>SMDT01002906.1:0-338751 GCA_005392925.1 Aquilaria sinensis | reverse complement strand
ACAGACTCTATGTCCAGATTTCTTTACATTATTGACTTCACTTTCTTTTTAGTACCATTATCAGTATCACCTGGACAGTTTCCAATGTATTATTGATTCCATATATCTGCTTGTTGCTAGGACTTTTGTGGGAACAAACTTAAACCCAAACTGGGAGAAGTTCTTGGAGCCATCCGAAGGTTTATTGCCTTAATAGTTATCTTCTGCCTGCTAAATCTATCTGGAATATTAGTTTCCAAGTATGCAGCACCTTCATAACTGAACACTAAGCTACAAATATCTGTTGGTAAAGAACTGTAGTCTGTGTGAAAAGATAAGTTCGAAAGCTACTATTAATCATTTGCTAAGACTTTCAACTTCAAGATGCTTTTTTCCAGCTCTTCTTGCTAGGATACATTATCTAATAGTTGATGAAGATGATGCCAACTCTTATTTATTATCTTTTTTTTTTCTTTATGTTTCATTAGCAAGATTGGACCAATTCTGTTGATTGCTTGATTGTCCCAATTAACTGGTCCAATCCCACATGATTAAGTCGAGACAAGAGGTTTTGTTAGTGCTATATCATAATGAGGACTCTTTACCTTTGCTATTGGTTTCAGATTGGATGCTGTAATAAGATATTGGAGCCCAGAGTTTGTCATTACCCTTCCTATCAGTTATTAGGCCACTTGTTGTTCTCATAGTTGACACAATAGGTCCTTTTCAATCATTTCAACAGTCTGCATGCGGCCCTGTTTAGTGTTATAATCCCACATATGGTTTGTTAGTATTTCATATTGTGGTGAGATGTCTTAACAGATCGTCAATTTTTTTAAGAGTGGATGCTTTAACAACTCTTTAGTGTCAGTCCAAATCTTTTTCTATTACTAGCTTATTTCTCTGTAGATGATTCTGTGCAGTGTCAGCACACCTCAAGTCCTCTGGGTAATGGTGCAGTTATAGAGACACTTGATGGGAAAATAGTGGTTCTACAGAGGAGTCATAATGTTGGAGAATTTCCTGGACACTTTGTTTTTCCAGGAGGTCACCCGGAGGTATTCTAATTAAGAAAAAGAGGCGTCCACTTTAGTTTTGCTAACAATGGACATCATTCGAGTTCTGAGAAAGACAGGCATTATTTGGTTTTATATCTTCTCTGTGGTATATGTATACGACATAATTTGTTATACTCAAGTTCTTGACGCTGCATTTCCTGTTTCCACTTTTGCTTTAATGAAGATCAGTTTACTATTTTTGTTATGTAAAAAAATATTTATTGCTCCATTTATGTGGTTGGCAGCCTGAGGAAGTTGGGATATCAACCCACAATTCTGGGTTGGATGTGATGCATTCTGAACAGATGAACAAGAAACTTTCTGAAGAGATGTTCGATAGTATTATTCGTGAAGTAGTTGAAGAAATAGGGGTACCGTCAGGATCTCTTGTAAGTCACAGTACTTCTTTGTTTGGTGCAGCTTTTAGCTATAGTTTTTTGTAGATATCTTATGTTTTCATATTTGATGATGATTGTTGGATGATTTAAAATTAGAGGTCGTACACCCTTATTCCAGCAGACGTAAGCTCAGGGTTGGGTGGTACAAGTTATCTGGTATTCTAAGAAACATAAGATTAATGAAGAAAACACTTTACAACTCCATTGATATGTCACCTTGTGGTTTTTGATCTATTGGCTTTTTGCTTCATTAACCTAGTAAATAATTCAAACTGTCCTGGTGTATTCTAATGAAGCGCATATGAGTTTCCACAACACTTCCCTTTGTAAAGCCACATTCAACTTCACTAGTCTCAAAGCATCACATCCTCAGGTTGGCTTTGGTTCTACTTGTAACACCACAAGTTTGTTGTCCAACAGAGGCTAAACGTACATCTTTGGGATGTCCTGACTGCATTACCCTTGTCTGTTCCTCTAATAAGGCTTAGGCTAACTACTTAATCATGTTTGCTTTATGATTGCAGTCCTCTCCACTTTTTATTGGTATATCTCGCAGAATTATGAATGTCAGGCCTGCTGCCTTTTTCTTCATCAAATGTAACCTACCATCAGAAGAAATCAAAGAACTCTATTCAAGTGCACAAGATGGCTATGAATCCACTCAACTATTTACTGTCTCAATGGTTCGTTTGTTTTGTTCTCTCATTTTATTTATGAAGTTTGCTCCATCTTATTGAATTGACTTGTTCTGTCGCTTCTACCTCTACTTTTTAAGAAGTACCCAGTATTGCAACCTGGCACTTAAGGTCTAAGTTTCTTTAGCTAGAAAGTCACTCAGTGATATTAAGATCTTAGAGCTCAGTCCTGCCTTTACTGGGGGTTTTCAGTCACCTTACAGGAAGGGTGAACACTTTTGATTTCCAACTTTCGTTATGATGAAAATGGGACAGGTTGAAGTTTCAACTTCCAACTGTTGAATGCCTATTACTTAAATAGACAATCTTTCTTAAGATTATTTTTGTATATGAATGGTGAATGGAGAGATGGAGAGATAAAATTTATGTTGCGACGCCAACTATGGGGAATCAGGGTTTAGTTGATTGATCTTTTGTCGTAGAACTACAAGAGTGAATAGACAGAAGAGGATCATGACAAACAATTGAGTTTATGAATATATGAACGACTCAGAGGCGGAGCTGATTTCCACAATCTTCTTTAGCTTTCTCTCTTTTCTGCTAGTTTTGTTTTCTGCTGCATGAGCATCTGTTCTTCTATTTACTAAGACATGTCTTTAACTTTTGGGTTTATCAGACTGAAGTTGAGATTATGACGTCTAAAATGCCTGGCTGTCATCAAGGAGGATTTGCTCTCTATAAGATGATGGTAGGGACCCTGAACAATGCCTGGGCTTGATTGTGTCTCACAACAACAGAAGCTTCGTTTCACAATTTGTTCATCAAAGCTATTGCTGTTAAGGCGCTGCTTGGCAGCACCATTTATGATTAATTGAAGCTTGGGCTGATTCATGGGCGAACATCTCTCCAACCTCCGGCTAAACCATATATTTGGGTAGTTTCCAACTTTTATGCCAATCGCTAGCGTTGTTGCCAAATAAATCATCTCACGTGAAATAAGTGCCGGAAGGAGCTGCGACAGAATTCTGACATTCCCTGTTCAGAAGTCCTTATTAGTTTCTATGATCCTAGAGAACAGTCTCAATTGACTATGTGTACACTATAATGTAGAAGTCCTATTTGATCCTGCAACTCTTTTCTCTTTTCAAGATATTTTGACGTTTCCATTTGATATAGAAGTCGTTTTCATTTCAGTCAAAAGTGAGAAATCTTCCAAAAAGTTGACCCTCTCGAAACTTCTATTTCCCTGTGTGCTCAATTGGAGAAAAGGCAGCTCATGCTCGCTTCAAAAATCTTGTATGCTTTATCTGTATTTTTCATTGTTAATGTCAAAGGAAGATATCTAAAAGTCAGAAAAGTTAAAGTTTGATTGAAGCATATCCTCACTCTTTGTTTGATTTCTTTTAATAGCAGCCATCATCTCAATTATAAGCAAACAATACATGAGTCGCTGTGTTGACCAAAAAATTTGGTCGGTAGCCCTTAAATTCATGGTCCACAGAGGCTCAGTTCACACATGTAGAGGCTAGAGCATGTTTAAAATTCACGTGAGACAAACAAGTGATCCAAATTTGTACAAAAGTTGTTCAGTTTTTTTCTTTGTTTTCGATATGTTTTAACAAAATCACTTGTAGCCTTTTATCGCTAGGTAATATCGAACTGTCATTTAGCATCAACAGTTTTCTGACCTTACACCTAACTTTTGTCTGCGTCCTATAATTGTGAATTTTTTTTGTTAAAAAAATTCATCATAAATATTTAAAATTTTTTAATCTATATTTAGAATCATTATAAGAGTAATAGTATTAGAGAAATTATATTTCGGCAATTCTAAAGTGCACCTAGGTATATATAAACCAAACGTTCTCCATTTAATTATGTTTCTCTCTCTATATATATATAAAACCTAGGGTTATAGCTCCCATTTTACTTTTTTCTAGCCCTCCATTTCACGTTATCCTCCTATTCTCTCATTCTATTTTTCATCATACTTAGAGTCATTCTTGTTATTTTCACAGTCATCCATTGTTGTTCACCATTGATCATCATTACTTCAATCTGATTTGTGGTTTGATCTTTATTCTCCCCATCTCGTCGTTCTGAATAAATGGTGGCTACATTTGGAAGGAGGTTGTAGAACAAAGGGCAACGAACGGGCTGGGTTCACGACAGTGGCGTTGATTTTGACAAAGAAGAAAATTATTTAATTGAATGTGAGATTTGTGAAAAAATATACATGTTTTGTGTTTTTTATTGCAAAATAACATGAGTTTGTGAAAACTAGTTTGAAATTTGAGATTTATGCGTCCAATTGAAGCTTTGTATGTTTGATTGTGATTTTTCGATCTATGTATACTTTTGGGCTTTATTCGTATGTTCTAGGCTTGTAAAAAACACAAACATATATTTATGCTTCTAGATTTATACAAATATATATCATATACGTATCCTTTTGAATTTTATATGTATGCTTCTATATATGTATGTTTCTGTGAGTTATATGTATGCTTTTGACTTTTATATGTATGTTTTTAAATTTTTTATAATGTTTGATTTTGGATTTTTTTTTGTGAAGATCACTGATATATATATATATATATATATATATTATATTTCCTGGAGCTTCTATGGCTGAGATTGGATATATGTATGATATAGCCGGTTGGTTAACACATGTGGTGGTTGTGCCTGTGTTTTGCCCTTTTCTGTGTGTGTGTGTGTGTGTGAGAGAGAGAGAGAAAGAGAGAAAATTTGGGTTCTTATTGTATGAAACGGGAAATGATTTATATAAAATTGAGTTACTATTGTGTAAAAATGCATTGTTATTGTATGGACTAGGTTCATATATATATGAAACTAAGTTTCTACTGCATAAGTTTTGAGTAACTGGGATTTGTGTGTATAGAGTTATGAACTATTTATGTGGAATTGAAAACATTTTTTTGGAACATTGTTTTAAATACAAATTGGGGAAATAAAGTCTTAAGACAATTCATAGATGCAACTGAAATTATATTATATGAAATAGAGACTATATTGTAAAAGTGTAAAGTTCTTATTATACCAAATTGGAATGCAGTGTATGAAATTGAGCCTTTTTGTATGAAACAAAAATTTTATTATATGAAATTGAGTTGCAATTATACAAAATATGGTTCTTATTGTATCAAATTGAAATGTTGATATATAACACTATAAATCTATTTAACAAAAAGAGTTTCTTATCAAATGAAATTGATTTCATATTATAGAGTTTCTATTATAAAAAATTGAATATCCTTCATAAAGCCTAATAAAAACACTCCAAGTATGGAATTGAATTTTTAATGTATTAAATTGGTAACCAATTATATAAAACTGATATCTGAATGTATGCTACTCAATAAACACATTTGATTATATGAAAGAAAAAAAAAAAGAATGAATAAACTCATTTTTAAATACTTACTATATTTATCATATTATATTTATTTGTTTCATTAAGATTATCTTTTCAAATGAATTCAAATTCAAAAATTTCCCATAACTAAAAATTTGAATAAAGCTAATCCATTCCATAATTATCTCAACCAAATATGATTTATCCTAACAAATAAAAGCTACCATTTATACTCAACTAACTGACCCCTAACAATGTTAAGTTGGTACTTATGCATCTAAGTGCACAGTTTCAAGCTTTGTTATATTTTTCAAATCTCTAAGTACAAGTTAAGATTTAAACACTTATCAACAAGGTGATATGGTGACTACAATTGATACAACAACCACATCTACTATAGCATGTTAGTATATATATCACCTATACCACCAATAAAGTAGCTTATATGAGATAACATTGGAGAGCTGGTGTACTGACCCAAGTCCAAAACTGGTGAACAAAATACCTACCCACATTATATGGGTTATCCTTTCTGAAAAAGGTAAGTGCTAGGTACTTATGTTCTGAAACTTGAAACTACATATCCATATAAGGCTTTCAGCATTTATCCCATGTAGGATATAGGGGTGTTACAGTTGAAGACGTCGGGTCTTGGATTCAAAGTCTTATATGAGTGTACAATTCTTAAATATTCTATCTCGAGTTTAATATATATAGAATCTTATAAAATCATATTAGACACTGAGTTTCTACTTTTTGAAAATCAAATGCATAGTAGTATACTGCACTTGTAAAAGTTTAGGCATTAATCTTATTACATCAATTGTTTTTACTAGCATTAGACTACTTGCTAGGGATCATCTTGGTCAATCTTCATTGCTTTTATTGCAAGAACTTCATTTATATGAGTTTGTCATGCAAGTGGAAGTTTTGAAAATTTTTCATGATAAAAAAAAATATGGTTGTCGATGCAAGTTGAAGTCGAGTCATATTCAAAGATCTTTATTAATGCTTTATTGTCAGGGTATTCTTCCAATAAGTTCAATTTTGGTATCATTTTATAGGATATTCTATTACTAGCTTATACTTTTAATTATATTAGGTTTTTATTTAAAAGTCATAGTTGTAGCCTCATGCGTTATATACTTGCTAGTGCTTTAAGTTTACTCGGTCCCAAAAAGGTATATGATTTAGCTCCTCCACCTTGGATTTTTCAGATGTGATGATTTTAGATCAATATTAATATATGATGCATTTATTTCAAAAAAAAGTGTTGATACTAGGAATATGCTTGATATAATAAAGGGGCTTGTTTAGTTTCTAGAAAGAGAAACTTTGGCTTATCTCTAGAAACTAGTTAGTTTTCATACTTAAATCCTAGAAGCAAGCAGATGGGACAACATCGACAAGGGTTTGCGAGGTGGCCATAGAAGGGGCAGTTGTTAGTAGAGTTTAAGTGGGGTTAATATGCTTAGGAAGGTGTTGCATCCATGAGCTAATTATGAGGCATTGGATGCTACAAAAGCTTTGGATGATCAGATTTTGCTTTTCTCGAAAGATGTGGCAAAAGATTCAGAAGGGAAAAAGAAAACCTGGGCACAGATGGTTGAAGAAGATGCAGGTCCTGGTTATTTCCGGGTTCAATGACTAGCAAATTTTGAGTTAGAATTTTGTGAAGAAGATTATGTGTCTATTGTTATTGAGCTGAATGATGAAGAAATTGAAGAAGGTTGTAGTAAATACAGGTTTACGCTTGTTGGTATTGTGGTTAGCACTAAGGTTTCATTGGATAATATGTGAAAATTTGTGATATCTTAGTGGAAACAGGTGTTGTCACCTACTGTTACTAAGATTCAATCAGGGTTGTTATTGTTTTAGTTTTATTTAGAAGCTGATATGATGAAGATATTAGAAAGGTAGATGAATTTTGTGTTTGGTAAAACCTTTGTTACTTAGGTGATGAGAGATGGACATGAGACTAGGTAGAGATTTGTTTGAGGTTATTCCAGTTTGAGTTCATTTTCCTAGATTGAAACTTCAATACTGAAATCTTAGAATTATGAGTTGCATAGTCGGTAAGATTGGTAGGCCTATTTTGGCTAATTCTACTACTATTCAATGTACTCGATTATCTTTTACTTGAGTTCTAGTGGATATTCAACGTAAGGATGTAGTTCTTTATCATTGGATGTTAAAGACATCAAGTGGTTATGAGGAGCAGAAAGTGATGTATGAATGGTGGCCTAGTTAATGCACAAAATGTAATAAATGGGGTCATAAAGAGGAAGTGTGCAATCCCCTTGGGTAGAAGAAGCATGTCTTTAAGCCTAAGGTGGAGATAAATGAACAGGCTGAAGAAGTTAAAGAGGTTATGGAGTTATCACATTTATCAAAGGTTATAGTTCCTTATAATGGGGCACCTAGTTCTAGTGGTGTTTAGGATGATGAGTTTCTTCTAGTATAGTCTAGAAAAGCAAAGACATGGATGAATATGCGTAGAAATCAGCATAGGGATCAGCTAACTATGAATATTGGTGAGCCCATTCAAAAGACAGATAAACTTGAACTGTTAAATGCTTTTGAAAACCTTTAGTTGGAGATGTAATCTGATCTTATAAACAGGTATGACCCTAAACATATTTTTATCCTTGCTTAATGAAGTGGTGCTATTAGAATATTAGAGGGCTCAATTTAAGCCTCAAACAAAAAAAGGTAAAAAAAAATTATTCATAAAAAACATATTAGCCTGGTTGCTTTGTTGGAAAGTCGTGTAAAGAGTAGAAAGTTTAATTGTATTAGAAATACTATTGCTCCTAAATGGCAGTTTTTTAATAATTACGTGTTTGCTTCGAATAGGAGGACCTGGCTTTTCTGGGATCCTAATATTCCGGATATTGCTTATGTTTTTGCCTCTGATCAAGTTATTCATTATGTTGTCTCTCATAAAATGAAGAATTGGAAATGTGTGCTTTCTATTATTTATGCTTCTAATGATCCCCAAGTTAGGAAACTCTTGTGGTAAAATATTGAACAGATTTCTATTAACATGATGGTTCTATTTGTTTGCAGGGACTTTAATTAAATTTTACGTTTTGAAGAGAAAAATAATGCATGCATTTGGGGTGATTGATTGGCAGAATTCTAGCCTTAATGGTTGTTGCCATATTGTGAGGATTACTGATATTCATAGTATTGGTGACTTCTTTACTTGGAGTAACAATCAAGCTTTTGAAGATCGTGTCTTTTGCAAGTTAGATAAAGTAATGGAAAATATTAGTTGGTTTGATGAATTTCTTTTTGTTTCTATTGAATTTAAAAAGCTCTGGTGTTCTAATCACTCTTTGGCTTTAATTATGGTAGAGGAGTGTCTTATTTAGGGGAGGCCTCCTTTTAAATATTTAAAAATGTGGCAAGGTCACCCTGCTTATGATTAGTTTGTTAGGGATGTTTGGCAGGCTCTTAGGTCTGCCCAGCTTTCTCTTTGGGAAAGTGTCTTGAGTAAGTTGAGAAGCCTTAAGGCTGCTTTTAGGCATTTAAATGCGGACTGTTTCTCTAATATTTGAAAAAGAGTTATAAACAAAGTGCAAGAGCTGGAGTCTCTTTGTATTAGATTGAATCAATGTTAGGGGAACAGAAGTCTTTATGTTGAGTGTCAGAAAAATAAGCTTAAGGTGTTTAACTTGAAAAAAGCTGAAGCATAGTATTATGCCTAGAAAACTGCCATTGATTGGTTGGAGTTTGGAGATCAGAACAACAAATTCTTTCATTCTAAGTTTAAGGAGAGGTTGGCTCGGGCAAACATTATTTGTCTTGTTGCTAGGAATGGAAGAAAGCTTTTTCCCTAAATGGAGATCAAATATAAGTTCCTGGATTTTTTCTTTAGTTTGCTTGCTGTTTCTTCCATGTGCTTGATTGTTAATTCCAATATTATGTTGAATGGCCCTAGGTTGATTGTTGATCAAAGGCATATGCTAGAAAAAGACATTTTTACAGCTAAAATTATGGGAGCTACTAAAGCTCCTGGGCTTGATGGTTTCATTGCATGGTTTTATCAACATAACTGGGAGGTAGTAGATGTTAATATTACCTAGCCTACATATTATTTTTTTGACTCTAGAGATTTACCTTCTGTTCTTGCTACCACTGTCATTCACCTTATTCCTAAACATGTTTATGCTTCTTTTGCTAATGATTTTGGACCAATATCTTGCTGCAATGTTATTTATAAGTTTATCTCTAAAATCTTGGTAATAAATTGCAAAATGTGCTACTTGATATTATCCATAAGAGCCAATGAACTTTTATTAAGAAAGATTTATTACTGATAATATTTTGTTATGTTGTGAGATTATGAAGGGTTATGGTAAAGAAAATATAAAGCCTAGAATGTGTTTGAAGATAGATCTCAAGAAGGCTTATGATATGCTTAATTGGGACTTTTTGGAAAGTTTCATGCTTGGTCTTGATTTTCTTGAAAGATGGATAAAGTGGATTATGTGTTGTTTAAGGTCCCTTTACTTTTTTATTGTGTTAAATGGATACCTCTGTGGTTATTTTAAGGGCATAAGATGGGTTAGACAAGGGGATCTTCTTTCTCTTATTCTCTTTGTTTTAGCTATAGATTATTTACCTAGAGCTTTGGGGAAAAGTTATGATGAGAAATATGTTGCTTGCCATCCTAAGTGTAAGAAGATTCATTTGACTCACTTTATATTTGTGGAAGATATTATGATTTTTGCTAGAGCTGATATTGAGTCTGCTTGTGCTATTAAGTTCTGTTTAGATGGGTTCTTTGAGACCTCTGGTCTAGTTATTAATTATGAAAAAAGCCAGGCTATTCTGGGTAGTGTTGATAAGATTTTGAAGAGTTTGAATATGTCTAAGGGTAGTTTGCCTATCAAGTATTTGGGGGATGGGGGTTAACCTTGTTGATAAAAAGGATACAAAATTGTCATATAAGCCCCTTGAGGAAAAGATTTTGCATAACTTTAATAGTTGGGCAAACAAGCTGTTATCTTATATTGGTATAGTTCAATTGATCAAAGCTTTATTTCGTATTCCAAAAGCTATTTTGGGTCATATAGAAAGGTGTTGCAAAGCCTTTCTTTCAATGGTTCTATCCAAGATAGGAAGAATCTTGTGCATGGAAATATGTGTATGTCCCTAAGGATCAATGTGGTCTTGATATTTTCAACCTTTTGGTTGAAATGATGTTGTACATGGAAAAAAAAAACTTTGGCATTTGATTGCAGATAAAGAAAGCATGTGGATTAAATGGGTTCATGCTTATTATATTAAAGGGCAAGATAATATGGTTGGTAAGACCTCTTATTAACTCTTCTGTTAATTTGAAGCATATTCTGAAATCTCGTTTGTTGTTTACTGAACATGTGCGTGATCAAGTGTGCGATTGTGTGAAGTATGGTAAATTAATTATGAAGTTGGCCCATCTTCAAGTTATTGAGAACTTTGATTCTATTCCCTGGTCTTCTCTAGTTTAGAATTTTGTGCCTAAGTTTACTATGATTTGCTGGTTTGCTATGCTAAACAAACTTCCAACTCTTGATCAGATATGCTCTTGTATGGATGTTGCTTCTATTTTGTGCCTTCTTTGTTTGGTTGAGAATGAATTAGAGGATCGTTTATTTTTTGAATTTTCTTACTTTGTGTTGATTTGGCAAGAGGTGATGTGTTTGTTGAAGTTGAGAAAGGCCCCTCGACAATGGTCTAAGTGTTGGCAGTGGCTCAAGAGAATTGTGAAAGGTAATAGCCTTAAGGCTAAGTTGAGGATAACATGTTTTTCTGGCTTGGTTTATTTTATTTGGCAAGAAAAAAAACAAAAGGATTTATCATTATGGATCTCGGTAGTATGGTTACGTGATTAGTCTTCTTGTTGAAACTATCCAAGTTAGGATTGGGTGTGTGATTATTGAATTTTTTGTTTAGTTTGTATTGGCCTAATTATGCTGTCCTGCACAGGCTTTAGGTTTTGTTTTAATTTCTTTTTGAATTAGGCTTTGCCACTTTGATTTTGCAAGCTCTTGATTTGATGTAAGTGCTGCTGGGCTTATTTTACAATGAAAACTACACTCACTGTGGTATTTTCTAAAAATATATATGCTTGATAGTTTGGTTATATTTTATTGTTATGGTGTTAGATTTTTTTTTGTAATCAAAATGTGTACAAATATATGTTTAAGGTATAAGGAGTTATAAGATAGGTTTATAAAACATGAAAGGTGTGGAGCTACATTTAGACAACTTATTGGTGAGTTTGTGCATGGTATGCCTCAAATTTGAGCCTCGACTAGAGCAATGCCTTACTTTTACTAGTTGAGCTGGATAGATGAAGACGTTAGGATGTATTTGTATTAGTTAAAAGTAATATTAATATGCTTGCTTTGTGCAGGCATAAATATTAAAAATATAAGAAATCGAATCTCAACATTTATCTAGTTTTGTGCAATATGCAGTACACAATTTTTCATAATTTTTCATTTTTCATTCAAAATACCACATTATTTCATAAACTGTTTAGTTTTTATTGTGTATATTTTTTTAGTTTATAAACCTATTCACGCACTATACGGTTTATTGTGTTGAATGAGTGAGAAATTTTTTTTTTTTTATCATTTTATTTCAAAGTACCATACATACATATATATTAATTTCACTTTTCATTTACAAACAAAATATTTTTATAAGAGATGGGTATGTTAATTTTATAGAACAAGTTAGGATTGAACCATTATACTTTGAGGTATATAGAAACTTAATATGGTATTAAAAAATATTTTCTTATTATTACAATATTATTTCTTTTTCTTTTTCATGTATCAATAAGTTAGTTTTTTATTGAATAATATTTATGTTGTCCTATACATTCCATTTTTTATGTTTTTCATATAAAGAATATTGCCTTTCACATATATTCCATTTCTATATAGGAAATTATGATAAAATAATTAGAATATATATAAAAAGGTGCAAAAAATTATATTTAATATATTTCATCGTAGAATAATATTCTTTTTTTTTTACAAAGTCAGTAATAGTACAGAGTACGGTAATGTGGTACTACCTCTGTCCCATTTTAGTTGAAACATTTATCTGGGCACGGAGATTAAGGTATATGTAATTTGTGTTAATTTTTTATGTAGTAAAAGTTTAAATAATGATTAAAAAAGGAAATATTCTTTTTTGGGTTTTGTGCAGTGAGAGATTGAGTGGATATTAAAAAAATAGTTTTTATTGGATTTTGTATAAAAGTATTATTTAATTATTTAAACTTTTCCAAAAGAGGAAACTTTTTAGGACATCCCAAAAAGAAATATTTTTCAAGTAAATTGGGACGGAAAGAGTATAATTTATAAGGTATAATATATGTAGTAGTAGTGATATTTAATATATTGGTGGTTTTTTTTTTTTTTACAAAAATACATTGGTGGTAAATACAGCATTACCATTGATTTCGTTTGGATTCCGTTGACGATTCAAGAAGCCCGCATTTATAAACGGTGGCAAATGTGTCCGTCACGATGAGAAGCCCAAAAACAAAAGTAGAATAAGCGTAAATAATTGACCTTACACACACACACACACACACATGCACACACACTGCATACGAGTTATTGATATGTTCTTTAAATGGGAATAAAGTGCATGTAATTAGTATAAATTTCTTCAACATTTTAAGTATTGAAAAAATATTTAAATTTTAATAATTAAATTAAAAAAATAATGTATTTAAAATTTATGGAACAAAAAAACCATAGGCATAAAAAAAAATAAAAAAAAGAAAAAAAAGCACACCATAGATATAAAAGAGTACAACTTACTAGTAATATACCCTTATTTTTTATTTAAAATAATATATAATACTATATTTGATCCAAATTTAAGAAAAAATAAATTTGATAACATAAAAAATATGATAAATTTTTTAAATAGTCCATAGCCTTTAATTTATACTTCCTTGTCACCCTTAACATATTAATAATCTCTTTTGATTCTAAGATTTTTACAGTATTCCAGTCCCATAGTGGTAGAACTCTATTAATTCAATAATTTTTGAATGTGTATGTGTAACATCAGTAATTTTTGGAAATATTTCAAACTATCTGACATCTTTCTAAGAAATTTGAACCGGAAAATAATTTTTTATCACTAAAGCAAAATTTACATTATCAATTTTCACAAATGAGTAAATTATGTGAATAGTCCCCAACCTTTAATTATTGTTTCATTTTAGTACCTAACCTAGTGATTTTTTTTTCGGTCCTAAACCTAATAAAATGTTTCCTTTTAGTCCTAAATTTGTTAAGCACATTTCATTTTGGTCCCAATTGGATAAAATTCGTTAACTTACAGTATTTATCTGATAACAACTTTTTAGCTAATAACTTAAACTATCCAGTAACTGTCTTACAATAATTAAGCTTTATAATAATTTTTTATTAGTTAATGAAAAATTTAAATTATTTTTCTCTCTATAAATTAAACTTATTTCATTCAGGATGAAAAAATTACTAATTTAAATTGTCTATTTACTGTAACAAAAATGTTAAAATTTTTAAATTTATTGGAAGACAACTACCAAACATTTAAATTAGAATTTTAAGAATTTTTTCATATAGTTATTCTAAGTTAATGAATTTTATTTGAGTTAATCAATGTATGTACTTATCGTGTAATAGCTTTTAGTTGGGTTAAAGAGAAAAAATTAAAATGTTTTTAATCGGTTAAGAATGAAAAGAAGGTAGTCAAAAGTTTAGGATGAAATTCAGCTAACTTAAATTATGGATATTGGAGGAAATTATTTTTTCAAAGTTAATTGTATATTTTAATAGTATGTTTGTCTATGTTAAAAAGCAAAAAAAATTGAAGGTTACATTTAGGGTAATTTTCATGGGGCAACTTAGATTTAATTTTCTTTTTTATTTCATCGTAAATATATATATTCATCTTGAATCTATCCTTATGGACTAAATGTTAGGGGCCCAAAAAATTTTTACCTGTATACCTATTAAAATAAATTACTTTAGTATCCAAAGTAGTTATTTTCCCAAAACATGTATATGGTTTTCTTTTTTTTTTTTCTATTATAGTTTTCCAAGCACTAATATTGCTCCTTAAATTGACAATATGAAGTTTTAGTCTCTCTAATGGTCAATTCACTTTGAAAAATAAAATGATACGGTGTCCCTTATACTGATATAAAGCTAGTTAAACTGAAAATATGAAGCTTGGGTCTCATTTAAAAAGAAAAATAACTTATAATTTGAGGGTAAAATGCTCAAGTCACTGGGGAAACAAAACGAAGGTTATATTTGTTGTAACAAATGATCACCATATTTTAAAATGAACACCAAACAATTCTAAAAAAATACCCAAGTTAAAGTATTATGATTCAAATTTAAGATTTAATAATAAACTTCATTCATGTTAAAAAATTATCCAATTTATAAAATATAGTATTAAAGTGTTTGGTATCTAATATTAATTGAATAGGGTGTTTGTTGCACAAGTTTCAAAATAAGTTACCATTATGTTCGAGGTCAATTTGAAGAATTACTGATTTTTTATAAAGTAAATTTCATGTTTGGGCAACATTTGCTAATGAAGGTAAATGTTGAGGGTTAATATGATGTTTGCCCAATATAAAGGTGTTTTTTGGAATTAGGAGTCCGAGCAGTGGCGAATTAATAGGTTCCTTAGTTCTTTATGAATATCCTATTGAATCCAGGGAAGTAGAAATGACAAATTATGTCCCATTAAGGGAGATTATATGATTCCTTCAAAATAAAAAGGTCAAACAATATTTCACACCCTACATTGATGTTTCAATAAAATAATTAATAATTGTTGTCCACTCGAGTTTTTTGATAGAAATAGAAGTTATGTGATTTTTTTTGTCAAATAGATAAAAATGAGGTTTTGATGACTCGCATGTTGTTGTAGGGACTTAATTCGATAAATTTTGTAATAAAATAAATTTTTATTATAAGTAATTAAAAGCTTTTCACCCATAAAATTCACATTAATCAACTAAAATTTTGCTTTATTTTAATTTTGAGTTGGGTTCTCTTTATATTATATTCTTATTATTAAAATGATTAGTTATGATCAAAATATAATACTGTGAAACAAAAAATTGTGTGTGCTTTGAGTCTATACATATTTTCTTTGTTATTAAAAAAGAATTTACTAAAATTTTTCATATCCTATTAATTCAAACTCTAATTTTTAATATCAATAAAAAATTATTTTACTTTAAATTTAAGCAATTATTGACCAAATTATTTCAGTAAACTATAGACCTTAAAGTAAATAATTTATGCAGCAAAATTCAATCATCAATAATAAAAAAAATGACCAAAATATAAAACTATATCTAATTTATGTCAATCAATTAATGGTTTAACTATTAAATCAATAAAAAGAAAAATAAAAAAAATTGACTTAAGCTAAATTAACCAGAACTATAGTCAAAAGTAGGTAAATTATAATGAGTAAATTTTCATTTCAGAAAGCAATAATAAAGAAAGATAATAAAAAAATTTGGACCAAGATAAAAACTGGAAAAATTTTATGTATTAAAGGTTTAATAATTGATTTAATAAAGTCAAAAAATGATTTAACAAAAAAAATAAACAAATTATGGTGACTAATGTCTTAGTTTAAAAGAGAGGATATAAAAAACAATAAAAATAGGTTGGTGGCCAAGACAGCAAATAGAAAAAATCTAGCTCAATATTTATTAAAATTGGGGACTAAAATGGAACACGGATAGAACTTGGGGACTAACTTCAGAAAGAGTGAAAATTCATGGATTGAAATCGAGTTTTAGCCAAAACAAAATATGAAACAGATTAAAAATGAGAAATTGCAACACATGCTCTAAAAAAAGTGAGTGCCACATAAAAAGTGGATCAAAGTCTCTTCTAGAAGTAAGCAAGATATGTGGAAACCCATATAATAATGCAAGTTATTAATGAAACAATATAAAAAATAAGACATGCTTTAACATTAAAAAAAATTCAAGTATAGATAACTGTAAATACATAGAATAGCTAAATGAAAATATGTTTATATTAATCATTATAATTTACCTACTTTTAGTCTGGTTTTAGGTTTTTTTTAATACAACCCTAGCTTTTTTTTTGTTTTATAAATACAAAGCAAGAAATAATTGACTTAATAAAGATAAAAATGGTTTAACTAAAAAATAAATAAATTATGATCATCAATGTCTTACTTTAGAAGATAGTACATAAAACAACAAAAAAAAAAGTTTAGGGATCAAAAGAGCAAATAGAAGATCTAATTAAATAGTTATAAAATTTAGGAACCAAAATGTAACAATGATGTAACTGAGGGACTAAAATGGAAAACTTAGAAAATTAGGGACTGAAACTGTCTTTTTCAGAAATAAACCTGAATCAGACTTAAAACCGTAAAAATTGCAACATTGGCCCTCACAAAGATGAGCGCCTTGCCGAAAGAGGATCAAATTAATAAAAGAGCAAATCGCATTAAAAAAAAAAAAGGACAAAAGCCCCCCAAAAAAATGTACTGTTCATATACTGTAGATGAACAGTAAAATCCATTCCTTCTTTAGAATGTAGTATAAAATTTGTGGCTATGGTAGGGCTTCACTAGGAAAAACCTATAACTTAATATCAGGAAACAAAAATTATACCTTAATATTTTATTTTATCTTTTATTTTTCATTTTTTTTTGGTATTTGAACTACATGTTTGACAGTAATATAGATCTAAGGGTATGTTTGTAATAAAATTTTAACTAGAGTGGCAACATTATGTGTTTTCTAATAAGAGTAATATAACGAATGAGATTATGCATCAGAATACTATGTAAACCATTATTCAAATTTTTTTTTCCTTTGTAGAGTTATATTACTAATTAAATATGAATGAAACGTAACATTGTAAATTGAAATTTTAATATGTAAAATTTAAATATTTTTGAGAGACTCATGTGCTCATTGAATTCATGCTCTTATTAAACCTAAACCGGTAAAAACATGCACATGAATCATTTCAATTGTATGCTTTATAATCCTTCAAATAAATTTTTTAAGTAATTAATTTTTATGTAAATTATAAATTTAAGGCTGTATATGCTTCAAAAGTTACTGACAACTAATGGATTAAAAATATTCTTTAGTGCATAAATGTTAAATCGCACACAAGGCTGATTTTTTTGTTTCCTTTTTTTTTCCATTTTAAATCCCAATACTAATATACAAACTAATTAAATAGACAATAAATGATTTATCTATGAACGTTAATAAAAATATTTCATTGAAGTTAATGGTAATGAATTGATATAATATTCTTGTGCTTAAGATTGTTTAATAATAATATGAAATCAAAGAGAAGTTTGTTGCAAAAATTAAAATTTCATGACAACTTACAAACTTATACCATTAAAGGTAAGATTAAGGCATATAGATTAGGTGGTTTTTTTGCCTATGTTTTTTCGCTTTAGCATCCTAGTCTTATTAAATAAAAAATGATAAATTTAGACTTCATTAAGAGAACAAAAATAATTTGTAATTTAAGGGCCCGAAAGAGGCTTGTGCTCTCCTGAGCCATCTTTGATGTTGAGAGATCTAGATGGTATAATTTAATTATTTGGCCTTAACTTAGCGCTTCCTTAATTATATTGCTTTGGAATGTCAAGGAATTCTTTGTATATATATATTTTTATGATATATTAACTTTCCCAAAAAAATGTATTGCTTTCTTGCATCGTCCAACATTTTGGCAATTTCCTACTTTTTATAATATAATATAGGTAATTGGAAAATAATCACGTTAAACAAGATATGTCAATATCGTCATCTAAACTTGTTTTCTCTTTTCCAATAAAATTGCTCATCATCTAGCCACCATTGCACCTGCATTGTGCACATGTGAGACGGGTTCGTATTAGCTTTGGAGCAATCTATATTGTATTTTATAGCATCCATTTAACTGGAAATTAAGATAATTGTGGGCATGTGAGGAAAAGGCCAATAAGTGGCATCTTATGGATTCCAGAGAGAATTGTTGCACCCCATGTGAGCTGAAGCTACTGTTTACGCATCAAAATTTGAGCCATAAATCATGCTTTTACTAGTCATTAATTAAAGTTAAGAGCTAGATTAATTTAAACAAAAGCATTGGGAGGAATCAACTAGCTAGCTAGAAGGCAAGAGCAATTTGTTTTTCTTTGCACTTCCTTCTAGATGAAGGACCTATCCAACCCCTTCTTGTTTTTCTCTATCTATGTGATTCAATTAAGTTTTGTGTTTGTGATTATCTTAAAATTAAATATTGAAAAAGTAGCTAATAATGATTTTTTAGCGTTAATTAAGGTGGGGCACAAATTATTGAAGCTATTTATTAGCTCATGCAAGTTACGCATTTTGTTTATATATATGATATCGATGCGAAGCATGTTCAAGGTGTGCATAAAAATGATATTTATATAAACCAACACATTTTAAGTAGTAGCTGAAATAGAATTGACACATACTCGAGTCCCGTACAATAAAAAAGAAAAAAAAAATCCTAATAAGGTGATCGTTTATTATCATAACGTGCGTGTAACTAACTATCACTTGTAAATAAATTATTCTTTAAGAACAAAATTTTTATTGGATTAAGAATTGTTATTGTTATATAGCAGAAAATTTCTGGCTTAATCTTAAACTTTCCCTCAACTTGCCTCATATGCACTAAAAAGAAAAATATTTTTCTTTCTATTTCTTTCTTTTAGTTAATTGAAGTGGTATTGGAAAAAGAAAGCAAGGAAAAGAAACGATGCCCAATGAATGCGCCAAGTGGACTTTTAGCCCACACAATGCCTGGAGGCTGCAAGCCTGGGCAATAAATCAGAAGTGATTTAGCTTGAAACAATCGTCGACTCATGGTAATTCGATGTTCTAAATTTTCATTTAAGCTTTCACTATGTGGATAGATCGCATATTGTTGTGGCTATTTGTTATTCACTGGTCCAATTGTGAGGAAGCTAATCTGTTTGATTCGATTTAACGCCACGGGGTTAATGCATTTTTGTAACTGGGCAGCCTGAGTCAATGTGAGGCCAATTTTTATTTCCCATATTTGCCCCCAAAGTTAAGTGCAATTACAGCTTTCCTCAAGCGATTCTGCCTCCAGGAACCTCCGTCGAGCAACCAACACCAACCCACGATTGAAATTGATAGCATGCAACACAACTATAGAAGAAATCCGCACAATTAGAAAATGCCAATTATCAGTGCTAACAGAAGTGAGAGAATGAAAGAAGAGGAAAATAGGAGATAATAAACCAGATTTAGTCGGAAAAGTAGCCAAGCCTGACCAGGGAAAAATTACAATAATAGAAGTTTAGCTAAGATTCGCACTACTAAAAAACAGGTCTTTTCCAACTTTTTTTTTACCAACGGTCAACCCGTTGGTAATTACCAACGTGTGGAGCCGTTGGTAAGATTTTTCCAACGTGCACGCGTTGGTGTGATATTTTCTTTTTTTTTCGTTACCAACGGCTAAGCCGTTGGTATATTCCAACGGTTATGACCGTTGGAATTAAGTTCCAAGTGTCACGCGTTGGTAAGGGATTACAATAATTGGATCAAAAAATGTTCAATATTTGCAACGGCTCCAGCCGTTGGAAAAAAAAAACCTTGTACATTTACCAACGGTTTGGCCGTTGGAAAGACATTAAATGAAACGGTGCGTTTGATAGATATGTTTCCAACGGCTACGGCCGTTGGAAATTATTTTTTAAAATGCCCCCCCGCAGCTCGTCTTCTCCAGCGCTCTGTTCTCGTTTCTCTCTCTCTCTCCTGTCTCTCTCCTCCGCTTCGTATCTCGCACATCACACACATTCACTTGTTTGCGTCGATTGGGACCGGAAACATCTTCTTTGAGGTCGGAGATTCGTCGATCTGCTGTCGTTTAGCAAGATCTGAAGGTTAATTAATTTTTTCAGCGAATTTTTCATTTTTTTGTGGATGTATTTCTCCCTATTTGAGCTTCTTGGTTGATAATGGGTTGAAGATGTTGGTTTTTATTGCAGGATTGAAGCGATTTGGAGGTGTTTCAAGGAAGTTAATATTTTGTTTTGAGGTAACCGCGTTTATTTCGGATTTTTTTGATTTTTTTCCTTAATAATTACGTATTTTTGGATTATATTGTGTTAATTTCATTTGAAATATGTGCAATATTTGTTATTTTGTGTTGCATTTGGTTGGAGATTTAGTTTTTAGGTTACCCATTACAATTGTTTTTTTATGTGCATTTTTTTACAATTTTTTGTCTATTTTCGGGATTAATTAGATTTTATGAAAAAATTAGATTTAAGTGATTTGTTTAGGTAGTATATTTACATTTTGCAATGACAAAATATTGTAGAATATTTATATTTTTTTCATATGGTGAAAAATAATTTTTAAAATAAAAATTAGATTTGCTAAAATCTTTATAAAAAAAATGATACTTCTATTTTTGAAGTAATTGAAAAATGAATAAAATGTTAAACAAGTTAATATTAATATTGCAACAAGCATTAACTATTGGTTTATAAATATTAAAATCCATTATAGATATAGAAATTATTAGTAAATTGAGAAAGATATAAATTATTTAGATAGATAAAGTTTATTAGAAGTAAATGCATTTAATGTATTTAACGTATTATTAATAATCTCACGAACTCACCTAGACCGAGGAAAATTGTAAATATTGTCGTCCAATGTATTTAAATTTGTTTATGTAAATATAATAAGCATTTTTTTGGTACTGTGTCTGAGTGCAACAATTAGTGGATGCTACTATGTTTCTTCTTTATGTTCCCTTTTTTATGGCAACTCTTTATGATTCATTTTTAAAATAATGAACTAACAAATTAAAATACTTAAAAATGAAGAAAAATTAAAATGAAACTCGATCCCTTTTTAAAATACCCAAAGGAATATACTCAACTACTTTTAATTAGGGAATGTTCACTTGAACCATATACTATTGCATTAGAACTTTTAATAACTCATTTCTGAAACAAATAAACAAATGAGGATTTATGATTAATGCAATACAATGTGATCAAATAAATGTTGTAGATTAATCTATAATTATATCGAATTTTCAGAATTTAATGTAATAATACTTTCATTGTCCCGAAAAACCCAAATTTAAGTAATGATCAAGTAGTTAGTAAACACTTGCATGCGTCGACCATGATAATACTACTAACATTATTATTATTAGAAGCAAGACTAATGTATGGCGAATCTAACAATTTTTATTTAACGGGAAGAACTAATTTTATTAAAAATTTACTACCTCCTTAAGTTTATTAACATAAGTTGTTGAAAGGATCGGAGCTTAATAGAGAAGTAAGCCGTTTAAGTATCAAACTAGAATTATGTATGTCATAAAGTGTTACTTTTTTGTCGAACTAATCAATAATTCAAAACTGTTTTTGCATAAAAAGTGATTATTTTCAACAATTATAGAATTATTGGAACTTTACACTTTAGAAGTTCAAAAAGTAATTTTAAAAGAATTAGCTGTGCGGGTGATGTGTTTGTGTTATCTGTGAGGCTCACCCATTACCAGAAGAGGAACATCAAATATGTTAACACTATTGCTATGAAACTCTTATATTTGCAAATGTTGTCTTTGGGTGTAACTCTCATATTTTAGGCAAGGCATTTAAAGTGGACTTTTAACGTGATGTCAAAAAAAAAAAATCAGACTGACAAGCCCTTCTTTCACTTAATAGATTTCTATGCCATGTTTACGAATTTCATTTTATTGTTCTAATCATTTTGATGTGTTATGACATGACCTGGCACTTTAAAGACAATAATAGCTTTTGTTGCACCTGTGAGGGGCAGGAATATTCAAAACTAATGCTAGTTTTGAGTGCTTGTTCACACCAGTAATATACATAAACGTTATTTGGACAGAGAAGTGCAGATGTTCAAGGCATAGCCAAGTATAGCTGATTACTTATGTTTTTCATTAAGTGAAAAAATCCAACTCTTCTTGATGCATTCATAGCAAGTGCACCAAAAACTGCCTAAAAAACTATCGAACAGATTATATGGTAGAATACCAACTTTAGTTTCAAAGAATGATCTCACAAGTTAAACAAAGTTGATATTAATAAGCGATTAAGAAAAGCCAGTTCCAAAAACTCAAACTCATTGCCATATATATATATAATATATATAGGTCAAATTCTATACTCAACGATGGAAACTAGGTATGTACAAAATATGTGTTGGCCTTATTTGAAATTTAAAAAAAAAATGTCTCAATTTAAAACAGATATACATAAGTTAAAATAAATGATGCGTTAAGAGAGAAAAGATAATGACATGACGGTTATACATAACTATAATGAAAAAAATATAATAATCTCCGTACCGTATTTTGTTTAAATTGATCGTGTACATTAATGATACTTTGTTTCATTTGAAGAAATTTCTTATATTACCAGTATATTAAGTTATTTTCCCCCATTTTTTCAGTTCCTCCCTGCATCTGTCTAGCGTGAAGAAGTACCCATTGTTTCTCCTGTCCGTTTGCAGTCGTTCGAGGTTAGTTTATAATTCTTTTCGTGTATAATTGAGAACGGGATGATTTTAAGGGAAATTGTTTTAATTACTAATATTGGTAATAAAACTTAAATACTTGTCACTATGGTTTGAACACAGTGGCTTTAGATTTGAATATGCAATTTATGTTAATTATTTGTTATCTGTGGATATTTTTTCTTCTGGATTATAGTCAATATGTAATTTCTTTGTGCGTTGTGTATATTATTTTATGGCATGATTATTTGTATAAGTTCATGGTAATAGGTGTAGTTATGGTTTAGTTGGAGTGCTTTAGTGTAAATGGTTATATTATGTCATAAGTGTATTGATAATAAAACTTTATTCCTTATAATAAAACCATGTTTTAGTAATATGACAATAATAATGCAGAAAAAATACCTCGTAAAGGAATTTGGAGACCAATAGAGAAAATATTAATACAAATAAATTAGGATCACTGAAGAGGAGGAGTCACTGTCATTCGAAGAAATCCAGGTAGCCTGATTGTACGAAACATGACTTTAATGCAAACTTCTTCCTAACCCTAACCTTTACCTTAGACCATACATCTACACTTAAACCTAACACAATATACCTAAACTTGTAAACCCTAAATACGACAAAATCTAACCTAAACTATAAGTCTATAATCGTAGCAGTATGAACCCTATACCTAAGTTTAAACTCTAATAGACATAAACTTAGACCCTAATCTTAACACTAATTTGTACTTTACCATAAACGCTATACAATAAATCTGAACCGAAATAATCCCCATCTTGTCAAAACTCTAGACTTAACCTGTACCTTAATTATAAGCTCGTAATTCAAATCATAAACCCTCAAACTATAACCTTAAAAGTCTCAACGAGTAAAGGAATAATCAGGACAGTTACCATCCCTTAAGGTAAACATTAACTTTCTTTATTAATTACCTTTTGTAGTTAGTAAATCCTATATGTAATAAAATATCCTTTAAAAATTATGAATTTAAGTACTAAGAACAATGACAGTAATGACTACAATAACGAACAATAATGATGACCGTAGGGAAATCATAACAACAACTAGATTGAAATTAAACTTTGGCTATCTAAAAATACTGTAAACTTGAGTACGTAAACATTGAAGCATACTTCTGTTATTTTTACACATACGTGAAACCATAAACTTGAGTACGTATATCATTTAATAGATTGAGGTGTTTATGATTACGAACAGATTCTGTGTGTAATGGAATCCGCCCGTAGTTGGATGTACAGTAACCGTTTCTTGCCTCGCCAATCTGGTTACACACAACAGTGGGAGACTGGGGTGGAAGAATTTATATCATTTGCTGTATCCCACCCTGAAACTATGAGCGGGTCATGCATTCGCTGTCCTTATCGGAAGTGTAAGAATTTGCGGTTTAATCAGGCTGATGAGGTCAGAGTTCATCTGTACAAATGGGGGTTTGTACCTTTTTACTTGAATTGGACCGCTCATGGTGAGCCATTTAATGAAGCATCAGATACGGCTCCAGCTGTGGGTGGGTTTAGGGAGTTTGAGCCGGGGTGTTCGACGAATCCATATGAAAGGATGGTATTAGATGCCGTTGGCCCTAGTTACAATCAATTTCCGGAAGACAATGTTGTGGAGCCAAATGAAAGTGCTCAAAATTTTTTTAATCTTTTGAATTCAGCATCAACTCCTTTATGGGATGGGTGCGAAAGTCATTCTGAGTTATCGGCTGCTGTCCGCCTTCTCAACCTTAAGTCTGAGTATCACATGTCACGAGGATGCTTTAATGGCATTGCCCAACTAATGAAGGAGACCCAACCAACAGATAGTAAGATGCCATCAAATTGGTATGAAACTAAGAAATTAGTTTCCCAGTTGGGTCTGTCTCACGAGAAGATTGACGTCTGTGTGAATGATTGTATGTTGTTCTGGAAAGATGACAGTACCAATCGTATTTGTAAGTACTGTGGGTCTGAGAGATATAAGCCAAAAAAGGGAGGTCGTGGTAAAGATCGACCGAGGAAAACCATGCATTATTTACTACTAAGCCCTCGTCTGCAACGCTTATTTGGGTCATTGGCAACAGCTGAGCAGATGAGGTGGCATAAGGAGCAAACACAGGTCCCAGGTGTGTGTTAAAACATCCATCAGATGGTGAAGCTTGGAAACATTTTGATCAGACCTACCCATGGTTTGCTTCGGAACCACGAAATGTCAGATTGGGGTTGTGTGCCGATGGATTTACACCTTTTGGACCATCTGGGAAACAATACTCTTGTTGGCCTGTGATCGTTACTCCGTATAATTTGCCCCCTTGGATGTGCATGAAAAAACCCTATATGTTCCTTTCGTTGCTGATTCCAGGTCCACGTAGCCCAAATCATAAGATTGATGTTTATCTACAACCTCTAATAGACGAGCTACGGCATCTGTGGTTTGATGGCGTCGAAACATGGGATGTGTCATTGAAACAAAATTTTATTCTGCGAGCAGCATTAATGTGGACCATAAATGACTTTCCGGCTTATGGCATGCTATCAGGGTGGATGACACATGGGCGATTGTCTTGCCCTATTTGTATGGGTGAAAGTAAAGCATTTCGACTTAAGTATGGCGGGAAAATTTCTTTTTTCAACTGTCATCGGCAATTCCTCCCCCGGAACGACCCATATAGAAGGAATTGCACTTGCTTTAAAAAAGGGAAATCATAAAAGTCATTGTCTCCTCCACGCTTATCAGGTGAAGATATATTTGAAAGAATCTCATGGATTCCATCAGTTGGTAACGATGGTCCACAAAATCGACCGTGTGATTATGGGAAATCACATAATTGGACGAAGCGAAGCATTTTCTGGGAGTTACCGTATTAGGCCACGAACTTAATACGACATAATCTTGATGTTATGCATATTGAGAAGAATGTGTTTGAGAATATATGGAATACTATGATGGATGTTAAGAACAAAACGAAAGATAATGTGAAAGCACGGAAGGACCTGGAAATTTATTGTAATCGGCCGGAGTTAAACATGGTTCCACTTGATGATGGTCGTTCGTTCAAACCAAAGGCGAGGTTCACATTGGATGTTAACCAAAGGCAAGATGTGATCACCTGAGTAAAATCATTACGACTCCCTGATGGATATGCCTCAAATCTTGGGAGATGTGTTGATACAGTTGGTTGCAATATGTATGGTATGAAGAGTCATGATTGCCACGTTATGATGCAAAGGCTTTTCCCCATTGCCCTCGAAGCGCTACCCGACAATATTTGGAAGCCATTAACGGAGTTAAGCCTATTCTTTAGAGACTTGTGCTCTCCAGAGTTGCATGAAAATCACTTGTTTGCGTTGGAGGAAAATATTCCAATTATAATTTGTAAGCTTGAGAGAATTTTCCCTCCAGGGTTTTTTGATGTCATGGAGCATCTCCCAGTTCACTTGCCCTTTGAAGCAAGGGTTGGAGGACCTGTTCAGTACCGATGGATGTATAAATTTGAGCGGTGCATGCATGACCTAAAAATGAAGGTTTCTAATACTGCTCATGTTGAGGGATCGATATGTGAAGCATACCTTATAGAGGAGACTTCCATCTTTTGCTCTCATTACTTTGAGTCCCATGTTCCCTCAATGATGAACCGTGTACCAAGAAATGACGATGGTGGTCCTGTCTAATGTAATGGTGACTTGTGGTCCACATTCACTTTTCAAGGACGACCATATGGTGCATGCCGATATAGATTCCTCACGGACAATGAACTCAGACTTGCAATCACATACGTTCTTCTAAACTGTCCTCAGATCAGGCCATACCTAAAGTAAGTCATTTGATTCCTCACGGACGATGAACTCAGACTTGCAACCACATACGTTCTTCTAAACTGTGCTCAGATCAGGCCATACCTAAAGTAAGTTGTCATTCATGTGAAGCCATTCCAACTGTGATTATGTTGAAATTCAGTACTACTCATCAAACAAAACTAACAAATTTTTATTGTTTCTGTTATTGGCGACAGTATGTTTGTGGACATGGTCAGGGAAACTGCACCCGAGATAACAATGTCCGAGATGGACATACACATTGAAAACAATTTCTCAGCCTGCTCCGACAATATGTACGTGTGCTTTTAGGACAGAATGTATTGCAATATGTTAAGTTATAAAAGTCTCCATATATATTGTCCTAAATTGAAATATGTTTTACATAGGTTGATGACCCAGGTAACAATATTGTCGATACCATCTTGTGGGATGTTGCATGTGGGCCCTCACGGCGAGTTCAGACATGGCCGGTGTATTTCACAAATGGGTACAAGTTTCACATAAGTGAATGGGGGAAGGACAAATCAACATTTAATAGTGGAGTCTGCATACGCAGCACGGGTGCAAGTGAAGTTGAATGTGATTTTTATGGTATATTAGAAGAAGTCATTCAACTCGAATATCCCGGCTTTTCGCATAAGAATGTTGTCTTGTTTAGGTGCAACTGGTTTGACCCAACACCTGAACGTGGAACTCGAATGCATAAACAGTTTGGGTTAGTTGAGATCTGAAATAGCCGCAGATATCAGAAGTTTGATCCTTTCATTCTAGCATCACAGGCTGACCAAGTTTACTACACACAATATCCGAGTAAGTCACGTGAAAGAAACGGGTGGTCAGCTGTTATGAAGATAAAACCTCGATGGATAATACAGGCTGCAATTCTGGACACGAGTGACGTGTATCAAGACAGTGGATCCGTTAATTGTCAAAGAATTAAAGATGACCCAATTGAGGAGTTAGCTGACCCGGGTGTCGGTGATGATATTGAAGAAGATGTACTTGAGGAGGGGGGATCTAATGGCGAGACAGAGGATGATGAGGAGTTTATATCCGATGACAGTGACTTTGAAGAGTCCGAGGAGTTTGAGTCGAATGACAGCAGTGGGTCGAATGAATGATTAGATAACATGTACTAGGAATAACGATAACTTGTAATTTCTAAGTAATGTGTACCAATTTGTTTTGAGTACATTTATGTACCCCTAATACTGCACAATATATGTTAGTAAATATATGTTATGTTTAATTTACCAACTTACCTAAAAATAAATGCAGATGCCTCGTAAAGGGGATAATACCTATAAACGCCGATCTGGGAAAGGACCATTTGCGCAGTTTAAGGAGGTAATGGAGCCAATATTTAATGAACGACATAGGATGGGTTCTTCATCCCGGGCACAGGAGGATGTCGGTGTAGAGACGCAGGGAACAACAGTGCCACCCACGCAGGTCCCCTCACATGAGCACCGATCTGATGGCGGTGGAGGCACGCCATCTAGACATGGATCTGGTGCACGCCACTTGAGGCACCCCATAGTGACGACTCATCCCTCAGATGATGATATACATATTGATAACATCCCATCATCGATGTCACAGACAGCAGGCCGACCGCGGATGAGGATATCCCCACATGGTAACACGTAAGTGATAAATACCAGACACACGTATTAATATTAGTAAGAGTAAATACTTTACATGGAATCATTCTTTGAAACTTAAGTCATAAATTTTAATGTCACAGATTCATTCCAGCTGCGGCGACACTGCTAATGACACCATGTTTCACCACACATTTCAAACCATATTCTGATTGGTCCTCTGTCTCTCCATCAGACCTGCAGCAATGGTGGCGTGTTTTTTAGGTATGACAATAATATTACTATGTTAATGATGTAATAATGTTATAAGATATAGAAATGTATTTTCCCATGCTGATAGTTTAAACATATTAACCTGTACAGAGGAGCTGTGAGTGGGATCCCATACACCATAATGAGGTGTATCGGGTGTGGAATAGATTGGGAGCACAACATTACAGAAGCATGATGTCAGAAATTCGGCGTGTGAAAGATCCGGTTAAACGTTGAGCGAAGGCAAACTTTATGTCAGATGCTGCATATGCGGAAATGGAGGCATATTGGGCGAGTCCGGAGTTCATTGAGAAGTCCGCTAAGTTCAAGGCAATGCGAGCAACAATGACTGACGAGGATTCACAGTCTGGCTCTTGCAGCGCGACATATGCTGGGGGATCTATCTCGATGTCTGCACATCGAGAGCAAATGGTATGTATCTCGCTAATGTTCTTTCAAACAACAGTTCAGATACTAATGAAATTAAATTACATATAAATGTTACGTTTCATTCAATTAGAGAGAGAGAGATCCTGAGAAGAAGGACCCTGGCTTGTTTAAAGTCCTTCAGGCGACACATAAAATGAAGAATGGGAAATATGTTAGTAAGCGCTGTGAAGAAGTTGCTGTAAGTAGTAAAACTGTTTGGTCACAGAATATTCTTAAGTTAATTACTATGTTTTACAAATTATGACATGACTAAATGTATTTTATGACGTTTCTGTAGACTCGTATCAGTGCAGAGATTGAGGAGCAAACACAGCAAGATGATGGAATAGAGGCCATTGATGAACTAGCAATCATTAGTACTGCATCTGGCGGTAGAAGGAGAGGCCGTGTATTTGGATTAGGATCTGAGCAGTGTGTTATACCGGGACGCCGACAGCCAGGTCCCATCCCGCCTATCGACATCACACAGACACCGCAATTCAACGAGCAAGTACAGAAGATGATGGCGGAGGAGAATGCGCGAAGGGATGCGGAGTACGAGAGGAAGCTCGAGAGAATTAAAAGGAGACAGAGAGCAGAGATGGAGGCTCAGAGAGCCGCATTGGAGGCAAACCGGGCTCAGTTGGAGATTATTTGTCGTTCGCTAAACCTTCCATGCCCGCCGGCACAACCAGTTCCACATTATCCTGATGACTCGGACTCAGAGGATGAGGAGATAGTCGGGACTCCGTGATGGGCGTCATCAACAGGTTAGCGCATTTCCAAAGTTCTTGTGTTAGAGCCCTAGACATAATAATTTTTAGACCTAAATCAGACTGACTTGATATTTATGAAATGTGTAAGCCGTTGAATGTTGAATGCTTTCTTTCAGACATATCTGTTATTGCTTTAATTATGCTGTAGTTGAGAATATTTTATTTCAATTACGTTGGCATAGTTGTGTAATGTTTATTGCTGAGTAAAGCTGGGCGTACTTTTGAATTGGTAATTTACTTTTGAATGCGGATTGAAACGGGGAAAAATAGGAAACAACCGAAACCTGGAACGTTTAATATACATAACGAACGCGCAAATGTGAAACAAACCAACTTCCGCGAAGGGTCAGTACCAACGGCTTTATAACAACACCGTTACCAACTTCCGCCAGTTGGTAATTACCAACTGCCAAGTTACCAACTGCTGACAGTTGGTAACTTACCAACTGCCAGCAGTTGGTAACCCATTTACCAACGTGCAGCAGTTGGTAACTTACCAACGTGCAGCAGTTGGTAATTTACCAACGTGCAACAATTGGTAATTTACCAACGTGCAGCAGTTGGTAAGTTACCAACTGCTGGCCGTTGGTAACTTACCAACGGCTGACAGTTAGTAAATTACCAACTGCTGACAGTTGGTAACTATAACTACGCGATGGAAACCGAGTCCTTTAAATGACCGTTGGTAATTACCAACGTGTATTTTACCAACGTGTTATTAGTTGCGCGTTGGTAAAAAATTTTCCAATGTATCGAATACCAACGGTCATTTACCAATGTGCAGCAGTTGATAAATTGGCAGTTGGTAAAGTCGGTTATTTTAGTAGTGTCGATAACCTATTTACAATCGGATCTGGGAACTTCTTCCTAGGAATCAGATATGAAATTAATTCCTATTTCTTTGAAAATTATTCAATCAATCAAAACATTTAAACTCTAAACTCAGATTGAAAACTATTCAATCAATCATAGGTCAATTCGGCTTGCCCAAATGGAGCTTATTTATCTGATCAACCACCACCACGAGAATACATCCACGACGCTGCTCCTTCAGATCGGATTAGGGACCCCAACTCTATGACACATCCCTCATTCCGGCAGCAGCTGAAGGCTTTTGATTGCTAACCATTCGTCCGCCATGCATCCATCGTATGTCCGCCATTGTTGGATTCCCATGGACAGATGTGGCTATAGCAGTAGGAACTAGTAGAATTAAGGTGAAGAAGACAACTGGGGCATTTGTAATTTTGCCTCTCCTTTGATGGCAAATAATTTTGGGTCCCACAAGTTAAATTATACAGTCAGCAAAACATGTTAAACTCACCCTATTAACACTAAACGAACAAGGAAGTATAAATTAAAGGTTAGGGATTATTTATAAATTTATCATATTTTTTATGTTATTAAATTTCTTTTTCTTAAATTTGGATCAAATATAGTATTATTTATTATTTTAAATAAAAAATAAGGGTATATTACTAGTAAGTTGTACTCTTTTATATCTATGGTGTGCTTTTTCTTTTTTTTATTTTTTTTTATGCCTATGGTTTTTTTGTTCCATAAATTTTAAATACATTATTTTTTAATTTAATTATTAAAATTTAAATATTTTTTCAATACTTAAAATGTTGAAGAAATTTATACTAATTACATGCACTTTATTTCCATTTAAAGAACATATCTTTTGGGACCAAGAGGATAAAGACTTCAAATTGAGGAAGTCAGTTTTCAAAACGGAAAGTTTGAGGACCAGAAGAATAATATATAGTACATGAGATACCTATTTTAATAGTTCTCCATTTTCTAACCTCGACACATCTGGACTCGGCCAATTACTATTCATTTTTAGGCCAACCCAATGTCACTATAGATGAACAGTATTTTAAAACTCTTCTTTAGTATATAAAAGGTTTATTTGCCCAGTACATTGTGGCAATTCAATATGTGACAGCATTTAATGTAAATATAACACAGTAATCATCAAATAATAAAGTTTGGGATAAAGAGATAAAATATTAGAGTTCTAGATATTAGAAGTGAGTTTAACAACTAATGAAAAAACTTTTACATGAAAATAGAAAAAAAAATTAAATTTGGAGTGGACTTAAAATCAGGTTCTAATCTCTACAAAATAAAATTTTTGGATGAATAAGGTAAAGAGCCGGATCTTAGCATCTAAAAGTGGTATTTAACTAATGACACAAAAAAAAAGGTAAATAGAAATGGTATAAATCAAAAAGTCTAAGCAAGGTTTAGGGATAGTTCAAGCCATAGCCAAAATGAGACAAACCATAAGACCCAAAGTTATCTCATAGAAAATAGAAATAACTTTCCCACAAAAGTGATGTGTAAGCATTGACATAAATGTTAAAGTAAAGTTTCAGAATCAATAGAGTAAATGAAAATAGTATAGAAGTAAGGGTTTAACATTAACTTGATAAAAGTAAAAAAAAAAAAAAGGAGAAAATACCAAAGTGGCAAATGGATAGATTTTAGGGGCTGAATAACTTTGGGACTGAAATGGATTCAAGAAAAAAAGAAAAACAAACAAAACCTAGAGAAAATCCTTGTAATTTTTTTATTTGGCACCTGCAGGCCCTAGACTTACAGATGTGTCAATCCCACCATTGCCCCTAAATTATCTTTTAAGACCTGATCGTCAGATGGAACAGTTAAGGGACCAAATTGGAAGAAAAAAAATTATAGGTGGCGTAAGAGGCATTAAAACATTACATAAAAAATAGACAAAAAAAATAGAAAAAAAACTGTTCATAAAGAGTTATCTGGTTCGGCAATTAATATATAGAATAATACAATGTATATGCTAAATTCCTCTCTCTTCCCTTCCTATCTTCTGTATTTATAGAGCTTCAAAACATGGTTTGATGGGTTTTAGCCATTTATACTCTATTTAGGAATAACTTTTATTATTAGCGTTAGAGTTTTGGATAATTTATTAATGATAGAGATGAAACCATTGAAACTAAAAGCTATAACTAGATAGATTTTTTCAAAATTTTAATGTTAATCACTAAAGCTAATACTCCCTCCGTCCCATAAATTTTGATACATTTGATTTTTTGTTGTATTTTGACTCAATTTTATTCATATTATTATTTGTTAGAAAAAATCAAAAAAAATATATTTGGAAACTACATATCTTGAATTATCATTCATATACAAAGATTTGTTATTTATATATTAGAATGTTGAAAATAAAAAATCATAGATTAATTGCCAAAAATAAATGGAGCAAAACTTTTGGGACGGAGGGAGTATCAAATAGGGCCTTGCTGTCATTAACCAGCTTTCAATTTGCAAAAAGTCCAATAAGTATTGGTGGCAAAAACTTGCAACGAGCTTCTCCTACTTTTCTTTTGCCACCATGGCAAATCATCTTACAATTACGCTAATGTGGGACATTTTCTTCCACCATTACAATTTTCGTCTAAAAATGGAAAAAGTGAAACATTTTAATTAAATTGGGGATAAAGTTGGAATAAAATGGAGATTAGGAAGGAAAGGTAAACAAAAAATATTAAAGGTTATAGATGCATTTAACCCACAAAGTTGGCAGCATTAAAAATCAATTATTATCCCTTATTTTTAATTTTACTTTTTTTAAATCTAGAACCAATATCTTTTAAAATTTAATAGTTTAGTTAGCTAATAATCAATTTAATCGTACACACACTTCATTTAGAAAAATTAATAAAAAATACTTACTTTTTGCAAACAAGTTTTAAAAATAATTTTTAGGTTTCTTAAATTATAAGATTTCACTTAATATAAAAGTTCCTTGGCTTTGAAACTTGATATGACGAAAGCCTATGATCGCATCAAACAGACTTTCCTGGAACAAATGATGGCTATTTTAGGTTTTGCTTCACCATGGATGCATTTGATTATGAAATGTGTTCTGTTTGCTCAATATTCGATTCTGGTTAATGGGATTCTAACTGAGACATTTTGCCCATCTCATGGTCTGAGACAAGGAGATCCTATTTCACTATAGTTGTTCTTAATTTGTGTTGAAGTCTTATCTGTTCTTTGCCATTATGCATTGGCTATTAGATCCTTGCATGGTGTGTCTATCAATAATGCAAGCCCGTCCATTACACACATTTTATTTGCTGATGATTCCCTCATTTTTGCCCATGCAATGAAAAATGAAAGAAGGCTTATTAAATGTCTTTTAGAGCATTATAAACAAGCTTCAGGTCAATTTGTTAATTTATCAAAATCATGTATTTTCTTTAGTTCCATTGTTTATAAAAAGCAGCGAGCAAGAATAAAACAAGTGGTTGGGATTGAAGAAAAAGTGTTTGAAGAAAAATATTTGGGGATGCCAATTATTTTGGGATGTAAAAAGGGTGCAGCAATTTGAATTTTTATGTGATAAGGTGCTACAGAAACTTAAATAATGGATGGCCAGACTACTTTCACAGGTGGGAAGGCAAGTTTATTGATATCTATTATTCAAGCTATTCTTTTTTTTTTTTTTTTTGTGATGAGTTGCTTGATTGTTTTAAAGACAATCATTAATAATTTGCACTCTCAAATGGCAAATTTTTTTTGGCACCACTAATCTAAACATCACACAGTTCATTGGTGCTCCAGGTCGCGCATGAACCGCTCTAAGATAAATGGTGGTCATGGTTTTTGAGACTTGGAGGCTTTCAATATGGTTCTTCTTGCCAATCAAACTTGGCGCTTAATAAAGAATCCTGATTCTTTAGTGTCTCGTGTACTGAAGGATAAATACCACTTGGATATATCTTTGTTATATGATTCTTGTTAAAGAGTTTCAATTCTCTTCGTATACTTGCCTAAGAGATATAGGATTACTTTTATCCTAAGCCATCTAGGTTGAGTTAACCTAGAACTTTTGTATATCCTTCTTTATATTCAAAGAAACTTAATGAATGGATTATGGCTTGCAAACATATTCTACTTTTCATGGTATCAAAGCATTTAGTTCTGGCCTAGAAATCAAAACCTGATTCATTAGTCACACTGACTAATGAAAACAAACACCCAGTTCTTGGCCCTTCAAACTCGTTGCTACCTCAACCTCCATCTAATAATGATCCATTGTCCCCTTACTACAAGAGAGAAGCGAATGAAGGACTAAAACTAGCGATTAAAATTCAAATGATAGCTGATTTAGTTGCTAGGTAGTTGCTAGATTGTAGGCCATGAAAAACTAGCATTTGTCTAATGACTGAATATTTTCAATATTTAGTCACTAGACCCAACAATCAGTCACAAATTTCTTAATATTTTTTAGAATCAGTTATTATTCAGTCACTAATATGCTTCAATTGCTAAAACAAATTAAAACCCTTAGTTTCTAGCCTCTCCTTCCTCATTTCTCCCTTTTTTTTCCCTATTTTCTTCTTTATTTTTGTTATCTTCGGCAGTGTGTCTCCCCAACAGTAGAAGCTTTTCAGTGTAATCTCACCATGTAGAAGCATCAAAGTTAAGGTAATATGTATTTTTATTGAAGCTTATGTGTAAGTAGTAATTTCTGTATTTTTATTGTCATTATAGTTAAGCATATAATGAAACCGTAGAACACCTGTCAATGACTCTTGACCTATTATGAAATAATAGGTATATAGAGTAATTGCAATTGTTTGTAGTTATTGTATATGCATAATATATCTTTGGTTGAAAATCATTGATTGTCCAAGTTGGACAGTTAGAAATGAAAGAATAATATAAATCATATTTTATTGTTTCTGATTTATCTTAATGGTGAAAAAATTTTAGCTGTATCTAGCCTTGTTCCTCGGAAGCAAGATTTGAAATTTTTGTCTCAAAGAAATGGTGTTTTAAGGAACCAAGGTGAGATGCTGCCAAAATTTTTTCAAACTATATTAAGATAAATGAGAATGTAGAAATACAATTTAGATTTTTCATTTCTGAATAGGCTAGGACCATTCCCTATAGGAATTTATTAGGCATAGGAGGACATTCATATAACATCTAGAAGTTTGTGGAAATAAGATTTTAATTATATGTTTTGCATTTATATTAATTGTTTGGTGTACTATAAATAAATATGTACATGATTTTCAATTGTAGGAAATAAGAGCAATGGTGCCAGAGGGACATGAATGGATGTATAAAAATGATTAATGATGGATGGATACATGAATCCAGATTTTATAGATGGTGTAGAAAATTTTATAAGAATAGTATGTAGTAGTGTGAATGAACTGATTAAATGTCCATGTCGGTGATGTCAAAACACACATTATTGAGATCAAAATGAGGTTGGAATGCATTTATATCAATATGGATTTGTGGATAACTATTATGTTTGGTACTATCATGGTGAACGACATGATATGCGAATTCATAATTTCCATGTGGGAGAGACTTCAAATAATCCATCATCATCAAGGACATTTTCTGATAGCGATATTGTTTATGACAATAAATCTGGGTACAAGCAAATGGTCATTGATTCGATGCACTCGAGTTTCAACTATAATAATAGGCTTGAAATTGATGAATACAATAATAAGAATCAAGGAAGTTATTGTTGAGGGTAATGATAACGATGATGGTAATGCGTATGATTTTGCAGAAATTGGTAATCAATTGCCTAATCCAAATGCATATAAATTTTATAAACTACTTGAGGATGCATCAACACCGTTGTGGGATGGATGTAACAAACACAAAAAATTGTCAGTAATTTCTCAGTTGTTGAGCAAGAAAAGTAAGCATAATATGACTGATAATTGCTTTAATGACATGTTGTCACTATTAAAGGAATTTGTTCCAAAGGAAAATCAATTGTTCGAAACATTATATGAATCCAAGCAAATGATAAAGGGGTTAGGTCTTCTGTGCATGAAAATAGATGTGTGTCCGAAAAATTGTATGTTATTTGATGGTGAGAATTCATAATTGATGCATTGTAGTGTTTGTGGTGAATGTAGATATAGGAAAGAGACATTAGATAGAGGGAAGAAAAAACCAATTCCGAACAAGGTACTGCGGCATCTACCAATCACCAACTGACTGAAATGTTTATTTATGTCTCAACGAATGGCTGAACACATGATATGACATGCAAGTAATAAACATGCGCATTCTGGTTTAGTAGCTCATCCATGCCAAATAGAGGCTTAGCAGCATGTAGATTCAACTTTCTTTGACTTTGCTGTTGAAATAAAAAAATGTACATCTTGGCCTATGCACAGATGGGTTTATGTCAAATTCTGTAACAGGAAGGACGTATTCTATATGGCCTGTTTTTATAGTTGTCTATAATTTGCCACAAAAAATGTGTATGAAAGAGGCATACATTTTTTTTGTCATTGTTAATTCTGGGTCCAAGATCTCTAGGATGAAATATCGATGTATTCTTGAGACCACTAATTGATGAGTTGAAGATGCTGGGGTAGATGGAGTAGAAACATGGGATGCATATCAATGTCAAAATTTTAGAATGAGGGCTTGTCTATTATGGACAATTAGTGATTTTCTGGCATATGGTATGCTATCAGGTTAGAGTACACATGAGAGGTCGGCCTGTCCATATTGTATGAAGAACATCAATATATTTCAATTGAAATTCGGGAGGAAGCCATGATGGTTGGATTGTTATAGGAAGTTTTTACTAAGGAACCATGCATTTCATAGAAATATTAATACTTGTCGATGGAGGTTACAGGTAAGGGAAATAGTTGTTCCGCCTATGTCCAGTGAAGAAATTAGCCATTACTCAGATGAAATGCAATTTCTACCATTTAGATCAACATGCGACAATCTTCGTGCAACTGGATTTGGTTCTACTTATAATTAGAATGTAGTTTATTCTTTCAGCAACTTTGTTCGCATAAAATTAGAATTGAGGACATGGAGAAACTCAAAAACCTCATGATCATTAATATTTGCACATTTGAGATGATATTTTGTCTAGATTTTTTAGATTCAATAGAACACTTAGCTATACATTTACCTCGTGAATCAAAACATTGTGGACTTGTTCGGTATCGGTGGATGTACCCTTTTGAACAGTATGGTACTATCCTATACTACTTTATAACATTATCTTGAATTTCTAGTACATCAACTTATATTTTTGTATTTATAGTTTTATACAGTCTTTGAAGAGAAAAGTGCATAACAAGGCAAAGTTATAAGGCTCAATTATGGAGGCATTTTTGGTTCAGGAGATGACATTATTTTGTGAACATTATTTTGTTGTTGATACATCAACTAGACTGAACCGAGCCCCAAGGAATGTTGACACCATGAATTTCTTCTCAAATGAGGGGAACTCTGCAGCCTTTCTGGTAGTGTTCTGCAACGATAACCAAAACTTCCCTACCCATGGGACCCGAAGGATACTAGATAAGGATGAATTACGGTAGGTTCATTTGTACATTCTATAAAATTATGAAGAAGTTGATCTCTACTTTTCAATTTTTACTGACATCACATGATGAAAGTTCCTTAATTCCAATGATAGAGAAATGGAAGGACTTTTGGATTCAACATTTTCCCACGTGGTTTCTAGAATATGTAAACACTTTTCATAATCTCACTACTTCAGTAGGTTTTATATTCGTATAATGTTTTAATATATGCATTTCAATCTCTTTTCACCATATTGCAAGGTGATCTAGATCCTTACATATTAGGCAAATGTCTTGTTGAATTACTGCGTGGTCCACTTTATTCTGGTACAAGTTATAAGGATGTATGATTAATGCAGACATACGGGTTGACAAAATCAATGGTGAACTGGGGTGTTTGTGTTGAGAGTGACACCAATGGCAACAAAGGGATTGATTTTTATGGAATGGTTGATAAAATCATCAAACTTCAATATTCTAGACAAATTCCAAATTTGTCATGATTTTTAAGTGTACATGGTTTGATCCTACACATGGAGTTCGCACACATTTATCATCTGGAGTCATTGATGTTAAGTGGAAATCAAGCATAAGTCTGCTAGAACCTTTCATCCTTGCCCGCTAAGTGATACAAGTATTTTACTGTCAACACCCGCATACGTCAGTAATTAAGGCCAAACCACATCATTAAATCTGATGAGGCACCAAACAATTCGCACTTCAGCATTGCTTAACTAAATAGTTGATTAAGATGAACCATTCTAGTAGAATTAGATACAACATGTCAAAATTATGTCTAATACTAGAGACATCAAATCCAATTTAATGTTGGTTGATCTTGACGTGGTTGGCGAAAAAATTCCATAATGAGATTGTATTTTTTTAGTAGTAAATACTATGAGTGAAGTCGAACATTTAGAGCATGAAGATATAGGAGATGTTTCAAAGTCAGAAGAATCAGATTGAGTTGTTTGAGTTTGTACTTAAATTTGTCGTCAAACCAAATTGAGTTATTATATTATATTTATACTTAATTATATATTTATATTTGGTTATATTATTATATTTATATGTACTTAATTATATTCTTAATTTAGTTGTAATAATACATTTATATTTAATTATGCACTTAATTATACTTAATATATACTTAATTCTAAAAAATATATATAGCTAATTCTATACAAATTCCAAAATTAGAACATAAACTTAAATTTAGTCACATGGTTAGCGCCTAAATTGATTAGAATTTTCAAATATAACTAGCGACTGAATTAATTCAGGTAGCGACTGAATCCATATACTAGTTCAATTGCTAATAAGCAACTGAACTTTGTAGTGTTTAAGCCTTTCTATTTACAGTTGTACCCTCTTACATTCAGTTTAATCGTGAATAAACACTTTTTAGTCATTTTTACATTAGTGACTAAATAATTCATTCGTTAGCTTCCCCAGATCAATAAAACCATAGTTTCCACCATTCAAATTCATTTTGTTGTTTAAGTTTCAAAAACACTTTTCAAGCTTCATTTTGGTTGCAGCCACTCATCTTGGTCGCTCTCAACCAAATTTTCGTGTGTTTTCACTTTCCCTCATTTTCCTTTTCCACATTTTATTTTGATGCCTTATTTTTCTACATTTTTTCTATGTTCTTTCTTGAGTTTTCTTTGCGGTTCTAGGTTTGTTAGATTTAGTTTGTTGATATCTGTGTTTTTTCCTGCATTTTGGTATGTTAGATTTTCTCTATATAGTATTTTGGTTTGTTAGATTTATTCCTGCATTTTAGTTTCTTCAATTTTGGTTTGCTAGGTTTTGTCCATATAATATTTTGTTTTGTTAGTTTTTTAATGTTAATAAAAAATAATATTTTTCTATGTGAATAAAATAATACTATTGTTTCTTAGATTTTTTCACATTAATAACAAATAAGGTTTTTTCAATTACAACAATATGTTACATTTTAATTTACTTTGAATACTTATTTTAGAATAGTTACTTAAATACTTATTACTTACTAAATTTTGGTGAAAATAAGATATGGAGCATAGAGGAGATGATTCATGTGATTCCTCCAGTGGACGTTGTATTGGGACGTCCTCTTTGGATGTCGCGCAGCTTGGTCCATGTAGAGACTGCGGGGCTTAGGGGTAATACCTTTATGGCACTGTCCCTCAGCCAAGGGGTGGTACAGGTCAGATTTTGCACCCAGTCCACTTTTCCTTGTTTGTGGATTTCCAAGTGGCCCATTCCGGCTTGCCATCAGCAATGTCAAAGTCTGGTTCCAAGAACCAGCACTTAGCCCACCGACCCAATCCACCCTTGCAGGACCTTGATCCGAGATAGGAGGCGCTACTGCATGAGGAGCGAGTAGACCCCGAGTAGTGAGGGCTCATTGGGCCATTGTTGTAAGTATCATTCTATACTACTTTTTCCCTATATATTATAAATATATGTTTATAATTAATCAAAATTCAATTAATTTGTTTGTAGGTTCGTTAATGATGCCTTGGTTTAACAGACACTTACTAACATCTCCGGGTCACTATTTAAGGGTGAGTATCCCCAATGGAAGGACGTTAAGCGTGAAAGGGGCAAGAAGTATCTTGCGCAATTGTAGGTAAACAATTTACTATTTCTTTAATAAATTATAATTTTATTAATAAAATTATATATTGGTTAAAATATAATCAATTTTTTTTTTCATTTCAATGACATTACTGTTGGGCTGAAGCCGGTGACAAAAGCCTAAGGAAAGAGTTTTTCAAGGCAGATGCGAGACCGCTACAAGCACAAGTTGAACCATTTAAGGAAGGCAATCATCAAGGCCCATTTTGGTAAGGTTTTACTAAATAAGGACTACAATCTCTTCTGTCCTTATAGGCCACCTGAAATCCAGCCGTAGCATTGGGAGAATCTTATCAGACACTGGAACAACAAGAGATTCCAGTACATCAATGGTGCCATGGAGTAGAATAGGGTAAATTAATCAAATACATTATATTCACATATCTTTTTTGTTTAATTCTTATAACTAATTATTTTTCAAATTTCTATGTAGCTTAGTAAGGACATTTTTTAGGGCACAGAGCCACAAAAGCATTCTATGGGAAGTCATACAAAGAAGATGCTTTATGATCATATGGTAAGATAATAAGTTCCATAAAATATATATGATTTTATAACTATAATGTTCTTTTCACTAATTTCAATTTTTTTTTTCCTAAACTGATGAGGGCTAGCCCCCGACATTTGGCAAATTTGTTTGTCAAATGTCCATGCATCATGGATCTATGGAGGTCCTATCTCAGCAGCAGATTGATGACATGGTATGTAATAAGCGAAACTTAATAATATTTTATTTTTATACAATGTTTAACGTTTCCATTAATTTCATAGTTAGGCCAAGTATGAGGAGAAGGTCATACGTAAGTATGGCCCCGATCCATTGAAGCATCCCATCTTTTATTCGCAGTCTTGGGAAAAGGTCATTAGTTGGGCAAACAAGGGTGTGTGGACCAAGGTCCCACAAGCATTAGCATTCCCTGACCAGTTTCATCGTGCACATCCTGAGGTACTATTTAATTATATTTTCACAATTTCATTAAATTTAAATTGTTAAATTTATTAAAAACTAACCTTGTTGGAACTTTAGGGTTATGAGGATGACCGTACTGAGCAGCTCCATAAGGAGAATGCAGAACTTCGGTCTTAGTTGACCACAATTCAGGAGGAGATGGCAGCTCAGCGGGCCTGTTAGGACCAAATTGATGAGAGGGTGCTGGTCTTTGACGCTTTTATGTAGTCCATGATTGGACAGCAGGGCCTTACGAGTAGGATTTGATTTCATGGTTGTTGCTACAACATACCTGGGCCGCATGGCATCTTAAGGGACCTTCTTAACTGGTGTTGATCCCAGCCTCGTACCTGGAGGGTTGGGTGGAAGGGGATCCCATCCTCGCTTTGTCTGGGTCACACCTAGTTCCGCCGGCTTCTTATGGGATGACGAGATCCCAACTAGCACAGCCTCCTCCACTGTCGTACCCATGGATGATGGGATCTCATTAGCAGTCTCAGTTGGCGCCGAGTGCCAACATTTTATCACCATCCTCCTCCCTCGACTGAGCTGGGCACGATGATGGGTTTCCAGCAAGAAGTTCCTAGGCCGCTTCATCACCAGTCATTCCTCGATTTGAGTGGGTCACTACTGGTATCACACTCATCACAGCAGCAGCCGAACTATTGTCAGGATTTATCTTGGCTTGACATCGACCCGACTCAGATCGGGAGTCATGTACTTGAAACGCAGGACATCTCAAACGACCGTTAGCCTTAAGTCACCCAGCAAACTCAAACGAATCTACCTAATCAGTGGGATGGTCAGGGTGACCATGATGCCTACCCCATCCTCAACTTCAGATTTCTTTAGTTCATTAGTTTTATTGTTGGAAAAAATTTTATTGTATTTTAGTATTTTTAAATTAACAGTATTACATTTTCATTTTATATTTATTTTAGTTGCACCTTTTTCACATTGCAAATTATTTGTACATTTTGTACATTCCATATATATAATATTAAATTTAGTACACTAATATAAATTAATTATTTATATAAATGTCTTAGTAATTAAAATTAAAAAAAAATAAAAAATGAAAATAGTGATTATTTTAGCGACTGACATTTCAGTTGCTAATTTATTACAGTTTAAATCACAAGTGACTGATTGTTTCAGTTATAGTCAGTCATTAACAACCTAGCGACTAATGTTTTTGCCACTAAACCATTCAGTAGCTGGTCAGTCACAGTTAGTGACTGACAACGACAGTTTCCTCAGTTAGTGATTTGTATTTTTCTTGTAGTTTTTCTTCCTTAATGCCTTTAATAGTCCTAGTATTATGCTAATTACATGTCTTCTTCAAGGAGACAACTACCTTACATAGAAAAGGGCGATGATGAATGCCTTACGTGCTAAGAATAAACTGAGCTTCATCGATGGATTGCTCACAAAACCAGACGAGGATGTAGCTGGCTGACAAATATGGGAGAAGTGCAATTCAATGGTGATTGACTAGATCTTCAATGTGTTATCACTGAAATTGCAAATTGCAAATAGTGTTACCCATGAAGAATCAGTTAGCAAGATGTGGTTGGATTTGCATGAAAGATTTTCACAAGGTAATACTCCTAGAATATATGAATTGAAACGTGGCATATTACTTATACAACAACAAGATTTGACTGTAATGGCCTATTTCAGAAAATTAAAGTCTATCTAAGATGAACTTTCAACCTACTCAATCATCCCTCAATGCAAGTGTGTAGCAGTAAGGGAATTATTGTTGGAGAAAGTAAGTGAAAAATTATACCACATTCTTATAGGTTTAAATGATAAGTTTAGTGTGATCAGTTCATAGATACTTAATATGGAGCCATTGCTGAATTTGAGCAAAGCATATGCTTTGGTTGTCAAGGAGGAAAAGTAGCAAAATGAAATGTTAGACCAAGCTGCATTAGGAGACGCTACTGTTTTCATTGCTAAGCAACCAAAAACATGTAATCTTTTTTCTGGCAAGGACCAAGATAAAAGTAAGTTGCATTGATCACACTGTAAGAAAGTTGGCCATCTAGCAGAAGGCTGTTTTAAGATTATAGGCTATCTAGATTGATGGCCAAACAAGGAGGAAAGGAGCATGAATAAATTTTCACAGAAACCAAGCAAAGCTGCTGCCAACAATGCCAAGACACGAAAGAACAATGGTGAATCCAACATGAACGGTTTGAGTATTTCACAAGAACAATATAAACATCTTATGTCCGTATTGTCTACTCATAATAATGTCTGTTTCACTGGTAAGGTGTCTTGTGAATCTTTTAAATGGATTATTGATAGTGATGCAACAGAACATATGGCCTCACGCCAGTCTTTACTTTCTAATCTTAAGCCTATTATCTCTGGCTCACCTATTTATCTACCTAATGGAAATAAACTGCAACCATCTACCCTAGGTCACATAACCTTGTGCCTTGATGTACACCTAGAAAATTCACTACTTGTTCTTTCTTTTAATTATAATCTTCTTTCTATGAGCAAGTTAACCAAAACCTTAAATTGTTCAATAACCTTTTCTCCACATGCATGTCACTTACAAGACTTGAAGTTGAAGAAGCTAATTAGCGTGGATGAGGAGTGTGACTGGTTGTACTACTTCAGGAAGTTCGATGGACATATGGTAGCTCCCACAATAATTGAGAACCCTTTCATTGTATGGCATAGAAGACTAAGACATCTACTTTTTGAAAAACTCTCTCATATCTCTCAACTCTATGGTTTGTTTTTTAAATCTTTGAATAATTGTTGTGACTCGTTCCATCATGAAAAATAAATTAGACAATCATTTCTTTTGAGAAAAAGTGTTAGTGATGCCTGTTTTGACCTTGTTTATATCAATATTTAGGGTTCATACAAAACTCCATCTTTGTCAGGCTTTTACCATTTCGTAACTATTGTCGATGATTTTAGTAGGTGCACTTGGATATGCCTATTAAGAAATAAAATAAAAGTAGCTTAATACTTTGAGTTTTTCCATGTCATGGTAAAGAATCACTTTGGCAAAAAACTTGTTCAAGTCAGGAGTGATAATGCCCAAGAATTTGTTGTAGGGCCCTTTTCTTTGTTTCTTTGTCAAAATGGCATAATCCTACAAACTTCTTATGTCAATACTCTACAACAAAATGGAGTAGTTGAAAGAAAGCATCAACACCTACTTGAAGTGGCAAAAGAACTTTTATTTCAAACAAGTCTTCCTATAAAATTTTTGGGTGAATGCATCCTTACAACCATATATTTTATTAATCATATAGCATTCTCAAGCCTTAAAAGTAAAAGTCCCTATAAAATCCTTTTCCTTAAGTCTCATTCTCTTCATCATTTATATGTCTTTTGTTGTTTGGGCTATGTCCATTATGAGTCAAAGGATAAGTTCGATTCACATTCTAAGCCATGAATTTTCCTTGGTTATCCTATGGGCCAAAAGAGGTACAAAGTTTATGATCAACAAACACACAAAATCTTTGTTTCTCATGATGCTATCTTTTACAAGGATGTCTCTCCATTCGAAGCAACCTCAGAGCATATGACCAAACAAATCCCCTTGTTTGAAGTCCAGGTTGTCATTGATGACCCTAAACCTGACTCATCTTTTTTTTTTCTTCTCAGCTAACCAATGATAATGTATGAGTGCTAGGTGAAATGACTCAACATAACAATCCTATTATTGAAAGGCCACTAGAAAATACTAGGCCACAATGTAATCACAAACCCTCTTCCTATCTTGAAGATTATGCAAACGAACTTCCTAGAGTTACTAATTAGGCAACATCTATGGTAAATCAAAATTTCTTTCAGTAAGCATTATCTCGTAGTTCATAATTTATCTTATTCTCGATTTTTACCTGGACATCGAGTTTTCCTTGCAGCTATTTCCTCTCAATAGGAACTGAAAAATTTCAATCAAGCAACTTTGGATCCTAAATGGCATGAGGCTATGCAGCAAGAAATTTAGGCCTTGGAGAAAAAAAACTTGAACTTTAGAAAAGCTTCCGTTGAACAAAAAAACAATTTGCTCCAAATGGATTCATAAAATAAAGTACAAGGTTGATGGCAGTATTGAGAGATTCAAAGCATGATTGATTGCCAAAGGTTTTAGCCAAAATAAAATGATCGACTACATAGACATTTTTGCACTAGTGAACAAACTGACAACTATCAGGTGTCTATTCTCAGTTGTAGCGATGAAACATTAAGAGTTACATCAACTTGATGTTCATAATACCTTATTGCAAGAGGATTTGAATAAAGATGTATACATGTTGCCTCTGCCTAGTTATTGAAGATAATCAAGTTAGTAGACTTCAAAAGTCATTGTATAAACTTAAACAAGCACCTTGATAATGGTTCAAGAAACTTTTGAAGGCACTTCTTTACTTTGGTTTCAAATAATTCAAGGCAGATTATTCATTGTTTACTCGAACTTCTAGAGACTCATTCACAGAGGTTCTCATTTATGTAAATGACATGCTTGTTGCTAGAAATAATCATGAAGCTATTCAGTCCCTAAAATCTTACTTGAAGGAAATGTTTTGCATTAAAGACTTGGTAAAATTAAAATATTTTCTTGGCGTGGAAGCTACGCAATCTTCAGAAGGAATATTCTTGTCTTAATAAAAATACATTGAAGGAAGTTAGAATACTTGGTTGTAAGCCGACATTGTTTTCTATCCAATAGCAACATCACCTCGGCTTCATTAAGAGTCCACATTTTGATGATCAAAGATGATTTTGAAGGTTGATTGGCAAGCTTATCTATTTGACAATTACTCACCCTGATATAGCTCATGTCGTCAACCTTCTCAGTCAGTTCATGTAGAATCCATGCACTGCTCATCTCAATGCAACAATGTATGTTCTTCAATTTCCAAAAACACACTAGGATGCGACCTTTCTTTCCTGGGAAGGGCACATTTGATTTGCATGCTTTCTATGATGCAGATTGGGCAGCTTGTCCTAAAACTAGGCATTCTACAACTAGTTATCTTACTAAGCTTGGCAATGGTCCAATATCATGAAAGTCTCAGAAGTAGCCAACAGTTTTTTGATCCTCAACAAAAGTTAAGTATCGCTTAATGACAGCAGCTACCTGTGAGCTAGTCTAGTATGTCTCAAATCCCTTCTTGCATATCTTACAGTTCATCATATGCAACCAATGAAGCTACACTATGACAACTAGGCTACTCTGCACATTGTGAATAGTCTCGTATTCCGTGAGCGAACAAAGCATATTAAGCTTGATTGTCACTTTGTTCGTGACAAAATTTAGGCCAAATAGATTATTACTCACCATATTGCATGCAAGTTCTTGCCAATAAATGTCTTGACAAAAATGCTAGGAAAGCAACAATTTGGCAAGCAATTTGTGACAGGTTATAATCTCTTACAAGCAGGGACTTTATGGAGGGTTGGTGATGGCAAATCCATAAGTGTCTGGTTTGATAAATGGGTCTTTCCTACTTCCAATTTTTCATTAATTATGGCTTCTACATCGTATACAGAACATTGGATAGTTTTCGACCTTTTGTTACCAAATAATTCAGGCTTAAATCTTGATTTATTTGCTTTCATGTTCCATCGACAAGACGTTTAAAATATAATTCAAATTCCCATCAGTTCAATGCAAACATCAAACATTTTACTTGGGGGATTGAGACAAAATGGACATACACTGTTCGTTCTGGTTATCATATATAGTATGCCCTCTTACATTTTGATCCTAGTGTTTTAGCTTTTGAGTAGTTGAAAATGAATATCCTTTTGGTGGCCAAAACATCCACCAAAGCTACATAATTTTTTTTTTGCTAGCATCATTTGATCAATTACCAACTTGCCATAATTTATGAAGTCAGCATATTATAAGTGATTGTATCTATCTCATATGTGCTTCTAGCAATGAAGCAATCAAGCATATATTATTTTGTGTTCTCTTACATAATCAGTACTTCGATCATTTGGCCTGCACTTGCCTCAGTTTAATTTCCCTCACATTTTGGACACCTTCCATGTTGCACATGATGCGTTGAGTGAGATGAATGGCACACCTTTCTTGCAGTTGGTTGGCATGTGTGGAGAAATTGAAACAAGTGCATTTTTTAGGATTTTGTCACACTTTAACTTCCATCTTTAAGCAGGTTTGTTCATGGCTATATATGGAAGGTTGTATCCTTCATCCAAGCTAGCCGATACTTTTTAATCAAAATCCTATGCGTTGGTCTCTTTCACTTGCTTATTCTATTGATATAATTGTGCATGCTAGACTTTTTTTGCATCATTAGGCTTGACAGGAATTGGTATCGTAGAAAGAGGCTCTTCCTCAACTACATTGTTTGCTATATTTCATTTTATTCCATATGTGAATGACATAACTTATCTCCAGACTTCAGCTATTTGGAAGGATATTCTTAAAGCACGTTCACATGGATGGCATAATATTATTGTCCAGTCTGACTACCAAATTGCTATTTCTGCTTTCTTGAACTACAAGAAGCCTTCATTATACGTATTTGGGGTAGTTCATGTTGATATTATTTCTTTGGCTCAATGTTTTGAATCTTGTAGATTTATTTATATCCTTTGTTTTGCAAACTCTGTTGCCCACACTATTGTATTGCTCTCTAAAGACATATTTGGTAAAATGGAGTAGTAGACTTCATTTCTAGATTGTCTGTTAGAAGCTCTTAACAATGATTATTAATAAAATCATCTACTTCCAAAAATAAAATTGAGCAAAGAATCACATACATAAAAACAATTAGTTATCAATAACTCTTTCCCATGAACATCCCAAATAAGCAACAAATATAACTCAATAATGTGGTGGAATAAGCATTGTTTGACAACAAATATAACTAAAATAGCCAAACCAATGTTGATGGCAGTTGGAACCTATATCCAATGCACCACTTTTTCTTTCTATTAAAAAGGGTTAGTTTAGATATTGCAAGCTGACCATGATTGCAAGACGATGGAAAATAAACTCTTTTACTATGTTGCATCGTTGGGCTGAAACTGTGGTAGTTCTTTATTTTGGGGGCAGGCTGCATGGATGAGGCAAATGGTTGGCACTGTTCATTACCAACGATGAATAGTGAATTCCAACTAATTTTCAATATATACGAGGGTTTTTTTTACCTAGTGTGTTATAGCGGGTATTTTTTTTTATAAATTAGTATTAAAATGAATATTAATAATAAATAATTAAAAATTTTCACCTATAAATTTATGTTAATTAATTTAAATTTTATTTTATTAATTTTGAGTTAAGCTTTCTTAATGATTAATTATAATCCAAACATAACACTATAATCAAAGTTAGGTTTTTATCTACAGTCGCTTTGGATTTTATAATGTCGTAAATTCATAAAATTTCATAAAGTCATAAGATTTTTCCAAAAAGTTTTAGAAAAAGATAAAAAAATATAATTATCTATATTATCTCAGAAAGTTCATATTACATAATATTTTCATTTACTACTACTTTAATACCATAAAAAAGCATAACGTCATAAATATATAATACAAGAAAAACAAGTTCTAAAATCTACAATTCATAGGAAATAGTTAAAAAAACTCAATCATCTAATTATAGAACACATGTAATATCATGATCAATAGCAGTATCAATATTATTATTTTCAAAGTTCATATATTCATCTTTTTCTCTTGTTATTTTATCATTTAAGAGGCCAAACTTATTTATGCAAATAGTTGTACCATTGTTGGTATTTTCTTCGTCTATATCCACATCTACATAAATTTGATAACCAAGGTTATCAAAGTCATAGTGAAGAAAAGCAATCAAGTGATATAGAGAGACTAAGGAAAAAAAAAAGGAGATAATTCATGTTAAATTTTCATTTTTCTTTATATATTTTTTTTTGTTTTAACCCTAAATAAGTTTGGTTTGATTGTATAAATATTGAGTTGAGCATTAGATTTATATATTTTGGCTTACGATCATGTTTTAGCCCAACTTTAACGAATCTAACCTAATAATGTAGAAACGTAAAGCCATAAAGTTTCTAAGTTTCTAAGACTAAAGTTGAGACTCTATCCATTTCTACATACATATAAGTTTCCACTAAGATTTTAAACATTTTTGGTTTCTAGAGTCATAAAAATGCAAATTTTTAAGACTCAAGTTGGGAATTTAATAACTATGGTGTACATGCTTCAAAATGATGCATATTAATTTATTTTCAATTTCAACAATTATTGAACAAATTAATTTATCAAACCATAGACCTTTTAAAGTAAATAATTATGGTACAAAACTCAATTATTAATAACAAAAAGATATGACCGAAACATAAAATTATATTTAAGCAAAAAATGGATTATTACCTAGGAAAAAGAAAAAAAAAAGATCTTTTCACATAGTAATGTTTAAGCATTGACACAAAAATAAAACTAAAGATTTAGAATTAATGGAGTAAAAATAAATATTATAGGTGGTATGAAACATAATAGTATACGTGCTTCAAAATGATGCATTTTAATTTATTTTCAATTTCAAAAATTATTGAAAAAATTACTTTATCAAACCATAGACCTTTTGAAGTAAATAACTTATGGTACAAAACTTAATTATTAATAACAAAAAGATATGACTGAAACGTAAAATTATATTTAAGAAAAAAAGAGATTATTACCTAGGACAAAGCAAAAAAAAAAAACTTCCTACATAGTGATATTTAAGCATTGACACAAAAATCAAACTAAAGATTCAGCATTAATGGAGAAAATATAAATATTATAAGTGGTAAGGATTTACTTGGTTTAGAATATAGTACATAAAAAAAGATAACCCAAAAGGTTTAGTGATCAAGACAGAAAATAGAAAGAATCTAGTTAAGTATTTATTAAGTATAGGGACCAAAACTTAATACAAATCAAACTGAGGGACTAAAATGGGATAGAGTATAAATTTAGGGACTAAAAATGTGTTAAACGAAAAAAATGACACTAGAAAATATCAATTCAAGCCCTAAAAAAGGCAATTACATTGCGAAAAGGGGACCGATCTTCATAAGGAGTTAATCACGTGCTTGAAAAAACAAGAGAGATAGAGAGAGGGAGGGAGAGAGAGAGAGAAGCAACGGTGTTGATGAATAGTGCACCTGCCGTCTATTTTTACAATGCTCATCTACAATGTATTGATGTTCATCTTTATATATATATATATATATATATATATATATATGTATGTATGTATGTATGTATGTATGTTTGCATGTATGTATTGGTCTCTTAGCCATTAGTTATTATTTTAATGTGTAATAATTATTTTTTCAACTTGTATATTAATTGAAATAAAATATTTTTAAAGTTTAAACATATTTTGAAAAAATTATGTTTTTTAATGGATTTTCTTTTTATTGGTTGGGCATGGGAAAAAATTCTAAAAAAATTAGTTACTTACAAACAGAATTTTATTAAGTAACCATTAATTAGATAGAGTATTAATTTTCAAATGAAATATAAAAAATCACAAAATGCCAAAATAATGAAGTATTTTTAATAAAAATTGATTTTTTTGTTTAATTATTAATTTTAAGACGTTATTGACTGCGCTGAAATTAAGGCAATCAATTAAAGAGAAAGTCCAGTTCGGTTGGTTCCGTTGGGATATATATCTGGTTATCCGTTAACTGGGCAGAGGGCACATGGCTACTTCAGCTTTGTGTCGGGTATCTTTTCTAGTCACGGCTAGTGGTTCAATTATTCAGGAGCATCTACCGGAAGTGGGTTGTCTCTGCTCGTCCACGCAACCTCGGTCTTTGGGAGCTTTCACTGCTTTGCATTTAGAGTTAATTTAAGTAAATTTTTATAATATTATTAATTTTTTATGAATTTTTCTATTTTTAGCTATAAAAAAAATTTATAAAATTTAATAAGATTATAAACATTATATTTTCAATGGACTATTGCACATACATAATATTGACTTGTAAATAAAACTAGTTCTAGGTAAAAAAAATGTAAAAATAAAAAAAATTATTTTAAATTAAATTAACTTAAGTTAAAATAAATTGTCATTACTCGTTAGCACAACATGTGCTTTTTGGGAGCTTTATTTCCCTGCCTCGCATTTAGACTATATAAACCATCTGTTTGGTATTAGTATTAATAATTAATGTTTGAGTTTGAAAAAGATACTTTAGATGTTTAAGTTCTAATATTAATAAATTATTAAAAAATTCTAACACTAATCCTAAATTTTTTTTTTCTAAATTGGTCTTTTATGTTTTTTATATATAAAATAATATTTTTGCTTTTTTAAACATAGAGTGAAAAAGCAAATCCTAAAAATATATTGCATGTTGACCAAGATGTTTGGAAAATAAATGTTTCAACAGTATCCAAAACTTAGGGCAAATTTTAAATTTAAATTTAATGTTTTTTTGTGTATTATTCTTGTTTTAATTTAATCAGATTGCCAATTTATTGAAAATTTAATTTTTAAGAAGTTTAAAATGCATTTCTAAAGTATTTTTTGCAAAAATAAATTTTTTCAGTTAATTTTTAACTTATGCAGCCTAAAAAAATAAAAATTAATTAAAAATATTTTCTTTTAAGGAAAAAGTATTCTAAAATAATTTTTTGGACTTCTTAAAATGTAATGTTTCAATAAGTTAATAATTTGAGCATATAATTACTTGAATAATACACAGTAAGGTACTAAATTTAATTTGAAACAAGACGTTTCCAAACTATATGAACTTGAAGTTTGCCCATATTTTTGGATTTGCCTGCATTTACTGTCATATTCGATGTATATTTTTAATGTTATATTGATATGATATTCGAAATTCCGTAACACCAACATATCAGTGACAATATTTTCTATGTGTTGGAATTACAGACAATATTTAACGTCTAATTTATTGTTTAGCATATTACATATGGTGTATAGTAAATATTTCCATAGTGTTTAATATTTCATTCTAAATAAGTTACCAAAATTTTCTCAGTTAATGTCCAAAGATTGCATAGGAAATTAGGAATTCAGTACATATTTTTATGCGTACAACATCAAATCTAATATTCATTTTTGCAAAGTTTGTCCTTTTTACTATTCATTATAATTTATTTATAATTTTTTAAAGATTTTTTATAAAAATATAAATTTTTTATATGAAATTGGTGTCATAAAGACTCAAGATTATAAATATAATTTTTAAAAATTTTTATAACACAAATTAATATAAATATATTTAAATCAAATTTTAGGAAAAAAAGATAGAAGAGTCATATTTTGCAATAGATATTTTTTATTAAAAAAATATTCGTTCGCATTTGATAAAAATATACAGTTACTGTTTTACAGGCGCGCAAGAGCAGAGTTAAAAAATTCATGCTGTATATTTCTAAAGTCATGTGTCTCACGTGTATTCCAGGACGTAGACAAGATAAAAATAAAGTAAAATATTCACCTATTCTAAAATGTTTGTCATTTTTTAGTTTTTGGAAAAAATTATGAAGGTTGAGACACATAGAATATAGTGTATTTTTTTTTTCAAAATCACCATGGACAAATGAGGCACTTTTAAATTCTTATGAAAATTCAAATACTATTGTACTAGTTTTAGATTAAAAAATCCAATATTATGCCCGATAATGCACATTTTGATACCAAATTTCGATTAACTCGATCAAAGGTTTGAAATTTAGTCCGAATTTCTACGTTTCTTCTCTTTCATTTCAGAACAAATTCACACATTTGAGCCACTTAAGGAATAAAAACGGAAGAAGTTGTATAACTACGTAAAAGTAACAAATAGTTTGGGATAAAAAAAATGAAAAATGTTATGAGATAAAGAGAGTAAATTAACAAGGATCTGAGTATTACCGATTTACTGTTCATTTTTACTCAAAAGTATTTATAAGTTTGAGCTCAAAGTATTATACAAAAAAAAAAAGATGTGAGAGGAGAGGACGGTGCATGTGGAACCCGAGCAGGCGATGTGGTGGTACAATGTCCTCACCATTCTTGGTTGAAGGGCTGGGGACCACTTTTTTTTTTCATCATTAGGGTAATGGAATTCATGTACCTAAAGAGATAGTCATTTCGCTTTCCACAAAGCTACAATTCTCTTTATTCCGATGCAGTTGAACTTTGCTCTTTACTAACTAAAATAATTACAGTTCAATGGACTGAAAAAGAGTTTGATGGGCAATTAATATAAAATCTTAAAATTTGATGGGAGCTTTTCGGCTGTTTTGTAAAGTTAATGCACTTGTGTTTTAAGTGCACGTTTACCTTGTCTTTTTCTTTATGAAATGTAGCATTTGGTTTTTTTGTTTGTTTTGTTAACGGTGAATTTGCGTTTGTATTGCTAGTGCATATTCTAGAAATTGCTAAAAGCCTGCAAACGTTGCGGTCGCGAGAACGCCGTGTGGCGCCTGTCGAGCTCGTTCGACATACGGCACAGCCTACGTAAGTGTCCGAAAGACACTAATAAGTTTCTGGGTGGCGGCCGATCGCACGAGCAGTAAGGGACAACTCTCGCGTCCACCCCGCCGGACGTACGCCAGGGACGGAACGCGTTACTCCGTTTGTTTTCTTTTATTTTTTTTTTCAAATCCAATTTTTTAATTTTAGAATTAATTAAAAAATAATTATATTTTTTTCTAAATATATTTTTATGAAAAAAATATTTTTGAGAGTTCTTCTTTCATATTTTAAGGAATTAAATCAATTACCATTATTTATTTTTAACATCAAACAATTCTCTTATTTTACAAAATCTCTTTTATTATTCCTATTATTGGGATCCAAATCAGTTATATTTTTTTTTATATTTTTACACTAAAATATTAATATTCTAATTAACACACAGACTGAGATAATATAAAAAGGAAAAACAGTGTATATGTTTTTATTTTTCATTAGAAATTAGACACCACAGTATGTGATATTGGATATCACCGTAGATAAAATTAGACACTCCTATAGATTATGTTAGACATCAGTACATAATTTGTTTGCATAAAAATATAAAATGGTTGTCATGTTTTTTTTAAAAAAAAAATTTCTTATCAGATTTAGACACTTAACTCATCATACTAGACATTCAACCACTATAATAAAACATTTGGATACTTCAATTCAACACTTGAGACATTATACTCAAACTGGTAGACTAGACACCTTTTTACCATATTTAGACATTTAAAATATTATACTAGATATCAAACCACCACATTTAGGTACTTGGACACTACAAAAATTTTTAAAAAAATGAAGTTAAATACCTGGTACTTAGAATAAAAATTAATGATTCAATGTCATTTTTTATATATGTGATATCTAATTCTACGACAAAATGTCCAACTATATCTGCATGGTGTTTAGTTTACATAAAATGTATTTAAGTTCATCTACATCTAGACAAAATACAACCATGTAGGAAGCTATAAAAATATGACATAATTTTCCAGTTAAATATCCTTTAAAATAACATTATTATACTTTCAATTAAAGGTAAAATTTGAATAATTAAAGTATTTTATCCCCATCACTATGAAAACAACTTTCAAACATTTACATATTAGAAGCAGATACTCAAACACCAGACACATACACTAGCAACCCAATTTTAGACACTCTAAGGTAGATACTATTTATCTATGGTTAGATACTAACAACGTTAATTTTTCCGTTAGTGGCGGATATCCACCTTGGCAGACAATATCATATCTCAGCAGTAAGTATGTGGTTCTACATGTAGTCATTATGTGTCCAAATATGAGACCTACAATTTAAAAAGCTTGAAAAACATTTTAAAATACTTTTTCATAAAAATTAAGTATTTCTTTATCATGATGTTCATCATCAGCAAGGAAAAAGTTATTAAAAAAATTAATTGATTTATAAAATAATGTTATTTGTTCGGTTATTAAATAAGAAGAGTAATTACTACACTAATTCTGCATAAAAATAAATAAAATAGATATAAATGATAAAAAAAAAAGAGAAATTACAAACTACCAAACCTTTCTCACATTTAAAAAGAAAAAGAAACATTTACTATTTTTAAATCAACTAATTCATCTGCATATTCAACAACTGAGTAAGCAAAATGAAAGGCATAATAGGTTTTATGGTATTTGAAGGTTTGACCCGATAACAACTCCAAAGTACATCAAGATTCAAGCTTTTCCGAGGCAAAATATACACTCTTATTGGATTATTAATTCGTTCTTTAAAACTTGTTATACGTTTTATTTTATTCTAAATAAGAAAAAACAGTTTTTAGGCTTAATTTTCATTACTCGGTAGGGTAAGCCTAAGTCATTTGATGGCGGTAGTTACTATATTTACAAAAGCTTTAGTATAATTTACTATGATAATTCAATTAACACCTGCCACCGTTTGACCATTTTAATCTGAAGTTCTCAGTGAAACAGGAAATAACAAATAGAAGCAAAAATACGGAGTGAAAAAGAGCGGCATCATCGTCATCATAGGCACTTTTTACACAAGAAGTCCCGTTTCTATTGGTTAAAGTTGACTTCCGTTCTGGATCCATTCAGATACACATAAAGTTGTTTTGTTCCTTAAACTTGTCTGTTGGATACATGTGAATACTTTTTTCCTGTCGTTTGAGCACTCCCACACCATTGGTATTCCTCTCTCCCCCGCTTCAAGAAACAAACTTCCCTGAAAAGGCTCTGCATTCCTCTTTTCTCTGTTTCAAAAATCTCATCTTTTTGTTCATCTGATTGAGTTACACTCGTAGATTGTTCAGGGCTTCTCCTAGTTTATAGGGTCGTCTGGGTTTTTGTGGCGGGGAAGAAAGGCAGCTCTTTTCTTAAACCACAGGTAAAGAGGATCATGATTTTCTCCACAATTTATCTTTTGGTTTCTCAAATTGTCATCTTTATTGAGCAATATTGGACCAATCGGACGAAAGGCAAGGCCCCGGAAAAATTTAGGTTCAGTTTGTTGATTCTAGTGGTTTGGAGTTAATTTTGTTCAATACATGTTTGATTTTGTGTCTGAAGCAAAAGAATTGAAAATGTTTGGTCGTTGTGAGCAGGGCTAGAATTTGAGGTGCAGGAGATTAAAGAACAGGACATCGGATTCTGGAATCGAGCTCCAGTGTTCTAGGAGATAATCGAGAGAAATTGTGATTTGGGATCTAAGTTATTGAGTTTTATTGGGGGAAAAACACAAACGATTCTTATGGAAAAATCATGCAATTGTTAATTTGGGTTTTTGCTTGGAAGAGGAGGAGAAAATTTTCTGTTACTGTTCGTTAAATTACCCAATATAGAAAGTGTTGTGAGATTTTGGGTCTGATGGAGTCACCGCAAGCTGATCAGCATTCAAAAGCAGCAGAGCAATCGGCGGCTATGGCTGAGCAATCAAGTGCTCCCCAAAAGAAAATGACCAAACAACTGACCGGAAAGAAAGAAGACACAACTTTGCATTCTGCAGCAAGACAAGGGAATCTCGCTGCTGTGACCGATATACTTACCGGTACTGGGGAGGATGAACTCAGAGCACTGGTACAAAAACAGAACCAATCTGGAGAGACAGCCCTTTATGTCGCTGCAGAATCTGGTCATATAGATATCGTGAAGGAGATGATCAAATACTATGATCTTGCTGATGCCGGGATTAAAGCTAAAAACGGATTTGATGCTTTCCATATTGCTGCCAAACAAGGGGATCTAGGTATCTTTCTTTGGCACACGAAATTTGTCTCTGGCTGTTTTACCAATTTGAGCAAAGTGATCTTTAGCTTTTAAGTTTTTATTTCTTGCAGTGATGTTAAAACTGCTGCTGGATGCTCATCCGGAATTGGCTATGACTGTTGATCTGTCAAACACTACATCTTTGCACACAGCTGCGACACAAGGCCACATAGATGTGGTAAATTTCCTGCTGGAAGCTGGGAGTAGCATAGCCAATATAGCCAGGAGTAATGGAAAAACAGCTTTGCATTCTGCTGCGAGGAATGGACATGTAGCAGTTGTGAAGGCCCTTCTGGCTGCAGAACCTGGGATTGCTCTAAGGACTGACAAGAAGCGCCAGACAGCTCTCCACATGGCTGTCAAGGGGCAGAATGTTGATGTGGTAGAGGAGTTGATTAACGCAGATCCTACTTTGGCGAACATGGTAGATGCTAAAGGCAATACAGCTCTGCACATAGCAACTCGGAAGGGTAGAGCTCAGGTAACTAACTTCCTTCCTTCTTTATGTTCATCTGTTGGATAGCTCAGTGTTTATTTTGAGCATGAGCGTCTGATTGATATGTCAGATCTACAATAGCATCCAATAGAAGAGTTCAGCCATGGGATAGATTCGGAACTCATGTGCATTCATATCGACCTTAGTGTTTGCTGGATGACTTTTGGTTTCATTTCTATCATAGGATTATTTGTTCATGTTATCAAACCAAGGGCGATCTGGATCTTTTATTGAAAATATGTAAGGGAGCATATACAATGAATGATCTGAAGCACTTTCTATATACTGCTTGATTTGAGGAACTAAATATGCGACTTACTGGCATTATCTTTGATTCTTGTCCAATATTCAGAACTATCGGTTAATTGTTCATGAGATTCATCTTTGCTTTATCCCTATGATATGCAATATCCCATCCATCTCATTAATTCTGTTGATTGATCGAAATGGAGATGATTTGTATGTAAATTTTGTAACTGTGCAGATTGTGAAGTTGCTGCTTGACAACAATGGGACTGACACAAATGCTGTTAACAAGGCTGGTGAGACTGCACTTGACACTGCTGAGAAAACTGGGCAGTCTGGTGTTGCAGCTATCCTGCAGCAACATGGGGTTCTAAGTGCCAGAAACATGCGGCCTCAACCACCAAATCCAGCGCGCGAGTTAAAGCAGACTGTAAGTGATATAAAGCATGAAGTGCACAATCAGCTTGAGCACACCCGTCAAACAAGAAAACATGTCCACGGCATTACAAAAAGGCTCAAAAAGATGCATGCAGAAGGTCTCAACAATGCAATCAACTCAACAACCGTCGTTGCAGTTTTAATCGCCACAGTTGCTTTTGCTGCCATTTTCACTGTCCCAGGCCAGTATGTTGATGACCCTGCAAAGATTCCTCCTGGACAATCTCTTGGGGAAGCTCGTATAGCTCCAAAGGCTGCATTCATCGTTTTCTTTATCTTCGACTCCATTTCACTCTTCATTTCGCTGGCTGTTGTTGTGGTGCAAACCTCGGTTGTTGTCATAGAGAGCAAGGCCAAGAAGCAGATGATGGCGATCATAAACAAGTTGATGTGGCTGGCTTGTGTGCTCGTTTCAATTGCATTCTTGGCTCTCTCGTTTATAGTGGTAGGGGATAAAGAAAGGAGGCTTGCAATTGGAGTGAGCGTAGTAGGAGCAACTACAATGGTGACCACATTAGGGCTCATGTCTTACTGGGTGATTAAGCACCGGATCGAAGCTAAAAATTTGAAGAGCTCAAGGAAATCTTCCATGGATAGTCGTTCACGGTCTTGGTCAGTTTCAGCTCTCTCTGATCCTGACATACTGAGCAATGAGTACAAAATGATGTATGCGATTTAAGCTTCAAGCCATATCCTTTTCCCCTTTTCAGAACAAGGCAATGGCTAGAAGTTCATAGCCTGAATGTATATTACAAGATGGGAACAAGTTTCGCAGTTTTAAAGATCTTGGTCATTATGAGCCCTCCATTATTTTCCCCCTGTTTTGGCGTCCATAGGGATTATAGTTAGAGAAGAATGATATGACCGTTCTTGAGGCGAAAAGACAATTTTATTAGTCATGGATCTCTTTAGTCAAATTAGGTCACAATCATGATAAAAAGAAGTAACAGCTAGAGACTAGAGCTTCTCTGGTTAGCAGAAATTCAGGAACCTTGGAAGGAATATCATAAAAGGCAAACAAATCATGTTGGAGTGGCTTTTTTTATGAAAAGGTAAAGTATTGGTTCTATAGAAGTGTGTCTAAGAGAATATACTTCTTCACTAATTTGTGCGCACCAAAATGAAAAAGGAAAAGGACAAAGAACTGGGTGGTCATATTGAATGTATAGTCCCTTTTTTTTTTTTGGGTAATCGGATATATAGTTGAAGCACTTACGAGGAATAATTTGAACAATTCAACTGAAGTTGAAGAATTGACAAAATTAAGGGGGAAAAACATTTACAAATACCTTGAAGCAGTATTGGGCTTCTGAAAATCGAAATTGGCACAAGTCAAAGCCATGCAAGTGGGTCTCGAGAAGAGGCAGATCCAATTTATATAGCCCAAAAATACGCAAGCGCAGCTGGAACGGATGGAGCGCTCAGAGTCCTTTTACAATCAAATTCTATGTCAATCCTCGATACATTACTCCGTACACGCAATGTTTTTGTATACAAGCCTAATTTTTTTTTTAAAATATTTGATTTGATACGGGAATTAGAACAAAGTGAAAAACATTTGTAAGTTAATGTCTAAATAGGAAAAATTTGTAAGAATTTAATAATATTATAACAGTTTTATAAATAATAAATTATTACAATTAAATAATATTAATTTTTAAATAAAATTGATTTAGGCTAAGAAATGTAAAAAATAAAAATAAATTATTTTAAATTTAAAACGAATTGGCTGAATATGGTAGATTCATCTCACTTTCAAGTGATAATACCCAAAGCGCCAAAATTAAGAGATTGGTTACGTGTTCGATTGAAAAGCCCCAGTGATGTAAATCTGCTGTGTACTTGGTAATGGCTCGTCTTTTTCCGTGTTAACATATGGGTAAAAGTGGCAGCTACTGAGCTCTCAAAAAAAATTAAAAAAAAAAAATCAAAAAATCACCAAAATTTTCGAAAAGCTGAAACTTACAATTTTACCAATTTTTTTCAAATAATACGGCAGCATCATATTTAACCTGAATTTTAACTCAAAATGATGCATGACTCATATATATAATCCAGTATATATAGGCTCACAGTATTATCATTTTAAAGAAACATATAAAAGAACAATCTACTGATGAGCCCTACAATTAATTTTGTGAGTCTGAGTTTTCACGTTCATGTCCTGTACATTAAACGTGTTTATGAGCCGTACAATTTATTTTCAATTGAAAACCTATGGGTCTCATGGTGCTGATATTGTAAGAACCAAATGGTGAAGGAAACCCAGGAAGATTGATAGGCAAGCAGATGGTTGTGCCAATCATATTACCAAAACTTGTAAAAGAGAGACGCGACGCATGCCATTGGGCATCAAGTCCCTCAACCTCTATTGCTTATTTCCTTATTTAAGATATTATGTTCAATACCCCTTAAGTTTTAAATAAAAATCATTTTATTCTAACCAATAAAAAAGAAACGTGAGGAGAATCGAACTGATTCATCCATCATCCAAAAAAAGAATTATGAGTGCTGCTTACCATCCTAAATAAAAATTCTTTCACTTCAGGATTTATAAGATTGAACTGTTTTAGATAGTTTTGACCATATATGTAATAAGCTGATGGCCAAAATGTCAAAGACAATAATTTACACTCGAATCGGCGGTGGAGTCTTATAGCACTGCATACAAGTAGGTGATTACACCAATGAAATGGAACAAAGGGAAGCACCAAGCCACCAATTCGTATTGAGAATATCCAGCCTTGGATACATCGATCGCAGAAAACACTTCCATGGCATTTAGCAACGGTGGCAATTTTGTCCCATTCGCCGGAGAAATAGTGACCGTCGCCGTTCCATTAACTCGAACAGGGTATAATGAAACAACACTGTACATGTAAATGATAGAACAGGTCCATGAGAAAAGAAATAATAATAATGGTCAAGTGAGGAAGCATTTGCACCCAACTGTGCCAATAGAAGATATTAAAGGCCGTACCTGACGTTGTTACCGGATGCTATAAACCAATCAGGAACATCAATGGTGGAACCGAACTTGTTGTCGTCGATGTAGATGTCAACACTGCTTGTCTGGTTAGTGGCATTCCTTAGAAGAGGGTCCTTGAAGTAGAAGACGAAGTAGGCGATCACATTGTTGGACTTAGCGGAAGAGAAATTGACTGGTAGCCGGATGGACACATTATTGCTCTGTGCCTGAATTGCAGTTGCCATAACTGCCCAAGGTGGCAAGTTCTCCCCGAACGATGAACCGTAGGGAATCGTTCTTGCCTGGATGTTAATATATTCTTTCATCTCCTTCGATTCCCACACCCTACCGCAACACTCTTCATAAAAACCTATGTCTTTCCTGTACTTCAGAACAGTTAGTGTAGATTTAAATTCAAGTAGATTCTGCACACATAATTTCGGTCGTCTATCTATGATCATCTTAAGATTCTCTATACATTTTGCATTTGACGTATCATAATAGCCAAGTAATTTAGTTATAAGAACATCGTGTTTTAGCTTACTCGATTGTCTGGTTTGCTCCGTAGTTGGTTCTGCTGTGAAGCAACAAAGCTGTATCGTTATCCATCTGCGTATACATCCTATTGTACATGGTTGTAGCTTCGAGGGAAGAAATAAAAGGGACCTGGTCCTTTTCCGTTTGCTCCAAACAGACTCTGACCTCATTCCTTTTCAACAAATATATCAGCTCATAATAGACCGGCTCTTCTTGGCTACCCGACGTGTCCACCATGGCAGTCAAGTGGCCGTCGATTGTGAGAGCGAACTGCGGAGGCCGAGAGAGGCTGTCATAGTTGCCGTAATAAAACCCTGCCCGGAAGAGAAACTTGGTTTCAGAGTAGTAGAAGGGTAGTTCGTAGCAATTCTTGCTGCCGGAGGGGAAGAATCGGAGGGAGTTCATGGGGTAGGAAAGGTTGCTTGAGGAGAAGGAGAAGGTCTGGCCGGCTTTCGTGAAGTTCCCGTCCGGGAGCCATTCGAATGTGTGCCTGTCGGAGTCATTGAAAGAAGTCGATTGTGACGCTCCACAGTCGATGAGCACCCTAACAAAGCGACGTTTATCTGTTCAATTTATGCACGTAGAAAACAGGAAAATCAGATATATTCTCTACATTATCTAAAGGATCATACTTCTGTTGATGAGATTCGTAGCTAGCGTTGGGTCCTTATTACCAGAAGGCGAGCCGGCAGACGTCGCGTAGAAGAAGGCCGACATAACCAACAGAAGCTGAAGAAGCAACCGATGATGCTCCATTAATCCAATACCAACAGGACCTGTTTCAAGGTAAGAAGGAACAAGATTTGAGTTGCGAAACCTTGCCGAAACTTGGGTATGTATATATAATATGGCCGGCCGCCGGCGTTTGTCTTCGTAAACGTATTTACGTGGAAACTTCATGGGCGGAATTAACAAATACACTTCGTGCACGAAAAAGCCAGCAGAGTCTCTTAAATATTTAAACAGGCAATAACTTGTAACACAATTTTCTTTAGTTTCTAAAGTTTCGTTTTCTTATTTTCGTATTATTTCTTTTTTGGCTCCATCTCAGAGTTAGTTTCTTGGACGAACAAAAAAAGAGAAATCACATAGCAATGAAACGCAAATGAAACTAATCAAGTTACGCATAGGGATCATAAAATGCATAGCTCTGTCCCCTGTTGACAGTTGATAGGTTTAGATTGTCCAATTACCCTTCGCTAGGAAGGAATTTAACGGACGGAGTTTTACTTCGTGTAAAGATACGGCTCCGTTTCAGTTTTATAGGAAATACAATATTTTTTAGGCCTAAGTACCTGAAACACCATTATACTAAAGTGACTTGGTCATTCAGTCTCTTAAATATTTTGGGGTATGAATTGAATCTTGAACTATAGTGACTGGGATACTTTGTCTATTTAACTTGGTAACTTGAATATTTTCCATAAGTTATGTAATAAAATTTCATCCGATGACATAATTTAAAATCTTATATCTCTCATTTTACAAATCAATAACTTTGGAACTTAAATTACAAATAAATATATATAGTTATTTAAGTTTTTTATTTCAATCATTTGCACTTGAAAGTTTGACTCTCACAACTCAAGCAAATATTTGATTTCAATATTTAGAGGCAGGGATGACAAGGCGAAGCACTCCTACTCAGCTTGCCTCAAGTAGCGAACAACAATGGGAAAGGGTTGAGGGTAGGGCTCCAGGAGGTGGATTGCATGCCTGTGATGATTGTCCTCCGGCAAGGCAATAATTTTGAAGTCGTTCGATGACGGCACTCACGAGCACCCCTACTGCTATTGCTTGGTTATTGTGCTGAAGATGTACCCAAAGAAAGTTATCTAGAAAGGCTCAGCTAATAAGATGACGAAGAAGTATCTGTCGAGAATTGTTTTTTTTTTTTTTTATCTATGCTTGTTTGGATCAGATGCATTTAGATTTGTTGGTTCTAATTTTAATACTTAACTGTTTGTTTTTTTATTAAGTAAACCATACAAATTTTATATGGCACAAATTAATTACTCCGTCCATTTCACATTAATTGGCCATTTTACCTTTTTTAACTGAAGTTTGACTTGAATATATTTATATTAATATGTATTGAAAAAAATTCTTAAAAATTATATTTAGAAACTATAATATTTAAAGTTTCATTTTCATATAAAATATTCATATTTTTATAATAAAATTTGAAAGAAATAAAATCATAAATTAATTTCTGTGAATAGTAAAATGGTCAATTTTTTGTGAAATAGAGGGAGTTTTATGGTTTTGAAAATTTTTCAACTTGCTTTTTTAACTTTGCCAATCAAATTATGAATTGCAGAATTTAACTTTGTAGTGTCTTTTAATTATTTTGTCCATATAATTTATTTGTCTGTTATAATAAAAATAAAGTTCAAAAGTTTGGCTTTAAAATTGATTATAATTAATATAAAACGTATTTAAAAAAATAAAAGGGAGGTGAAAGAATCAAGAAGGGAGGCTATATCGGTGGTGGTGGAGGGTAGGTGAGGTTTTGAAGGTGGGAAGACACCAGAGAAGAAAGATAGCGGTCTTGAAGAAGGTGGAGGCTTGAATAAAAGATGGTGGCCTAAGCGGAGGCAAAACATTTGGGTGTAAAAAATAAAAAATAAAAATTTAATCATCGGGCTCTAGATTCAACGAAAGTTGTGTTAAGGGTCGTTTGACACTGAACACAACTAGTTTAAGCAAACATCGATAAGATATTTAACAATAAAGTGGGTATTGTTAAATAACTAGAACATACTTGTGCTCTGCTGTGGACATTTTAGTGGCCACACTTTGTTGCATCATGCGTCACAAAATAGTTATACATATTTTGCTTATTTACTTTCCTGCTTTCTAGCTTGCTATTGCTATTATTGGTACCGGCTTAATTGCTTTCCCAATTGTAGTTAACGGGACAAGGATCCAGACTCCACAGTAAGCAAAATAGGGTGCTCAGTGTTTTTACAGAGGAACCATACTTAAGAAAATTTCACATTAGATGCCATTCCAAACAAAAATGTTGCTGTGAAGGAGTAAATAAAAAATAAAGTAATAAGTAAATGTTGGCCCAATAAGCAACCAAGAGGGGGGTGAATTGGTTGAGTTTCAAAGTAAACTGAAAATGGGTTCTTAAACCCTTAAACTAGAATTCAATTCAAGAAGCAATAAATAACCCCATTCTAATAAAAAAATGACTACCATAGTAGACCTAAATTTTGCTTTGAAAGCTAGCTTTAAAGTATTTTTGAAATCAAGTAAGTTCAACCAAGATAAGAAGCATAAATCACCAAGTAATAATCAAGTGAGTAAAGGGAGAGAAGTTTGTACAAGAGAGTTTTTATAGAGATTCAGTATCTCCTCTTGAGAGCATACTCATCTCCTTAAGTTCATCACTTGAGAGTTTTTTTCTCCACTATGAAACACGAAAGTACACAAAAGCACACAAAATCTTTTGGGAGCTCTCTCTACCACCAATACTCATTAGTTTTCCTAGAGGCTAACTAAAAATCTCACAAACACCTTTTCTCTCACTAGTTTTCCTAGAGGCTAACTAGAAACCTTATCAACTCAATCCCACCAAATATTGTGTACAAGGTTACAAGCTTAAACAATAACACTCTTGCTAGATATACAAATGAAAACACAAACTCTCTTGACAAAACTCAAATTTAGTACACTTGATTTGATATAGATGATGGATTCTCATTTCTAACAGCTAAGAGTTCTTCCCAAAGTGTTTCTCCATGTTTTTATACTTATTTTGGAGCCAAAGAGACATTAAAAAGCCAATGGGAAGGTAAAAAAGTTTGCAAAAATGCAGTTGATTGTTGCTATCAAATTTGACAGGAAAAATGCCTTAGTCTTCCAGTTTCACCCGGGTAAAAAAAATTCACTTGGTTGAAATTCCAGTCTTGTATTGTTTAATGAGGTTTAAACAGTAACTGATATATTGCTAATTAATGAGGTGTCAGCACCTAACCCACGTGGCAATTTGATGTGGCATCATTTTTAAATAAATTTTCAAAAAAATTTCAATAAAGTTTATAATCAATTTTTTACTCGGTTGAAAAATTTTCACTTAAGTGAAAATTTTGTCCATAATCAAAATGCTCTCAGGCTTGAAAAATTGCTCTAGTTTCAACACGTTAAAATATTTTTATCCTGTTAAAACTATAGCTCTAAGTTTTTCTTACTTCCAAACTTTCAAACTTTAACAAATTTTACACTAAAAAGATTTCTTCTTTCACAAGTAATGCATAAAATACAAAAAAAAAAAATACTTGAAATATACTTAAAAAATATTTTTTCTTCCAAATATCTAAACTTTATCAACAAGATACCAAGGTATAAAACTTTGAATAAGGACTTGAAACACATAAACAAATATGTTTTTTTTATCATTAAAATCAAATGAATATGAGCTATGAGTAGAACAAATATATTTGATGAAGTTCTGTAGTGCAGCACATTACTGACAGAATCCTTTACTTGATAAGGAAAAATAAAACAAATTAAAACAAACCAATCAATAATTCAAAAGAAATTTGAAAATACTTTACCAGGACTATTTTGGCAAATTTTGCAACAGAAATTGTGCTTCCCATGAAGCATTATTCCTACTTTATGAAAAATGAATGTATTGTCACAGTAGCTTATTATGTGTCTCTTGACTCTATTAAGATTGATGTATGACTCCTCTGGTTTTAATTAACCATTCGAGTAGTCGAAAATCCGATACATGTGTGAAGTTGCTACACCGGCCGGATTACCATAAAAAAAACACAGACGGCCACGTTACGCAACCTCTTCTATGAGAACGCAACAAATTAATTAACTACCATTTAATTTTCCCGTTCATCAAACACGAATTAGCTGGGTAGAAACAAATTGGTCATTGCCTCTCCTTATACTCCCTGACAGCTTGCGTAACATGAGCAATAATGATAACGACTGACTTTGTTTTTATAATTTTTATGGCATTCAACATCTTTATAACCTCTATCCTATACGTACCGCCAAATGGTTTAGGGTTTAGGGTTTAGGGTTTATGATTTCTCATGTACAGATGAAGCAATCCCCCTCACTCATCTAATGCCTAGCACTACCATCAGAACAATCATCAGGAAAATTATGAAATGATGTTGTTTTTATGGAAATGGTGCTCTCCTAACCCACATGACACCCTTTACTGGTCTATTTTATATAGATTCTAAATAGTAATTTGTATTCTTCACTTTTTTAATTAGTCATTAGACAAGTATTTTTATTGAAACCAATAAATTAGTACAGTTGTGAGATAGAATCGTACCTGGAAATCCAAACGTCGTAATAAAATATTTGAGAACATGGAAATAATCAGGACCGATTAAGACATTTTTTTTCTATAGCGTCCATATATAATTAATTTTTTTATATACAACATACTTATAAATGAAAATATGAAAATTTAATTTAATTTAGGTATATTTATAGAAAAAATTATTTTAATTATTAATGTTTTATTTTATTTTGCTTATGTTTTTTTAAATTCGTGGAATTATTTGATAATTTTAGAAGATCCATATAAAAATTGCTTAACATTTCTAAATAAATTAAAATTTTAGTGGGGACCCCACATAAATATACATAAATCCATCTATGGAAATAATACAACATATGTTGACAAAATTACTAGTACTACACTAGACTTAGTCCCATAGCTTAAACTCATTGGGGATATACTCAATAGGTCATCAAAAGTTTAGGATCAAATAAGAAATGAGGTCTCCTACATCCCTTAGGTAATGGGGTTACAAATTGAGTTGAAGGGAAACTTCTGCCTTTAAACACAAGATATCGTGCCTATAAAAAAAATCTTGGGCAAAACCTTAGTTATGTTTACACTAGTTCTCAAAATCCTTAAATTTTCGTCCTATTCATAGCCATAAAGGTGAAGAAGCTGGTAAGCCAATTGAAAAATGTTTGCAAGCTTGGAAGATAGACAAGGTTTTCACTATAACGGTTGACAATGCATCTTCTAATGATATTGGTCTTACGTACTTGAAAAAAAATGAAGGATGGAAGTGTCCTAAATAGATAGTATCTTCACATGAGATGTTGTGCACACATTATTAATCTTGTTGTGAAATATGGTTTAAGAGAGATTTCTGATTCTGTTGTTCGTATTTGAAGTACGGTGAGATATATTAGGTTTTCTCCTTTTAGGACAAGAAAATTTAAAGCTAGTGTGGCAGCAGTAAAGATTGATTGTAAAAGCCTTCTATGCCTAGATGTAGAAACCAGATAGAATTCAACATACTTGATGCTAGAAACAGCTTGTAGGTTTCAAAAGGCATTTGAAAACCTACGAGATAATGATCTCCAATATAGGTTCGATTTTATGGAGAAGGATGGTGTTCTTTTAGATGAGGATTGGGAACAAGCTAAGACAATGGTTTAATTCTTGCAGCATTTTTATGAAACAACAACTTGTGTCTCTAGTTCTTTGTATGTGATTGCAAATAATTTTTTCCATGAAATTTATGGGATTGAGGTAGCATTGAATGAGATGAAGAGCAGTGATGATCCTTACTTGAAATTTGTGGCTGAAAGAATGAAAAATAAATATGACAAGTATTAGGGAAATGTGAAGAACATGAAAGTCATGCTATTTGTTGCAGTAATTCTCAATCCTCGATACAAGTTTGATTATGTTATATGAAATTTTGAATATTTATATGGAGCTAAAAAAGGGGGCTGAAATGACTAAATTGGTTGAGTGTAAGTTATTTGCTATGTTTGAAGAATATAGTGCAGTCTTTACATCCTTCGTAGGACAAACAAGCATGGTTGTTGAGGAAGGTCAAGTTCAAAAGAAAAACACAGCCATATTATCCTCTACAATTACTGGTAGGAATTCTTCTAACTTGCATAAATTATATAAGAAACACAATAATCAAGAAAAAGGTTTAGATAATAAATTTGAGTTGAAAAAGTATCTTGTTGAAGACTTTGATGGTGATGATGATGATGATATTTCATTTGATATATTGAACTGGTGGAGAGTTAATAGTACCAAGTATCGGGCTCCTGTAGTGATGGCCAGAGATGTTTTAGCTATACCAATTTTAACTGTTGCTTCTGAGTCAGTATTCAGTATTGGATGAAGAGTACTCGACACTTTTCATAGCTCTTTGACCCCTTTGACAATAGAAGCTCTTGTTTGTGCACAAGATTGGTGCCGAGCTACACCACTTCTGTTTGAAGTTGAGGAAAGAATTGATAAGCTTGAACAAATTGAATTAGGTAAAATAGTTTTTTTTTATGTTTGTTGTTAGTATATTATATAATATACACATGATGATACATCTAATCTATAGAGGCTAACTACAAATCTCACCAACACCTTTGTCCTCACTAGAAACCTCATCAACTCAATCTCATCAAATGGTGTGTATAAGGTTACAAGCTCAAATAATAGCACTTTTGCTAGATATACAAGTGAAAGCACAAACTCTCTTGACAAAAACTCAAATTTAGTATGCTTAATTTGATCTAGATGATGGATTCTCACTTTTAATAGTCAATAGTTCTTCCCAAAGTGTTTCTCCATGTTTTTATACTCATTGAGAGCCAAAGAGACATTGAAAAGCCGTTGGGAATATCATGAAAGTCTTTAAGAATGCAGGTGACTGTTATTGTCAAATTTGATAGGAAAAAATGCCTCGGTTGCCCAGTTTCACTCGAGTGAAAAAAATTTACTCGGTTGAAATTCCAGTTTTGTATCGTCAGCCAAGGTTTGAACTCCAACGGATAGATTGTTAATTAATGATGTGTCAGCACCTAACCCATGTGGCAATTTGATGTGGCATGATTTTTAAATGAATTTTCAAACAATTTTCAAATTGGAAACTCACGTGCAAGTCTGAAATCAACTTATTACCTGGTTGAAAAATTTTTACTCAAGTGAAATTTTTATCCAAAACCGAAATGCTTTCGGGTTCAAAAAATTGCTCTAGTTTCAACATGTTGAAATATTTTCATCCTATTAAAATTGTAACTCCAGGTTTTTTTCACTTTCAAACTTCCAAACTTTAACAAATTTTGCACCATAAAGATTTCTTCTTTTCACAAGTGATGCATGAAACACCAAAAATACTTGAAATATACATAAAAAATATTTTTCCTTCCAAATATCAAAATTTTATCAACAAGATACCAAGATATAAAACTTTGAATAAGGACTTGAAACACATAAACTAATATGTTTTGTTATCATCAAAATCAAATGAATATGAGTTATGAATGGAACAAATCCAATAGTAAATTAACCAAGGATGGAGAGAAAGGGCCGGCCATTACTTTATTATTGTATTTGCAATTCAAGAACTTCAAACCAAGAAGTCTCCAAAATCCCCACGAACCAAATGTCGCTTTATTATTTGAAAGAGAAACATATATATTATTTGATGAAGTTCTGCAGTGCAGCACATTATTAACAGAATCCTTTACTTGATAATTAAGGAAAAATAAAACAAATTAAAACAAACCAATCAATAATTCAAAAGAAATTTAAAAATACTTTACGAGGACTATTTTGGCAAATTTTGCAACAGAAATTGTGCTTCCCATGAAGCATGATTCCTACTTTATGAAAAATGAATTTATTGTCACAGTAGCTTATTATGTGTCTCTTGACTCTATTAAGATTGATGTATGACTCCTCTGATTTTAATTAAGCATTCGTCTAGCCGAAAATCCGATACATGTGTCAAGTTGCTACACCGGCCAGATTACCATCAAAGAACCACAGACGGCCACGTTATGCAATTAAGAACGCCACAAATTAATTAACTACCCCTTAATTTTCCCATTCATCAAACACGGATCAGCTGGGCAGAAACAAATTGGTCATTGCCTCTTGTTAACTCTACGATGGCTTGCGTAACATGAACAATAATGATAACGACTGACTTTGTTTTTCTAACTTTTATGGCATTCAACATCTTTATAACCTCCATCCTATACGTACCACCAAATGGTTTAGGGTTTACGGTTTAGGGTTTAGGGTTTCTCACGTACAGATGAAGCAATCCCCCTCACTCATCTGATGCCTAGCACTACCATCAGAACAATCATCAGGAAAATTACGAAATGATGTTGTTTTTATGGAAATGGTGCTCTCCTAACCCACATGACACCCTTTACTGGTCTATTTTATATAGATTCTAAATAGTAATTTGTATTCTTCACTTTTTTAATTAGTCATCCAGACAAGTATTTTTATTGAAACTAATAAATTAGTACAGTTGTGAGATAGAATCGTACCTAGAAATCCAAACGTCGTAACAAAATATTTGAGAGCATGGAAATAATCAGGACCGATTAAGACATTTTTTTTCTATAACGCCCATATATAATTAATTTTTTTATATGCAACATACTTATAAAAGAAAATATGAAAATTTAATTTAATTTAGGTATATTTATAGAAAAAATTATTTTAATTATTCATGTTTTATTTTATTTTGCTTATGTATTTTTAAATTCGTGGAATCTTTTCATAATTTTAGCGGATCCATACAAAAATTGCTTAGCATTTCTAAAGAAGTTAAAATTTTAGTGGGGACCCCACATAAATATACATAAATCGATCCATGGAAATAATACAACATATGTTGACAAAATTACTAGTACTACACTGGACTTAGTCCCATAGCTTAAACTCATTGGGGATATACTCAATAGGTCATCAAAAGTATGTCTCTATAATAAAAAATTTAGGATCAAATAAGAAACGAGGTCTCCTACATCCCTTAGGTAACGGGGTTACAAATTGAGTTGAAAGGAAACTCTTGCCTTAAAACACAAGATGTCGTGCCTAGAAAAAAAATATTGGGCAAAACCTTAGTTATGTTTACACCAGTTCTCAAAATCCTTTATAAACTTCATCTTTATCCCCTTCCTGAGAGCGGAGGATCTTTCTTGTGCATACAATTTTGGGAACATTCAATTTGTGTTTAGCTGCAAATTTCTCTCGCCTTCCACCAATTTTCAAGCCCAAAAACCTTCATTGATATCAACTTGACTTCATTTGTGGGAAAGAAACATATGATGGTGGTTAAAATGTGAAAATCATGCTTGCATACTAAAACTGGCTGTAAGGAGGTTCGGGACAATGTTAGAATAAGGGTGGAATATCAAATTCCTCTTGTTGATCCTGAAAACTCACACTAACATTTTGGAGTCAAGATAAGGAGGCTGATATGCTTCCTCTACCTTACACCTGGTGAGAGGAAAAGCCCTTGTGCCCATAACTTATGATCAATTCAAATGCCTTCAAGCATTCCTTGCTAGAGGATTTAAGTGAGCAACTCCAACAAGAGATTTGGAGGGCTCTCCCCTACTTATCAGAGGATAGAGTAGAGAGCCATCAAGGGGCACCAACTTGCCTCCAACAAAAAAGGTATTGTGGATCCCCTAAAGGATTGGAAAAGGAGGTATATAGTCCCAAAGGAGCCAGAGGTTAGTAACATAAATTCTATCATCCAACATTTGGATGAGATGGGGGAGCCCTACTTGATATTAGTTATATGTGGCTTCAGCCTTTTATTGATGGAATCTGACATGCACCAAGCCCCTAGGGTTCTAGATGCAAAGGGTAGACCTATATGATGGTCTGAACAATCCCGTCATTCACTTACAGAGGTACATCCCCACGATGAGCCTCGAGGAAGTAAATAACATCATTATGTTTAAGGCATTCAAGTTAATATTTTCTAGGGCAACTTTATCCTAGTCCAGGACCTTGAAGAAGGAGAAGTTTGCTTCATTTAATGAATTATCCTAAGAGCTTCTAAGATAGTTCATGACAAGTCGCCCCTTGAAGAAGATGACTAATTATCTCCTAGATGTTAAATAAGAGAAGAACGGGCTCCTTAGAGATTATTTGAGGTAGTTCAATTTAAAAGCGCTCAAGATTCTGGATTTCTCCATAGATGTAGAGGTGTTTACACTCATGAAGGTGATACTCCCAAAGTCCAATTTCTCTTGGTCTATACTAGAAGAATTCTGTTTAGAGTATGTATGATTTCTATAACCTTGCGTACCATTACATTCAGGCAGAGGATGCAAATCATCTCAACAGAAGATGGGTCCATGAAGCATTAATCCAGTAAGCAGGGAAAAGGCAATTGGAAAAAGCGGGAATGACCCCTAAGTTTAGTTTACACAATCCTCAAGGACATTAGGGCAAACATTTTGTATGCCCTTGGGCAAAGGAATATGCAAGACCAAGTGGCCTTAACCTATAATCAGCAAATTTTTTAAGAATGGCAAAAAGTACTGTCGGTGTTGTAAGGACTTTGGGCACGACTTAGAGAACTGTTGGGAACTTAAAGGAGAAAATTTGTACAACTTCATGTGTGATGTGTCACCTATCAGATGAGGGAGGGGAGTCAAAACCCTGACAAGATAATAGAGGCATAGAATGAAAAGACTATAATGGATACCATGGAAGGTTGCCCGCTAGAAAGGACCAAGAGCCCATGGAATCAACATGGGTGATTGAGATGATTACAATCACAAAACGTTCCTCTAGTTGAAAGAAGAAGGAATGTAAGATCACACAGCTGCAGATGTTGGATTTTAGACATCCTATTGAATGGGAAGACGAGTCCCGGATCCTAGTACTGCACATGGATCTTTTGTTGATAACAACCAAGTTAGCTATTTATTGTTTCAAAAGGGCTACATTGACAGGGGATCTAATAAAGTCGATGTGATTTTTTACCATGCTTTAGCCCTTGAACATCAAGCAATCATATTTTATGCCAATGAATAGGAATACCTTTGGATTATGGATGGAGTAAGCCCTAACTCTAGGGATAATAAAATTACCATTGATGCTTTCAACATTTGTGTCGAGGACCAGGGAGGAAGTTCACTATTCCTAGACAATGGAGTTTCTAGTACCTGATGTTCCTTCCACCTGAAATGTCCTCTTTAGAAGACCAGCCAGGTAAAATTTCATATTTGAACGAATGTAAGGCCAATCAGCTTGACATTTGCGACCCTGCAAAAGGATGCAATAATTTTTGTTCCACAAGAGTTAGCTGGGAAGACGTACATAGCTAGTCTGGGGGAATTAATAGAGAGAAAATTACCATGCTTGCTCCTGTAACGAAGTCACAGGAAAGTAGAGTTGGCCCTTGGAAAAACTACTTGGGTTCCATGTTTAAGATAGTATTGAAGTTATACTGATTATACATCTTAAGGTTACAGATATTTTGTATGAGATTTTTAAATTATAGTTGCTTCACAACTTGATACCAAATGTTAATTAATAAGTTTGAATTATAAACATAGTTATTTGGATTTATTTGGATTTTTGTAGTTTTTCTTGCTTGAGGAAATTTTAGTTCTTTAAGTGTGTAGTACGTCATTGCTCCAAAACTTGTAGAATAAGTTTTGGGCGATTATAAAAGTGGATATGCACAAGGTGGGTCTCATAAGGGACAATTGTTTCAAAAATCCAGCGGCTCCTATGCTATGTTACAGTGATGCACTACATCATCTATTGGCCATAATAACATGGTGCTCTTTCTCCAAGACATATATAAAGGCTTCACTGTTCATAAATGAAGTAATAAATGTTTTCTTTAAGTTCCTTCATTTTAGAACCCTATTTACTCGAGCGTCAAAGTACCTTTATCAGGTACCAATATCAACACACATTTTGGTGCTCGTGGTTCAGGAGGTGATGACTCCACGTTGAAGCATCATTAATTATATAACCAACGCATAAGACAGATACATGAAACCAAAGATTCAAAGTTTCCCTCATGTGTTCCTGTCTTACGTTGTTCGGAAATTTGTTGTATATCACTCAGCAGATACATCTGCGTCACTGTTTCATAATTGCCCGCTACATATGTTATTTTGACGGATAAGAAACCAAAAGAAACTGCGTGAAAAATAAGACAAATTCATTCACATCTACAACAAGAGCAGTTTCTAAACCCCTGGCGGCCCGTCTAAAACAAAAGTTCCTACAGACTGCAAGAAGCTCAAGACCTAGGTTAATGAAAATCCACACTTATTCCCTTCACATAAGGTGGGTACAACCTGTTGGTGGTTGCCATTCGACGCAAAAAGTGATCAACAGTCTTCAACTTTATGCTTCTGAATATAACTAAAAATGAACATAAATAAAAAAGAAAATTGATAAAATGTACCGTTGGCCCAATTGGTCAAATGAACGTTTAAGTTCATTTTCAGTTGATCCGCTAACAAAGCACAATTCAAAAAGTTGAAAGAGTTTGGTTTGGAGAAGAAAATAAGTTCAAGGCCAAGGGTGAGTACTGGAGCAAAAAATTGAAAGTTGGGATGTGCATTTTGATATTTTGGTTAACAAATTATTTACTGAATTGACTACTCATTCGTTTCTTAGTTCACAAAATCAAATTCAACCACATACTTTTATACATTTTCTTTAGCTATTTGTTAAGGGTTGTAGTTATTATTCTGATATTTAATATTTGATCCACTACCCCCCATGGCCTCACTCCCGTATACTGAAAATAAAAATAAAAATAAAAAATAGGTAATATTTAAACCAAACTGAGCCGGGAAGTAAGAACTCAATAATTTATTAAAACTTAATGAAAAAAAATAACGAATCATTAACAAGTTTTAGAAATTGAGCTGAATACAAGTTTTTCCTTTAAATCAAGGAAAAATGTTATGTACAACTGAGACGATTGATTTGAGCGGAGCCGAGTATGAAGTAAGCTAAGGTTACCTCAAAATGAATATCAAACATTATAAATTTTTCGAACTAAAAATGATGTGAATGAACTGAATGGAGCTCAAAAGTTGTTTATTAGTTTGCTCTTTGCCTCTAGGAACCGGACGACCGAAGGCTACGGACACAAGTACAGTTTACAGCTGGTACGCATTCGGCCCAGCCCAATAACCACCAACCAAGCCCACAAACAAATTGTGCTGCAAAGCAGACAAATCCTTCCGTGCCTTTCGTTGTTCGAGATTGATGCAACCCTTTTTGTCTGTGCCTTGTTTTAGAAGCTACCTCAGAAGCAAAACGATAGCAACGTGTTGGGCCCAAAACAACCTACACAAGGGAAAACATTGCGTCGTCCACCGAAAGTTTAGTGTCCAACGACGCTGTTTGGCTGCAACAATAATCTTCAAAGATGAATCCAGGACCAGCTTTGTCGGTTCTGCACAAACTCTCCTTTAGATTAGTATGGTGATGGAGCAAGCTTACAATTTTTTCAGGAGGACACAACTAATATTGCCGGCCTTAGCAGATAACAGAACGTTTCTGTTTAGTTTTGTGTCGAACCTCAATTTCTTCTGTTGGAAACAGACCATTTAGCAACCATTTTGCTTCAGGTTGATGGAGCTTCAAAAGTTGCTGCTTCTCCTGTTTGTTGTTTCAGTTTTTGTCTGCAAGACGTCGGCCAGCGAATCTAAAAGTAAGCTCAGTTTCTTCTTTGATTAACTTTAGATTTTAAAATTTCTCTCAGTTTCTGTCTCTAAAAGCTATTGTTGATTGTTTCCGGACAAATGAAACAGATAACCCACTTCGCTACGATCAGTTGCTGATCGACTGCGGAGCATTACAACCGACAGCTTTCAACGACTCTGATTTCGTGACTTTACAATGGCTCACCGACGGCAACTTCACCAGCGCCGGCAAGAACTTTCTCTTCGACTCAGACAATCTTTCCTTTCCCCTGAACACCCTCCGCTACTTCCCCTCCGGCGGCAGCAAATGCTATGAACTACCCTTCTGGGCCTCGAATTCCAAGTTCCTCTTCCGTGCTGGGTTTTTCTACGGCAACTACGACAAGCTCTCACGTCCCCCAAGCTTTGATCTTAAGATTGACGGCCATTTCTGGGCGATGGTGGAGAATACTATGAGTGAAGACGAGGTGGTTTATTATGAGGTGATATATAGGATAAAGGGCAACAGTGCTAAGGTTTGCTTGGAGCAGACGGAATCGGACCAAATTCCGTTTATCTCTTACCTTGAAGCTTACGCCATGCGGGATGAGATGTACAGATATATGGAGAGCGATACGGCTCTGTTTCTTCACAGCCGAACTAACTATGGCGCAAACGAGACAGTTCAGTGAGTAAAATTAATCAAAGGAATTCGTATTTCATAGCATAAAAACATTAAACAATCTATATATGATTGGCTCTACCTAAGTAATACTTTTACCACAGATATCCCTCTAATAATGTGACACAAAGTTATTATCTGGATTGTTTTGGAATGTAAGAAATATATATGTTTCAAAATTACTATTTTTTATTTTTGATGTGGATTAGCTCGGCTTCCAACGTAAGAATAGTTTTGAAAAGTTCGTTGTACCATATGGTTATAGGGGGGAAATAGGGCAGCTAGAAGAGTACTATGGTAGGATCTGGCAATCCAATGACCAGACAGAATACCAGAACCTGGTAGCCGACCCATTACCATTCATGTCACTGCGCGGGGAAAACTATATTCCCTGGCCGGTCATGGGGACAGCCATACAAGCACAGAGTCCTTCCGACTCCATCAATTTGCAGGTCGATTATTCTTCCAAGTCCTCTAACGTGACGGCGTATATTGTCCTCTACTTCAAGGACCCTGTTGTGAGGGACTCCAACAAAACAGCCAGCGTCGACATCTACGTCGATCAGAACAAGTATGGTAGTGTTGATATTCCCGGTTGGCTCGGATATGGAAGCAATTACAGGTATCTGTATCGTTTTTTATCGATGCATTTGGATCAAGTGATTATTTATGATAGATGTGGGACCTTATTAAGATATTCTTTATGGTATATATTTAGGTCTACGTACTACTTATCTAACTAAATTCTTATTATTACGTGACAGTGTTGTTTCCTTGTATCCGATTATGGTTAACGGGACGGCGACTGTTACTATTGCTCCGTCCAGTGGAACGGAGGTGCCGCCGTTACTAAATGCCATGGAAGTGTTCTCTGCCGCCGATGTGTCCCACGCAGACACTATGGTAGCACGATCTTACGTTTTGTTTAATTTGCTGGCTTCCATTGTCTGTTGGTACGTCTTGGTGCCGCGAGGTACTTAGATTTTCAGCTATTACATTTGTGAACAGGAGAAGAACGTCCAGGGAGATACGAATAAGATATTGCACTATTATAAACATTGGAAGAATGTACTGCTTTGTTCTATTGTTTAATAAATTAATGCATTAATTGTTTTTTGTTCAAAATATGGAAGATACTAGCTAGCTATTCAAAATGTGGGCTTTGAAAGAGCCTTTGACTGTGCAAACCAGAAGTTCTTACACTTGATGTTGAATTAATTTGGTCTTGAGAAGAATTAACTTGGCTAAAAGAAAGAAAATTATAAGTGACCATTCGTCACAGTTCAACAGCCATCAGGATTATATCGCATGATATCATGTGCCATGATCTGATGGTTGCTCATCCATCCATCACGATGATAGGTACTCACCAAACAACTGCTCATGAAAAAATTATTGTCATACACGAAAATAGCTCTAGTTCTAGCAAATTGCAGCCCTACAAAGAATTCTCAAACGAAAATATTGGGGTGTCTCCTTGAATCTCAAAAAAATAAAAATTAATTAATATTCAAGATTTGTCAAGGCTGCATTATAGGAAAATATTATATGGAGTATAATTGATTTTTCCTATAGAAAATTTGCAGCAAATTGATAATTAAGAAGATTTTTTTTTTTTGTGTGGTGTAGCCTTTTATATTAAGTGTAGTCTTATGTTTTGTGGGAGAGGGACAGAGAGTGCGAGAGAAACAGTTGTGAGGCAGAGGGGGAAAAAGGGCAAAAAAGACTAGTAAGCATAGGACAGACATAGAGAAAATTGACACCGATCATTTCCAATTCATCAAATTAAAATTCAAACGTTCTTATGATGACTCAAATACAAAGCCGGTGATTGATCCACGAAATAAAAATTACACATCCTAGATCAAATCCACACTAATTGGATGGCTTTGATATCAGTCCACAGAGTACCTACCTACACCACATAAGCTATCCTTTGTTAAGAAGATAAATGTTGAATGATCAAATTTTGAAATTTAGAGTCGCACACACACGCATACATTAAAAGTTACATAAATTTCTTATGTGGGATATTGTGATACCTCATATCGCACATGGAAAAATCATAGCCATTAGGGAGTCCAAAGACTTCAATAAAATGACTTCCCATGGGATATAAATTATCGCAGGCTATATCAATTATAATCGTCACATTGAGATTGAGGCAAGGTCGTTGCGTGTACGCCATCATTGAAGAATCATTGCTGCACATCGGACGGTTTAAATCATTGTGGTATTGAGCTAATCTTTCCTATGATTTTCCGCGTTGATTTTTTTTAGCAAATTTGTGTTTCATATGATTTTCCTATGAATAGGAAATGCCCTAGCCTGGTGTAGTGTAGTGGTTTCTTCAAACCCAGTTCGTTATTTGAATTGATCTATTTGTTGAAAAGAAAATTTTGGAAAATTCAATCGGAAGTCTAGTAGTTGTTAAGCAGCTATCAAGGGCAAGTGATCAGAAAATTGACGGCGTAAGAAAAAGAACGGATTGAAACAGCAAACACTAACCGTCAAAAGTAACGATGTTGGAAAGCCTTAAAATAGCCGGAGGGGAAGAAAAATAGTGCGTTTTATGTGTTTGGTGCTCTACAATAAGAACAGAAGCTTAATTTTTGCACTACAAACAAAATGATCATTTCTACGCAAGTGCTTGGAAACCACAACGAAGTTGTAAGCAGAAGGTAACGCGATTAAATAAATCTAATTGAACACTTTTCTTGTTCGAACAACAAGGCAGCATATTGGATTAATTAGAATAAACTGTCAGCAAGGAGAATAACAACATTTGCCAATAACAATGGAAAGCACATTTCTACTAAAACACAAAACTATCAAAGTACAAAACATATAATCCAAATGGCAACTGCTTGGAAACCACAATTTTTGCAAGGTTTTGAAATACCACAATGAAAGGATATCAATTTTAGAGTTCAAGGACTTGTATTGTCAATTACTCAGTTTTGGTGTTTGTAATAAGAGTACAGCCGATAATTATCTTGAATTTAGAAAGTGATTAGAATTGAATTAACCGATTGAGTTTTTAGCCAATAAATAGACACATTATGTACAGTCTTGTACATAATAGAAAACTTAATTGTATAAAAGGCAAGTTATGAGAGATTTGTGAGAGATAAAAAGGTTTAGAGACTGAAATAGCTAGATAATAAGCTTGTTCAAATTTTATTTTTTATATGTGAACCACATTAAATTGTATATGGTTCTTTGCACTTTCACTTCGGGTGATGATGTGTATTTGAAGAATATTTTGCAAACAAAAATGGGTGGATACAAAGTATATAAAATCGTTTTCTTGCAATGTTAGCAAATATAAAACAACAGTCCCTCGTCAATCTAAACAATAGGTAACAAAATAATATGTCAAGAAAGCCATGTAGAATATTGAAGGATACATGATAACTATTTTATCAAAATCAATGATTTCCATATGGTCTTCTTGTCCCCCATTTGTCATCAATTTTGTGGGTAGTGATAAATTTGCATAGGACAAATATTGCCGGCTTAGCACATAGATATATAGTACTGGTCAATTTACGTCCATTCTTTGTCGGGACCAAGCATAAGCATTGCCAGGTTCATGGAGCTCCACCAGTTGCTTCTTCATCTTCTGTTGGCTTTGTCCGCTGTCCGCTACGCTGCATCGGCAAGCGATTCCAAAGGTAGCAGCAAAGCAATGTGTTGCATTAATTATTGTTCAGGAATTCCTTTAATTATGTTTTGTCAGCCAAATTGTTTTGACCAACAAATGCAAATGAAACAGATCGCTTCGACCGGCTGCTCATCGACACCGGAGCGTCACAGGCAACGTATTTCAACGACTCTGACTTGTACACTTACCAATGGCTCACGGACAGCAAGTTCACCGACAGCGGCCAGAACTTTGTCTTCACCTTGCCAAACCTTTCCTTCCCCATGAACTCCCTCCGTTTCTTCCCCTCCGGCAGCGAGGACTGCTACGACCTACCCTGTTATGTCTACCTCGAGCAGAAGTTCCTCTTCCGCGTGGGGTTTTTCTATGGCAACTATGATGGCCTCTCACGGCCACCGCGCTTCAATCTCACGATCGACGGCCACTTTTGGACGACGGTGGAGACTTCTATGAACCAAGAGCCGGTTTATTACGAGTTGATTTACAGGACGAGGAAGCCTGGTGCGAAGCTTTGTTTGGTGCGGTCGGAAAAGGACCAAGTTCCGTTTGTTTCTTCCATCGAAGTTTTCCCTATGCCATGGGGTGATGGACTATATAAATATATGGAGAACGATACGGCTTTGTTTCTCCACAGCAGGATTAACTACGGCGCGAACCAGACAATTGAGTGAGCCAGCCAATGATCTTAACTGAATCAATAGAAACGTTTCAAGTTTTTTCACTAAACACTAATTATACAGGAAGGACATTGGACATTGGGAAGAGGGCTATGGCAGGATTTGGAAATCCAACGACAAAACAGAATATTTGAACATCCAAGCCAACCAAATCCCCGACGGTTCTGTGTTCAGAGAAAACATCCCTCCATGGGCGGTCTTGGGGACAGCCATACAGGCGCAGAGCAAATCAAGTTCAATCAGTTTGCCCGTCAATTTCTCTTCCCAATCCAACAACAATAGTAACAACGTGACGGCCTATTTTGTTCTATACTTCAAGGACCCTGTTGCAAGGAACCCTAACAGGACCAGCAGCGTCGACATCTACATCAACCAGAAAAAACTTAGCAACGTCGACATTCCTGACTGGTTTGGACCTGAAGATAAATATAGGTATGTGCTCTACTATTTTATTTGATTAATGTGCATGAGTTAGCTTAACAAAAAAAAAAAAAAAACCTACGATTTTGTTCGCCAAATTGATCTATCATGGGTAAATCTCAAAGTTGGTCACTAAGGTTTACCTTTGCAACAAGCATTTCCTTAAGTTTATATTACTATCAAATAGGCCCTCAAATATAACCTTTTATCAATTTATTTAGTTTCTTGCCTTCATTGAAATATTTTTATTAGAAATTAAAAGTGCAACCCAATTTCGTTTAATGATTCCAAAATTTTTTGTTATGAATTTAATTAGAGATTTAATAACATTAAAATGCCATGAATATAATATAAAAAAATGGTCCATTAATTTTCTTTTTCAACTTAGATTAATATATGCTATATTAAATACTTAAATTATTTCATCAGTAATTATTTATACATGTTCTAACAATAATTAATGTTATATGAATCAGTTAAATATTTGGTAAATTTAATACTAATAATAAATTTCTCAATTTCATCTAACTATATCTTTAATGGTGTCAAATGTTACTCTTCTCATGTATCTAAAGAATGTCAAATGATGGTAGAACAATTGGGCTACCTCGGTTTGTTAAAAGAGTTATAGGGGTTCCCAAATGGATTAAAATCTTTCATGAATACCATTGAATTTCTAATATTATTAATCAAGCGCTTCAACATAAAGTATAACCATTTGACTTGAACAAATATATTGTCAAATTGTAAATTTGAATAAAAAAAATAAACCCTTAGTTTTACTTTTATGGAAAAAATGGTAAGTTGTTTTTAATTGATAATTATTATAGTTTTTTAGTGAGACCAAAAATTGACTTTATGTACTTAATTATGTGTGTGTATCAGTTTTCCTAAATTTCCGCTTTTTTTCAACTTTCCTATTCATATAACTATCAAAAGGGCCCTTTAACATAGGATTTATGAAATTTATTTTCTTCGTGCTTTGGCTAGTTTTACGCTTAAATTATAAGTTGTATTGCTTTTTTAATGAGACCCAAATTCGGCCATTCTATATTTAATTAGTGTTATATTAATGTTATAGTTTTAAAATGGAATCCATGTCAATGAATTTCTATACAAATAATATTTGAATGTATATGGATAAAAAATATACATGTATTAGAATTTCAGTTTTCCTCTTTTACAGAGATTCAGATTTGGTATGATCTCTTTTTTTTAAGATATATTAGTGTTGAAAATTACAAATGAAAGAATGAAAGGAAAAAAAAAAAAGAATAATAATACACATGATATATACTAATGACACATATGAATGAATGTAATATGCTAAAATATGAGATTTTATTTTGTAAAATATAAATTTTTTAATTGAAAAGTTATGAGTATTGTAAGCTATATGTTCCTACTAAACCAAAACCATCAAGAGTTTATATATGCAACATTTAAAGGTTTGAAATTGTTGCATACAACCATCTACAATATGAACTTGTCACATATAACATTCAGCTAATTTTTTTTTTCTGTTCGTATTTGTAGCAGTTCAACACCCAAATAGAAAAAACAAAATTCTACCAAGAATTAGTTTTGGTTTTCAATAAACTATAGGTATGAGAAGAAAGCTTATGGATTGCATCAAATCAGAATTTATTTTGTCTGAGCATCATATTCCATACTAGAGGCTTATAGTTTGGAAGAAGTTTAAGAGTAGTTCGAAGATGAAATTATAAAATTAGTTATATGTTTAAGTAGATTTTTCATGGGAAGTTGTTATCAAATCAATAATTTTCAAGTTTTGACTGTGTGTGGGGATTAAATATAACAGAGAAGAAGTTTTGTGGTTGATAAGATGAGAAGTTATAGTGAAATTTCACCTAAAATACAATTTTATTGGGCCTTTTATTGTTTTTCCCTTGTTGTAAGATTAAATTTCTATAATTTTTCTATTTTCAAATTCAACATTGTTCACAATTCTTCAAATATGAAACAATATTTTGAAGATTTCTAATCTAGGAATATAGTATGGTATTGCTTTGTTCTAAGTTAATATTTCTATTTGTTTAATTAGGTCGAACTTTAATATATTTTTAATATTTAAAATATTAAAAAATTATATAAATTGCATATATACATTTTAATTCACATTCAAAGAACATATCAAGACTAGTGTTGGGTGTATGTGTGTGTCTTCATGTTTGCATAGCAATAATCTAATGAAATTATTATGACTATTTTGATATTTGAGACATTGGTTTTCCATTGTAGGGTTGTTTCTTTATACCCGGTTTTGGTGAATGGAACAGCAACTGTCACCATTTCTCCAGCAAATGGAACGGAGCTGCCACCATTGCTAAATGGCATGGAAGTTTTCTCTGTGATCAATGTGTCTAAGGCAAACATTTTGGTGGCTCCGTGCTTCACCTTACTTGGTTTGTTCCTTGTCAATCTTTACTCGCACCTTGAGATATAGAAGGTTCGGCTAAGCATGAGGAATGGATCTCAAAGTAACATTTGCAAACAGGCCGTAAGAATGTGGGAATATATTCCCTCATTTCATAATGTCTGTCATTTTTTAAAATAATCACTGGGGTTTCATGCTCATCGACGATCATGAGTCATCGCCTATCACGACCGCACCCTTTCTTTCATGGTTTTTTTACCTGATCCATTGATAATGAAACTATTTCCCATTTACAGAATTGAGTTGGTTAATTGAATTGTGTGTTTGTAATTTTACTCACTTTTTTTTAATCAAGAGAGTGATATGAATTGTGTCATGACCCTTTATTTGTTGCACTCTCTAATTGGAGGGCTTAGGTGATTAGTTTCAACTCCAATATTTTGCTGGAGTCATTTTTGTTGTTTGTTTTTTGTTATTAATAATATTGCCTTGGCTGCTAAAAAAAAAACATGTAGCATGGGGTCATTTGTGGGTTGTGGACCAAGTGAATTCAGATTCTAGGTCCATCAACATGCCTACGGAATAGAGAAGTGGCTTGGCCTTTTTTCCGGGTAAACTATACGTTGGTCCCAAACCTATAATATTATTGTAAATTGATTTTCAACCTCAGTTTTGTTGTATGTTAGTTGTATATTAGTCCAAAACTTTTCTAACGTATTGTATTTTGGTCTCACTACAAAAAAAATGCAAAAAAACTAACCAGCAAATTGATTGCCAATTGATTAGCATTTCACTTTTTAGCGACCAAACTGTTAGTTGCCAAAATATCGTCGCTTACATCATGGCGATCAAGTTAGCAATCAATTTCAATTGCTAGTGGGTCACTACCCACCTTTTTAGTAACCACCTTGCAACTAGCTTGCGACTGATATTTTGGTAATCAAATTTCAGTCAATATTTCACATTTTTCTTGTAGTGTCTCTAGCCTACTGGAAGGCTAAGTTAGCATAAAAACATGATTAGCAATAATAAAAATTGATGATTTTAATGGTTCATTAAACGTCAAAAAGTTATGACATAGTTTAAGTTTATTGAAAGATAATTACAAAACAGATTAAATTAGAATTTAAAATTTTAATATTTTAAAATTATGTCAGAGTTAACAAATTTTAAAAAGTTTGGCACCAATATGCAGTGCACTTCAAACATTAGGGACAAATTCTTTTCAGGATCGAAATATGATGAGTTTAAGGTTGCCTCCAGCTGCCTATCCACTTAAGCATTCATATTACGAATATTGTCACTGGAGATCGACACACCAATTACCTTATTTAAGCAATTTCCACTGTCTTCCTTCATGCTACTTACCGAACTGAATTTTCGAGATTTCCCATTTTCCTTCCTCGTCCGGGAGAGGATTGCTATCTTCTAGAGCTCCAATTAACCTCAATTTTGACTAGCCCATATGACCCAGTCTTTATCATTACCTCAGCTATGCCTTTTTTCTGTTTTTAAAATTTTTGCTTGTAGCCCATCTTTAATTGGGGGTCAGTATTCAGCCCAATTTGAGAGTTAGACTTAGAAGGCAGCCCACATTTCTTTTAATTGTTTGAGAGTTAGGCAGCCCAGTTCCGATTCTCCACAAATACTTGCCTTATTCCCAAGATAGCTGTTGTTGACGTATAAAAGCCACCAAGGGGATGAATTGGTTGAATTCTAAAAACCATTAAAATGAGTTTTTAAGCTTTTAAATCAAAAAATAATTTAAGTAGCACAAATAAATCTATTCTAACAAAAAAAAGTCTACCACAATGATTATAAATTTTACTTTGAAAGCTTGCTTTGAAGAGTTTTTTAACACAAACAACTTCAACCAATGTAAGAACACAAATCACCAAACAATAATCAAATAAATAGAAAGAGAGAGCCTACTTCTCTCTTCAATTTCACCACCTAAGAGTTTTCTTCTCTACTATAAAGTTAAAGAGTATATAAAAATCACACTTTTTTGTAGTTCTTTCTACCACTAACACTCACTAGTTTTCCTAAAGGCTGACCAGAAATTTCTCTAACTCTCTTTCCCTCACAAGGAAATAACTCAAACACTAAAAAAAACTTAAAAACTTTGTGGTTACAAAGTGGTAAGAGCAATAGAAGCAGTAAAAACTAGATAAGCAAGTAATGGCACAAGTTCTTGGCAATTCTCAAATTTGAACTCTTTAATGATGAATTCTTTTTTATAGTTGCCAAGAGTTCTTCACAATGTGATTCTTGATGTTTTTATGTGCCTTTGGGTGTAAAAGAGACGTTGAAATCTGACAAAGAAGGCTTGGAGTTGTCCGAAAAATTTTGATAACCATTACTACCAACTTTGATACAGCTTTTAGCTTCTGTTTTTTAATTATACCCAGCTAGAAATTATCAACCTGCTGAAAAATGAGTCTTAGACTAAAAATCTTGTTTTTACTCCAATAGCTAGAAAGCTTCATTTATGATTAGTTAAATGTGAAATCCACGTGACAAGCTAAGCTAAGCTAGAACATTTCAGATTTGAATTTTCAAAGATTTTTCAAAAAATGCGCGAAAGGCATTTCTGTGCGGTTTCCAACTGCATGTTTTAGTTAAATCATTTGTTTCTAACTTTCAAGAGTTAAGAATGATTTTGTCTCCAAAATTTAACCGATTCGTTCATTACAACCTATTGCTTTGAAGCCTTCTGAAGTTAAAATGTATTGGGTGCAAAAATATTCTCACAAACAACTTGTTGTTTTTGCTCTTTCGCACACTAACTTGCAAATTTTCACATCTTGCAAAGGTATTTTAATACCAAATCAACGTACTACAAATCTTTCATATAAAGCACTTGGGAAAATCAACTTGAGTGAAATATTTGATCAAAATAAATTGTCCTTCTTTAAAGGAAGCTCAAACAATTTTTGAACCAAAGATTGAAATGCTTAAGAAGACACATTAAACTTGTTTTTTAATCATCAAAATTAAACACTTATTAAAAGGTATAAATCCAACAGCTACCATTAGTACTTTGTGCCCCGGCCACCATCAGAAGACTTCTGTGCTCCAGCCACGTTCTCTTGAGAAAGTTTCACGCACCAAGCGCACACTTCCGGAGCCACATTAATTCTTCATTTTCAAACTCGATTTCCATACATATAAATATATATATATATATATATATGTATGTATGTATGTATGTATGCATGCATGTATGTATGTATGTATGTATACTAGCTCGTGCATCCTTCCTCTGGTTATCAATATTGTTTTTCTTTTCGACCATAAACAAAGCTGGTCTACCAAGGGCCAATAACATCATTTGGAGAATCCCTTAGTCTTTAAACAATGGTTTTGGAAATGATTTTACAGGGTCATATTACAAAGACTAATGAGTCTAAAGTTGTGGATTGTTTCAGGTGATTTCTCAGTTATATATATATATATATATATACGCGTGCTACCCACGTAATTTAAGTACCTAGATGTCATCCAAATTACATGACCAGGCTTAAAGTAAAAAATGGGCTCTACAATCAGCCATCATCCCGGCTAGCAATATTTAATTACGTGCAGTCCCTTTGAGATAGGGGATCCAAAATAGTATGACAAATAAATGTTAGGGATTGATATGAATTGTCGATATATCCACGATAGTTTCGTTCTTGTTGTAAGAGAAAATGAGACTGAAGAAGATTGGTGTTAATTTGCGTCGAGGTCATCCATCGTCCATATGTTGTTCACTGGGAATATCAGAGATTAATTAATTCGGATGATCATAGAGATTTTGCAGCCCCTTTAGTGGTACTTTTTAGTTGGCGATAAAAGTCCGGAAAGTTGACACGGTAGCTTGATTCTTTTGACTCTAATTCTTAGCTCCATTCTTTTGACCAGGTATTCAGATTATTTTACGACTCCATTCAATTGTCGCGTTTCCCATACGAAAAAATAAGAAAAGAAAAACTGAGTTTTTGGTATAGAAGATCGGCTGTGAATCTTTAGGCTCAGAAACTGAACAGAATCGCACAATTCTCATACATTTCCGACACAGAGCATAATTAAGAAGAATTTGTTTTCCCCTCCAAAACGCTGCCGAAGGATCCATAATTTCCCACTAACTAATTAACAATTGATTTTAGTTCAACAGTTTAACATCATATCAAGGCTTACTTTTTCTCTCTTAAATCTATCTTACGGGAGTCAAAATCCCGCATAGATTAATCAAATGAAATTTCCGGTAGTTTTTTTTTTATAAAAGATTCATCAACTACAAATTGATTTTAGGTTCGATTGTTCGAGCATATTACCTACAATTAGGTGGAAAAAAATCTTCAATCACCTAGTCTTTTTATGATAAAATTAGTATCCCACTACAAAAGATTAAGGCATTTGCTATACAAGTTTAGCAATCAGCTTAAAATCATAGCTAGTTGCCATGTTGACCAGTCAACAAAAAAGATATTGCGACGAATTTGCTGCAATTAAGCTTACGGCAAAAAATTTTGTCACAAATCACGAGTGGTAGAATAGGCAGAAATTTCAAATTTTGAATACCTATGGCAATTATAAAATTCGACACAGAATTATCAGAAAAGTTTGGCTTTGGAAATTGTACGAATTAATTGGGTGCAAAAACTGTGAGGAATAAATTTCTTCATATAGGCTTAAGCCATTATTGCAACGACGATTTTTTATCAAAAATTTGTTAAATTTATGTCGAAGAAGTCTGCGGCAATTCTAATTATCACAACCTTTGAGATTACCAAAGCAAGCTTGAACTTGTCTACTAGTTTCTCTCTTCTCCCACTGCAAGCCCTCAACCCCTCTCCCAAATCTCATTTCCTTCACAGCCTATTCGCCTCTAGTGTCCCGTCCGTCTCTGGTGTTCCCGCCGCTCGATCATCTCCACCGCCTCTTCATGTACCATATTGTCCATAATTCCTTCAAAATTTTCCAATTTCTTGATTGTTTGTGATTTTTTATCTCTAATATGGGGTTCGTCTGTAATTTTTAGATTATTCTATTGACTAATATGAAATTGCTATATTTATTTTCGTGATTTTGGCATTTTTGTGTGATATTTTAGGGTTTGGGAGATTTGAAGGAAAAATTTTAAATGTTCGGGGCTAAACCTATAATTTATGTCAATGTCTAAATTATAACTTTTAAAACTTTAGGGACTTGATTGAAAAATTTTAAAAGTTTAGGGAACCTGTAATTTTATGTTAGTGCCTAGACTGTCATTTTTCAAACTTTAAGAACTTGATTGTAAAATATTTAAAATTTTAGGGACTAAACTTGTAATTTTATGTCAATTCGTCAACATTTAGATTAACTTTAGTCACTTGATTGTAAAATTTTTAAAAGCTTAGGGACCAAACTTGTAGTTTTATGATAGTATCTAAACCATCGATTTTCAAACTTTAAGATGAGACAACTTGTATCCATATAACTATCTTTAGGTTGTGCCATATCTAACCCTCCTCTTGATTTGAGATGTGGTCCCACCGCTCCTTAGCCCCCATGCTGCCTAAGCCAAGCCTTAGTCATTCTAACATCTCCTATTTAGCGCCCAACATCGACTCAAGTGTCGTTGACCTAGGTGACATCAATCCAAGTCCCACAAATTGAGTCGGCTTAAAAACCATTGATACACCCATTTTCCAACGCCTAAGAGCCCTACATTTAGGACTCTTTTTTACTGTTTGGAGGTTCTTAGCATAAACATGCTAGCCATCATGTGACCCATAATGTGAACGCAGTATATGTATTAAATTGATCTAGAGAGCATATTCATAGAATTACCATATTAGCAGTTGGATCAATAGTCAACTGACTTGGTCGTCGCTTCCTCAAATAACAAGTACACTACTACAAAAAAAATGAATAAAAGTTACTGACAACCCAGTCACAATCAGCCACTTAGAGCAACTAAAGTAGTCAATTGCTTTTTTTTTCCTAGTCATTAGCAGTAAGCGACTGAAAGGAATTGTAGTTTTCCAACCCTAAGCACAAGCCCACGCCACGATGGACGCTAAAGTTGGATAAGAAAAAGTATCGTTCCTACGATGATTGATTGAATTGGTTGCCAAGTGCCACTACTCTAAGTTCACTTTAGCTAAACAATCAGAGTTGAATGAAAATTTAAGCAAGTCAAACAAATAACTAAACTTAGCTAAGTGAAATGCTACTAACCTAAGATGCAAGAATGCAATCAAACTTTTGGTTTTTGTCAAATTACTAAGGCACACTTCTTATGGGTTCACTATTTGATTTGGTTAATTAATGAATTAAGACTAATGGTTTGGTTTTTTCACTTGTTGGTGAAGTTAATTAATTGGGCCTTACTCTCCCAAGTGAAAGGGTCACTCTCCCAAGCTTAAACTAGAATGGACTCTCATCCAAATTGTTAGTTCAAAAGAGATATTATCAAGCTTAATTTACCTTCACCTAGTGTCCTAGACTAATCTCCTAACAAGCTCATGGTCATTACACTATTCTCTTAATTCGAATTCCTTTTAATCTTTTTCAAGAGTTTAAAAGAAATCTAAGGTGCAACGAACTAGGGCCCTTAATCAATTAACACAACAATGAGCTCAAGGAAAAGAGTAAACAAGCAAAAGAGGAAAATCAAAGACAACTAACCATTAATTCAACCAACATAACCAATTTAAGTAGCTATAACCATAGAAAGTGTAAAGAAAACTACTCCATAATCAAACTAAATATAAACATGAAAATACATAAAAGAGCATCCATGTCTAAATACAAGAAGAATGAAGGAAAGAAGAAACCCAAGAGACTTTAGATACTAGATTTCTCAAGGCTCCTATAAGTCTTCAAGTCCTCTAAGCCTTCTTTAAGTAAGAATCCATAAGTGTTCCTAAGGAAGATGAAGAAATGTAAGGGATGGTGATGAAAAACCTAAGTCTAAGATGAGAAGATGAAGATGAAGAATGTATTCCTTAGCTAAGTTTCAAGTTTTTCTACTTTTGGAGATGTCATTTTTACCCCACCTACCAATTTGGATAGAAACCCTTAGCCAATAATAAGCTTAGGTTCAAAATTGAGGCGGTGGACCATTTTTCTCGAGCATAGGGGCACCTAGGCCTCAAGATGAGGCTTTCTGGCTCCTAAGCCTCCAAACTCGAGGGTGCTTGGTGCCTAGGCCTCAAGAGGAGACTTTTTGGCACCTAGGCCTCCAATGGTGCTTAGGCCTTAGGGCATGAAATTTCAAGTAAGGGCAATTTATACTGTGGCACCTAGGCGCTACTCCTGGGGCCAATGCCTCACAGTTATAAATCTACTTTGACTTTCGCCTACCCGTTTTCCATTTCACTCATCCCGGTGCTATTCTAATGTTACGGTCTGCTTCCCTAACCTACAAAATGAAAGAATGAGGCAAGAATCGGTAGAAAATGTTGGGTTATGAAGTAGAAAATGGTGGTCAATGCTGACAAAAAGTCAACATGTTTGACCACAAAATTAATATGAATCAAAAAAATGATTAAACTTAGTGATTGAAAAGTTCAGTAGCAACATTTTACTATAGCCCATATAGGAGCGACTAAACTATTTTTCTTATCATTTTTTGTTTTTTCTCATAAGCCAAATCCCATGACTATGGTTGTGAGTAGGAGCCTTTAACTGTGGCCAAGAGTTTGGCACAAAATTCACAACGTCCTTCGCAAAATGCACTTTCTGATCAAACCTCCATTGAAGTTCAACGAACTGGTTAAAATCGGCTTTGGAATAACTTTTAATGGTTTAATTCTGATTAACCTCACAACCTCAATCTTTCTTTTCACAGCCCACAAACCGATTCGAATGACATGGGCCAACATTGCCACTGTGAAATAACATGGCTACGACAACAAGGTTATTAGCTCTCACTTCGTACGATGATGACTGACAGTCTATCCATCTCTTTCCGACCACCATTTCAAGGCCAACCCGCATGTTCATTTAGCCAAAATAGACCCATTCACTAAAAAAATTGTTCTTTGTTTGCATAGCCACATTTCCCTCTCTAGCTAGCTTTCTTGATCACCACTGACATCAATTTTCTAGATCATCTGGGTAAGCTCCTTGTCGGGGATAAAGATTCCCAAATTCTATAGCAAGTCACTGAGCTTCGTATTGGTGAAAGCATCTATAACAGCTTCTCTATTTTATAGATTTTTCTACTTTGAGGAATATTGAGCCTCTTTTTCACTTTAATACTTATTTCATCTCATTCTCTAAAATAGAAAATGCAGTAAAAGAAAAAAGTCAATTTAATATATTTGCAAAAACTTTAAAATTTATTGTTCTCTATCGTATCTTTTCTCCATTTATTTTTCATCTCTTGTTCTCATCCACTTTTTAAGTTTTCTCACTTGTCTTCAATAATATAGAATATTATTGCTTTAAATATAGAATATTTAGTTATTATAATAACCACACTAGCCATTAATTTGAATTTCTTTAAATACATAATATTTAATTATTGAATAAAAAGTGCAAAATTCTATAAATAAGGAAACTGTTGGAGTTAGAGTAGAAAAAAATATGGAAATGTTGATTTTTCCTTCTCTATTTTACAAAAATTATAGGAAAACTATTAGAGATGCTCTAATTATGCCGTTATCATTACAATCAAACATCTAGAATAGGTGTTTGAGCTCAGCAGAATCCATTCTTTTCTGTTGTGGTAGATAAGAAGGGTCAGGATTGGGGGTGTCTTGAGCTTGAATTAGTGGGGAAAACCTAGAGGGTGGGAAGAAGTGTAAAAAATTCTTAGGGACTAAATAGAGGAGAAGGGAGTTGAAAAAATGGACAAGGAAGAAAAGCCTTAATGAAATAGAAGGCATGTTATGTGTTGCAAAGTTTTTTACATTTCCAAGAAAGCTAAACTTATAGTTGTGAAAATTAGGGACGACTGAATAGCTACTAAATAGTGACTAAAAAATTGAATGATAACAATTAAAAATTCCAATCACTCAAAAAATGAGTATCACATAATAGTTGAAGGGTGATTGAACATACTCAGCGACTGAATTTCAGTCATCTATTTCAATTGTTGGGTTTATTGGTTCAAATTCAAAAGGTTAAGGATTTTGATTTTATTTAGGATTTAGTTTTAGTTTTTCTATTTGTTTTGCATTTATTTCTTCTATTTTAATGTGATTTGAGTTTGTGTGTTGCCTATAAAAAAAACATGTTGTGGCAGGGTTTTGAGCATGAGAGAAAAAACCAATATGGTAAAGTTTTTATGATTCTCATATATTTTAATTATGTGTATGAGAGGTCTGAAGGCTAGAGAGGGCTAGGATGAAAGTTTTTTTTGATTTTCATATCTTGTAATTGTGTGACAGCAAGATATTGGGTTTATCAGTAGTGTGGAAGGGATCCATAAGCCAGCATGAGTACTAAGGGCATACCTCTATGATAATATCTGTATTTTGTTCGAGTGGATTTCTCTCATCCATGGATGTAGGTTAGTTAAGAGCTAAATCACGTTAAATTTATATGTATTTAATTAATCATGTTTTACTTCCGTTATGCATGATGGGTGATTGAGAAATTTTTTTCTCAACAAATGGTGTCAGAACTTATAGTTTTATCCTGACATGGTGGACTGTGTCGTGCATTCTTAACATGGTAGAGCTTGTAGTATGTTCCTAGCATGGTAAAGTGCATAGTTTGATACGTGACATGGTGGAGCATTTGGATTGCTTAGTGGAGCCTTAGGGAACATACTAGGGATATTTGACAGTGGTTATGGCGTGATACTAACAGCCCGGTACAAGTTTGAAGATTGAAGATTTTTTTTATATGTGTTGATGCTCGTGATGTTTGGGTCGTGGTCATTTCCGTTCATTGTTATTTGTGTCTTTGTGGTGTTTGTCGTTTGTAGTCATGTTCGTGGTGTTTGTAGTCGTTTGTGTTCATTGCTTTGTTCATGCTTTAGTGATGTTCGTAGTATTCGTGTCTATTATCGTGATTGTGTGTTCATGATGTTTATGTTTATGGTGAAGAATTTGAGCCAAGGTGTAGATTGTTAGGTTTGTTGGCTCAAATTCAAGAAGGTTAAGGATTTTGATTTTATTTAGGATTTAGTTTTAGTTTTCCTATTTATTTGGGATTTAATTTTTCCATTTTGATGTGATTTGGATTTATGTGTGACCTATAAAAAGGCATGTTGTATGGTATGGTTTTGAGTATGAAAGAAAAAATCAATGTGGTAAAGAAGCAAGATATGAGAGTTTCGGGAGGGGTGAGAGGTCCAGAAGTCAGAAAGGGCTAGGACTTAAGCCTTTTGTGATTCTCATATCTTATAATTATGTGAGGATAAAGTATTGGAGTTATCAGTGGTGTGTAAGGTATCCAATGCCAGTTTAAACACTAAGGGCATATCTCTGCTGTAATCTCTGTATTTTATTCGAGTAGCTTTTTCTCATCCGTGAATGTAGGCTAGTTAAAAGCCAAACCACGTTAAATTTATGTGTGCTTACTCGATCATGTTTTATTTTTGCTACGTGTGATGTGTGATTAGGGAATTTTTTTCCCAACAAGTTGCTTTAATGCATTTCTCTTATGGTGCATTAAGGAGGGATTCCAATCCCTAAGGACCTCATTTAGAGTGTGGGCTAAAGGTAGTCAATCAGTATCCACCACCAGATCCAGATCAATATAAGATGATTGTCCCACATGAGTAAGTATTTATAATAATTTGTTATGCATGTTTTACAATAAATAGTTAGTAAAATTTCATTCTTGTTTACTAATTCATCAATTTTCAACAATTGTAGCCTTTATACAAATAAATATGTCTGAGGGACACTAAATTCCATCCATTGGAAGCTGTAGGACTAGACATGGTCATCATGGTAGCTGACACCCTCGATAAGTTTCATTTCTTTTACGAATTAGTTCATTATATTTAATTTACAAATTTTATAATTTTCATTTTACGCAATTGCAAATTTTTGGATATCTAGGAGATTGAATAGATCTGTTTCTTCAGTTGCACAGTGATGTCTAAATCCTCTTTTGTTCTTTTGTTGATGGTTCTATTGAAGATGTGCTAAAGCTTTTTCTTGTTCTTTCCGTTGGACATTGTTTGTTTCTAGCTACATGTTAATGGTTTAATAATATTTCTCATTGTCAATAAAAAAAAAAATAAGTGATCCAATTGCAAATTTATTTCAGGAATACAATTGGTGGGCACTGTAAAACTTTGCTACCATAAAGCATGCCATATTCGACACATGTTGGAGTTTTTTACAAAATCAAATATAATATTGGAGATAAGATATGGTGGCCAAATTCTAAAACTTTTTTTCCAACGGAGGTGACTATGATTTATTAAGGATGCATGCCTCCAATGGTTACTATAAGCTACTATGGCACTAATTGTGTGACGACTGGAAGGCAAAAAGATGGAAGGCGAGATTGGTGGTTGGTGCATTTGTCAAGCACACTATCGACTTTTTGAGCACTGTACCAAAACATACTATGGTCTTTATTCCTTATGAGATGCATTGAGACTGGATGGAATGAATTGTTTTTAGATAAACCAAATGTTATTTATTTCATAACTGGTTATATGGTTATTTAAAATCTTAATGTAATATAAAATGTTGTAGACACAACATAAGAGCCCAGCTTCCCGAACAACTGGACCGAAACACTTTCAAGTAAGAAGATTGGCCAACCCATCATTGATTTAGTTACTCACCAACTAAATGTAATCTCACAAATATTTATTATTTTCTAATTTATTTTTTTCAATATTTTTTACTTCTTTTACAATATTTTGGATTGATACATCCAACAATTCTCACATAAGTACCCTAATCCATACATTCATCCCCAATTTGATTTGTTCACTTGGCACAATATAGCTGGCCTGCCAAAAGAGGGTTGCCTGAAGCGACACCACATCAACTCACTAATCCTACCACTTTTGGAATGATTAGCAAAATTTTGATTTTAATATTTTGTACCACTTTTTCTTTTCAATTAAATAACATTTATTTACTAATGTTTTTTTCTTACATACAACTGCAAAAGAACTAGAGCCAGAGCTAGCTACAAGCAGAAAATGCTCAGTGCACCTAGGTCTCCTAGTTGGAAAATTGGCATCGGATAAAGATTCGAACTTAGGTCTAGGCCAAAATCAATGTTGCATTGGATGCTGCTTCAATTTGTTAATAGCAAGTGGACATCTACCAATTGGGGCTATTTCCATCAGTTTACTAACCACATCCTCTTGTTCGGTGGATCCAGATAAGTATAGGATAGTCAACCGCCTCTAGCAACTTTGTCAGGACACTACCATAGTGCCTGGCCCATGCAAAAAAATGCAAGAAAAAATGTATTAAAACCATGAAGGACTTAAGTAGAAATGAGGAAAATGAAGTATATGTGCAACCGAGAACTATCAGGTTCAAAATGTACATTTAAAGTGGCTTAAGCTACTAGTGGCGAGAAACAATGCTAGAGGCCCAAATTGAACATTCTTTCGAGTGATTATAGTGATACAAAGTTGCATGGAAGGGTCACTATGAGCCATGCAAATAGTGGGTGCACTAGGACTAGCATTAGCCCATTTTTAGCATCATTTGGCACATACCCGGTAATGCATGCGTCCACTAAACAATTAAGCCATGATTTTAGGTCAAAGCCTTCCTTAGTGAGCTTGACCGAGTTCTTGGTGTTCTTGGGTTGGAAAGCTTCGGGTTTAAGCCAAATCCTTGGTGATTTACACTTGAATTGGAAAATCAAGCTCAACATTGGCATTCTCGCCCTTAGGCGATGTTGTGATTGAATTTTCAAAAGGAGTCTTGGAGATTCAAGTTGGCCAAGAGTTCTAAAGTAAGAACTCACTACTTGATTTTGATGTTCTATGTTCAAGTTAGTGATTTGGCTTCTAAGTGATAACATATTGAGCTATATGATCTTAGAATGCTACATTGGGCATATATGGAACCTTCGGGTTTATGGGTTATGTTGGCTAGCTAGTCACTAATGGCAAGTACTTAGAGTTCATTATAGGAGGGCCAACCTATATTTGAACTTGGAGCTTTAGTGGAATGGATGGTTATATGGTGAATATTGATGGAATTTATGGATGTACTTGCTAGTTTGGCTTCAGCCAAGATGAACATTGTGTTTTTGGTGTGTGAGTTATGTGCTTGGTTGCTTGGTTGTGCTTGCTAACCTCTCATAGTTGTAGTTATTATGCATTTATGATATTGCACATGTGGTTTTGGTGTTTTCTTGTCTTTTTTGCAGGTAAAGCAATGCTAATGGGAGGTTAAGCCCTTGGGCTTAACTAAATAAGCTCCTAAAGCTGTAGTAATCCTTACTGAGTTTATAAAACTCGTGCGCCTTATTGTATATGTTTTAGGAAAAGGTCTTGAGCTTGATTAGTTACTTGAGTGATAAGTTAGTGCTCGGTTGTGCCGAGGTATGTACTAAACCGAATGCTTGGCTTGATAAGTACATAGTGCAAGTTTTATGGTTAATGCACAAACTCATGTGTTTGAGTTTTGCAGGATTGTGTAGATTTGTGGGACAAGTCTAGGATTAATGGATGTGTGCTCATGGGCTTTAGTGATGTGGTTTGCACTTATGGGTATGGGCATGGTTGTAGGCCTTTTCCTATAAACTTTGGTTTTGTATTATACTCTTAAGGTAGCTCTCGGGTACTACTAGGATTATGGGTATATAATGCATAACATTGGCCATTTTGTAGTTTGAGTACTCTTGGTATTGTTCCAAGTGTGTAAGTATAGTGTGAAGGTTATTTTGTGTACATATAGCCTCAAATGACTAATGGAACTTTTGTGTAAGTATCATGAATGAAATGCCAAGTTATGCCATAAGTATTTGTTCACGGATTTGTCCATAATGTGCTAAAACTCTCTTAGTTATTGTTAAGCCGAATGTGCATAAACATGAAAAGATTGTGTTTTCAAAAATTAAGATGAGATGGGCTTCTTTGGTTGCCATGCATTTGAATACCACACTTGATGAGTACACATCCGAAACACTTAACCATGAAAATATAGAAATCTTGCTTGAGTTGCAAGTAACAATTATGCCTTTCCTTGTAATGCAAGTAATGAACTAAGAGCTACCTAATTAGCCTCCTGGGGCACCTCCCAGGCCTTAGTCTTAGAATTATATGTTTTGAACAATAAAAAGATAAATTGGCCGAGACCTAAACTTACACATAAAATATTATAAGTGCAATATTGGAATAAATTTGTTAGTACATTGGTAGCACAGTTGAGAGGCACTATAGGTGCACAGGCTGGGACCTGTGTGGGATGTGACAAATTTAATCACTATACTAGGTTTCTTAATTAAGATATTTAAGGTTTTGTAATTTGTAAGTAAATAATCACATTTTTGTACATATTTTCCCATATATATTTATAATTTTTATTAATTTCTACTTATATTAAATTTATTTTTAATTTGTAATCAAATTATATGTATAATATAACAAAACAAACATAATTGAAAATAAAAACAATAAATTTCCACTATCATTGAAATTAGGTTGTACGCTTACCAAAATAAATAATCGTCACATTTATGTTGTGTGATATCGTCACATATGTGGTGTCGTAAAAACACCACAAATCTGTAACATGTACAGTTCAATATTCCCTTAATTCTGTGACGTTTTATTTCTTTGCGACAAAAGATTTTTTCATACTTTTGTGCAACAAGTTTTAACGTTGCATTTATGATGACTTTTCTGCCAATTCTGCAGCACTATGGACTTATTCTTTTTCCCTTACATTTTTTGACACTAAAAATTTTACACAATTTTTAGGGTCTATAATATCTTTTTATTCTAACCAAAACCTGATAGGTTTTGTCAACGCACATGCAACAAGGTGAGGTTGACGCGAGGTCAACGAACCCTGAAAGTGTATGCGTCAAATAGCCTAACTTTTAAACTTGGCAAAACCAATGTAGATGGAATATACTTAGCCGACTTTTTAATTTATAAAAGAAAATATTCGTCTTTAGTATGGTGAACGAAGTTCCAACTTCCAAGGTCGAGTCCTGAAAGGCTTTAGGTTCAAATTGAAGGGACAGCAACCGGTTTTAGTTCCATGCAATTGGTAATGTTTCCTTACTGCTAAATTAATGAAAATGACTCCTCCGTGAAAATCAACGTGAAGTTCAATACCAAAAAAAGTTGATGCATTATTATTGTATTGTCTAACAAAAAAACAAAAAAAGAGGAGTAAGTTACAAAATCCCCCTTAAAGTTTGGGTAAGAATACAATTTTTCTCATTCATTTTAAAAACTTACACTTTTCCTCTTAAGTTGTACCATCATTGAAATAAGCAAAAGGGGAAATATATTTTTTTTTAATATTTGACTGATACTTTAAGCTATTCACTAATTTATTAGATAATTTAAATTTACTAAAAGATAAGAGTTATGTATAATCTAAATTAGAATTTAAAAAGCTGATATAAGCAATTAAGGGACACTGTGAAAAAGTGCTAACATTACATAATATGCTCAATTAGTGGATAGGAAACGAAACTAATACAAGCAGAGTCAATTTCATAAATAATCTCAAACTTTTAGTCATTATTTTCTTTTAGTTTCTAATTTATTGAATATTTTTTTTAGTTATAAATCTATTAAAAATATTTTATTTTAGTCTTAAAATTATTGAAAATGTTTCATTTTGGTCCAATTTAATGAAATTTATTAACTAAAAGTATTTGTCCGATAACAAATTTTTAGATCATAATTTAAACTACTCAGTAACTGTCTTACAATAAATTTAATTTGTACAATAATTTTTTTACAGATAATAAGAAATTCAAATTATTTTTTTTTCTCTTTGTAAATTAAACTTATTTTATTCAAAAAATAAAACAACTACTAATTTAAATTGTATATTTACTGTAAAAAAATATTAAACTATTTAAATTTACTGAAAAATAATTATAAAATATTTAAATTATAATTTCAAAAGTTTCTGACTGACAATTATTTTGTATTAATAAATTTCATCTAGTGAGGGACCAAAATGAAACAATTTTAAAAGATTTAGGATGAAAACAGAACATTTAATAAGTTAGGGGTTAAAAAGTAATAATAACTTAAAGCTTAGGGACCATTTATGTAATTTACTCAATAGTTGCTCATTCACATTTTGAATGGGTTTTAGCTTTCTAATTAACAAGTCTCTTAAATCTGAGTACCAAAAGAAAAACGAGTCTCTTAAATTTCGCTATATATACACATCCAAACTCCTAATATGCTCCGACCAGAAGTCATCGCAACCGAACAATGATTCACCGGGAAGCACTTCTAAATTTCACATGCGTTCTGCTTCTTTCGACAGAATTAGCATTGGCGGCTGTTCCCCTGCGGACGGCCGATTGTAGCAACCGCTGCGGAAATATTACAATTCGTTACCCTTTCGGTATCGGAAACAACTGCTACAGAAACCCCTGGTTCGAAATCTCTTGCCGGAACCAAACCGCGACGCTGGTTAAGCTAGGGATGGAGGTTCTGGAGATCATGGAATTTGACAGGCACAGAGGAAGCCAGTTCATCCGTATCAAGAGCCCTGTGATATTTTCTTCCGATTGTCCTGGTGGACCAAACGCCGGAGATAAAAAAGCCCTGAATTTCACAGGAAGTCCGTACTTTTTCTCAGTTGAAATGAACCAGTTGGTCGTGGCGGGCTCTGGTGGCGGCGCTTTCATATCCGGAACATACCCAGCAATCGTTGGCTGCAGACTGGATCGCCGCGGAACCTGCCAAGCAGCAATCCCATGGCGGCTCCAGGGATTTGGCATCAGATTTTGGGGGTCTCGAGAGTGTAAATCAGCCTTTGTGGCGGAGACGAGGTGGCTGGAGTCTGAACCTAGTGTGACGAAGAATGATCCTTACGAAATGCGGCGAAGACAATACTCAGAAGCGTTGCTTAATTGGGTGGTGTTTATGGACAAGATCGACTTCCACTCGGTAGAATTCCGGTGCCACTCAACGTTCTTTAACGGTAGTAGCGCTGTATGTCACTGCAAATATGGTTTCCATGGAAACCCTTATCTTCCGTATGGCTGCACAGGTATGTACGTATCAAGTTATCTGTGACACGGAGGGGTGGAGCCAGTAACTTTTAGAAGACAGGGATCAAATTGAACTTTTTATAAAGCTATAGCTCACATAAGGAAATTTTCAACAATCCAAAAAAGAGGGCCATAATGAACTTTAACCTAAATTACTATTCCTAGAAACTGAGTTTTTAATAGGGTCAATTACACTTTTCTTCCAAAGGTTTGAACCAATTACACTTTCATCTCAAAGGTCGGGAAACTTACTTTTATTCCCTTAGTCTTTTCAGCACTAATAGAAAAACAATAGTCTTACATTTTTAAATTGGAAAAGACTATAATTTTAATTATCTATAAACTATTAAAAATTTACTTACTTCGCCTCCTAAAGAATGATGCATTTATTTAAGTATAGAGATTAAGATTTGTGTAGTTTATGATATTTTTTTTCCATTTTCAGCTAAAACTAGAATTAAAATAAGATTTCTTTTTGGGCCATATATAGTAAGAGTTTAAATGATGATTAAAAAATATTTTTTTCAGATTTTGTATAGTTATAGTTTTAATGATATAAAAAGAAAAGAAAAGAATTTATTTTGGATTTTGTATAGTAAGAGTTTAAATGAGGTAAATTGAATGTTAAAAACTTTCAGAAAAAAGAAGCACCTCATCCTTTTTGGGATGACTAAAAAAGGAATATGTTTCATCCTTTTTAGGACAAATGGAATATTAAACATTTTTAAATTTATTATATGATAATTATGAGGTAGTTTAAATTTAAAATTAAAAGCTAATGTTAAATAGTGTAAGAAAAGAAAGGAGGCTAAGGGCAAAATTCCAAACCTCGGGGTAAACATGTAATTAGAGGAAAAATTATAATCCACCCTTAATTTTTTTGGTAATCTTTAGTTATTTCATAATTGATCTCCTTAAACTTGGATTCATGAATTAGATGTTGATGAATGTGTGGAACCTGAACTAAACAACTGTGGGGCAAAAGATTATTGTGTGAATACTTATGGGAGTTACCTATGTAAAAGCAAAGAAGCAAGGCCGTTCATTTTAGGTATGTATTAATCTTCTTAAGCTAGTATGAAAATCTCTCTCTCTCTCTCTCTCTCGCTCTCTCTTTGCCAAAAGAAAAAGAAGAAAACATTTGGTATTGAAGTTTCTGGGTTAAATTTCTAACACTTCACCATACATTTGGCCAACTCAATTGCAGGACTTTGTTTAGGCTTCGGACTATTGGGTTTAATTGTTTTTGGATTGTGGTTGTACAAATTACTAAAAAGAAGACAAAGATTCCAAGAGAAGAGGAAGTTTTTCAAACGAAATGGAGGTCTTCTGTTGCAACAACAGTTGTGTTCAAGCGAAGGCAATATTGAGAAAACCAAATTGTTCACCTCAAAAGATCTAGGAAAGGCTACTGATAATTTCAACAAGAACAGGATCCTAGGCGAAGGTGGCCAAGGAACAGTCTACAAAGGAATTTTGGATGATGGGAGAATTGTCGCAGTGAAAAAATCAAAGGTCGTAGACCAGGAGAATCTTGAAGAGTTCATTAATGAGGTTGTGATTCTCTCACAAATTAACCATAGACATGTCGTCAAGCTTCTGGGTTGTTGTTTGGAGACTGAGGTACCTCTATTAGTCTACGAGCACATTCCATATGGAACACTTAGCAAATATTTGCATAACCGAACTGAAGAATTTCAATTAACGTGGGAAGCTCGTCTGAGAATTGCCTTTGAAGTGGCTGAAGCACTCTCATATTTGCATTCAGCAGCTTCATTTCCAATTTACCATCGAGACATCAAGTCCGCCAATGTCTTGTTGGACGAAGGTTTTAGGGCAAAAGTTTCAGACTTTGGGACATCACGATCTATACAGATAGATCAAACTCACTTGACCACAGACGTGCAAGGAACTTTTGGATACTTGGATCCCGAATATTTTCAGTCTGGCCAGTTCACAGAAAAGAGTGATGTTTATAGTTTTGGGGTTGTCCTTGTCGAGTTACTTACCGGAGAAAGAGCAAACTGTTCGACAATGGCTAAACACTGTGGTTTAGCCACATATTTCATAAGTTCAGTGGAAGAAAATCTTCTCTGTGAGGTTTTGGAGGATCAAGTGCGTAAGAATGGGACAGTGGAAGAGGTAATGGCAGTTGCTAGGTTAGGATATAGGTGCTTAGATTTGAATGGAAAGAAGCGTCCAACGATGAGAGAGGTAGCCACGGAGTTGGAGCGAATTATGTCGGGTCCAAAGCAAAAGGAGGAAGAGATGCAGTTTGATGAAAGTGAAATTGATCAAATTAACTCTTTTGATTTGGATCATATGTAAACCCTTGTGTAGGTCATTATTATTGGAATAGCCTCACCTTTAAAAATTGATGAACTTGTTTCATCAGTGCTTTGTGATGAACTCCATCTTAATACATTGATATCAATTGAACCATAAACAATGCTTGGCGTAGAAACTAGAAATTAAGTTAGGTGTAAGGACATCTGGGTAAGAGTGATTCCAGGGCTACTTTTGTACAATTCATGGTGATAATTAATGAAATTCTCTTTGCTGGCTATATATACTTGTGGAAACAGACACATTAATCAAATCTCATCAACCTATATGTTTATGTAGTAAATTCTGTAAAAGTATCAGCAAACCAGTTCCTAAAGTTGTGCATTATAATCGAATAAAAAATAAGAACCAGAACATGGAGCAGAATAAAAGTTAACCAAAACAACAAATAAAGTAATTATTTGATTATTAAAAAATTTTTGCTCTCCATCTCAAGTCGTGCAAGGTTCACAAATTAGTGGCAATAATCATCACCACGAGTGGCCAACCAAGGGTGGGTTAGCTATGATTTTGAATTTTAACGGCTATTTGTTAGCTGAAGTTAACTCCTGAGCCAAAAGGTGAAGGAGCCAATCAGGGATTTAACCCTTATATTTTCAAAACTTAAGAGAGTATCTTGGGTCCCTGCTGGGTTTTTGCATTAGCAATGGATATGGGCAAAGTCTGCCTATAGGATATTTGAGCAGAAATGTTACTATATATTATTCCAGAAGGCCGATCTGCAAAAGTATGGTGGATGCTCAATATGGTTGTGGAAAATCTTGCAAAGGAATTTCGGGTTGGAGCAATCTCTCATGAGTCCAGCAATTATGTTGTGTTCAAGGTTCTTCATCTCATCTTTCTTCTCCTTGCTGCGAAATGGAGTCGATAATCTCAGTGTCGACTATCGAAAATTCTAAAATGAAGTTTAGTTTGACGGCGCCTATTGTAGGGTCGGAGAAAAAGTTAAAAATTTTGGGTTCAAAAAGTTTGGGCTCTCACTTGTTCTGTTTGAGTTTTTAGGCCAAAAGTTGGGCCTGCATTGGCTATGGATTCTACAACTAAGGAGATTTTAGATTTGCTTTCACTAATGGGAGTTTGGTTGGGAATGCGGCCTTGTCCGCGGGGTTGTCTAATGAGCTGGATAAAATTGAGGGCTTTGATATTCCTTTACCTGTTAGTGACAATCCACAGCCTTTGGGTGATCCTAGCAGTATCTCTCTAGGAAGTGTAGCGGCTAATACACACTTTCATTCTATGGGAGTGGAGGCCATTAAGTGTTCTCAAATTTTGACTTTTGTTCCTCAAATTCAGAATAAGCCTATATTGGAGCTAGGGTCAGTTTCTCATTTCGTTGATTGCTTTCAGTTAGATGATGGGCATGCTGCGCAAGATTCAGAAAAAGTACTGGTTGCGTCAATTGGATCTAGTACCTATTTTGGATTTAAGTTCTAGATTAGCGGAAAAGCGTCAAGTTCATGATTTAGATTTTGGAATTAAAGCAAATCCTTTATATGCGCTTCATCCGATTAAGGATATACTCGTTAGTTTCCGCAATGATTCTTTGCAATTGTTTTCATCCACTTGGGCTACTAAACTTTTAAAAAAGGATGCGCAAACTAGTAGGGCTCACCTTTTAAGGATTTTGAAGATCTAGCCAAAACATTTGTTAAGAAAGCTGACCAGCACTACTAGAAAATCATTATTTTCTAACAATCAAATTTTCAACTGCTTGATCATTAGTAATTAGCAACATTAATAACTATTAGTAAGTGTAATTTTTTATTACCTATGTGAGAAGCTGTTGGTAAGTGTAATTTATTTAACCAATGTGAAGAGTCATTGGTAATTACTAACGTAAAAAGCTGTTGGCAAGTGAAATTAGTTTTATCAATGGCATAAGCCATTAAAAATTGAGAAGGAGGGACCATTTTAAAATGACTATGGGAAATGTGGGACTAAAGTGAGATTTTTTTACCCTTCAATTATAAAAGCTCCTCTCGTGTAACTTCTCATTTTTTTTCTTCTCCCTTCCCTATCTCCTCACACGCATAACTCTTTTTCTTCTTCTTCTCTTCTCCCTTTCCCCTCACACACATAACTCTTCTGCTTCTTCTTCTTTTTCTTCTCCTTGTCTCCTTGTCTCCCTCCCTCTCCTTCTCACAGAGACACACATAGACCTGCCAATTTCTAGGTTGGAGAGGTGTCACCGCCGCTAGGATGAGTTTTCCGATGGTAGTGTCAGTCGCTGAAAAAAATTTTATTCTATATTTTTTTATCAACTTACAAATTCCAATTCCTTATTTCCTCCTCTTTAATCTTTTCTAAAGTCACTTTTTTAGAAACTCAACCATTTTTTGTAGACTGAGCCTCAAAGTTTTGAAGCCCAATTTTTTTTCTTAGTTTTTGGTTGTCTTTTAGTAGGTTTCCTTCGGAGTTGTTAGCGAACTGGAGACAAGACAAATGAACCCAGTAGTGGTGGTGCTCAACTGACGAAAAAGAGTGTGAGGGGAGCCATGCATCATAAGCCATGTCTTTCCAACAAGGTCATCGTTCGATTAGTTGGATTTTTTTGCAAATAATTGAAATTGTGAACTTCTTGTTGCATTAATTTTGTTTTCTTACATTCTAATGTTCTTTTAGATCTGTGTTTGTTGAAACAGAACATTGTTGTTGTTTGGATCCATGTTTGTTGAATATTTTGCAATTAGCCTAAACATTAAGTTCCATACAGTGGCATTTAGCATGAACGTCTGTCAGCTTGGAAGAAACTACAATTTGTTTACTTATGCTTGGTTGCTGCAGGCCTATTCTACTGTTGGTACGCCTAATTACATTGCTCCAGAAGTCCTATTAAAAGTATAATTTCACGTAGTCAAAACTGAGTCCATGACTATAGTCAAAACTGACTAGGGCGTATGGCATATTGCAAATACAGTAAGTGTCTTTTTTATTTTATTGCTCATTTTAACTAGATTACCCTCGCTTTTGCAAAGAGATAAATTTTAGATCGAATTAAATTATTTTTTGCACAAGTGGTCACTCGGTGCCATGATGTATGAGATGCTCGTTGGTTATCCACCATTTTATTTTAGGTTATTTTCTAATGTTTTTCACCTAATACTTTAGGTATGTTTTAAGTTCTTTGTGTAATTTTTTCTTTTCAAAAGAATGATTTTTCTGTGCAATTTTTTTCCTTGGAAGTGTCGAAAACTATTGTAATTTTTTTAAAACCAAAAAAATTTTCACTGCCTTTGATTGTTGGTAATTTTGCCAGCTGCTAAACCAATTGGTATTAATTAATGGCCTAGGTCATTGGTTATTTACTAGTGGTTAAACACATTGATAACCATCAACGATACAAGCTATTGGTAAAAATTTGGCCATTACTACAAAGTGTCCAACCTTCGGCCATTGGTAATCACCAATTGCTCCTTTACCAACTGACAAACATTGAAAATTTTCGATGGCTCCAAATTTGGTTGTTGGTAAGACTATTACCAACACATGAATTACTATTGGCCTGTTACCAATAATGATGGCATTGGTAATTTTGAAATAACCAATGTGAGATCTCTGATAATAACAGTTGAAAAATGGTCAAATTTTAGTAGTAAAGAAAAGAAAGATGCTGAAAGGTTCACCAAAAAGTAAGCATGTTGTGGAGAGAAAAGGTGAGGCTGTGAATCGGGAGTTAAAAAGATTGGATAGTAGCATAAACTCCAATAATAAAAAATGGGTCCTTGGTAAGGAGAATTTAGCTTGTAACATTGTGGTCATTCACTCTCAGCTGGAGAATTCATTATCGAAAAGGATATTAGAGAGACTGCCAATGTTTTATTTTTCTTTAAGATAGGGCTACCTTTAGTGGTTCTGGAATCTGGGGTAGGGTTCTACAAGTGAGCTTTGTTCTCATTCTAGCTTGTGGTTCTTTTTGTAGGCTTAAGCTAAATTTTCTTTTAGGTGGTGGGGTCTAGGGTTTGGATGATATCCATTATATCAAGATATTAGGTTTTTTCATTCCATCATATTTTCCTATAAGATTATGCTTTTATCTTTTGTTTTTGCTTTTAATAAAATCTATCATTGCCAATCAAGAAAGTATATTTGTGCATCCAAAAAGAAAACAGAAACAACCGGCATTAGATTTTTCATTTTGGATGTTTGGTAAGAAACACATGAGTGGTCCAAAAACAAAGGCTGTCAATTAGTGGAATGTGAATAACTTACTAATTACAAGCCATTGCCAGAAAAATTTGAACTTATAATACTACGCAACAACGAAAACAACCAGGACATGTGTGCCTGTCGCCTGGTTCCAGCCGGCACTCAGGCAATCGTATAGGAAGTATACCAAATTCCTTTTATTTGAAAGTTTTATTGGAAGGAAAAAGCGAATCAATGCAACTTTTTTTTTTCGTTGAAAACTCTCTTCTATGGTTTTATTAGCAAACACAAAGATTAGATCTAGAAAGCATTGTTTATAAATGTTCATTTATGTCACAAAGTCTTCTAAAGTTGCAATTTTGCACAAAAGGGAAAGGATAAATATTGGTCTGATTAATTAGGAACATGGCAAGGTACAATACACACACACACATAAATATAATGGGGTAACATGGCAAATTTGAATAGATAAATAAACGAAAATCATGAGCCATGTTGAAGCTCGGTTGAGCTGAGTTTAACAAGGCGGCATGTCCGTTGGCGGTGGTTTGATTTTTGTGTTGGGTGCTTTCCCATTGGTAACAATGAACACCGTCTCCATCCCCCAAAACATGTGACGATCAAAATGGCAGTGCATAAGCCACACCCCTATTCGAGAGAAAAAAATTTAGACTGGCATATTATTTGATCACCTATTAGAGTTTGGTTGGGCTAAAGCTGATGGTTGACTAGTAAAATTTCAAAGAGTTTTCAATTGGAGTAAACCATTGTTTGGTGTTTTCAATTATACCACCAAATTATAAAAGATTTGTTAGAATTTGCCAAATGGAGGGAAATTATATAATTACCTGGGTTGTCTGCTCTGAATCTAATGGTGGTCCATCCTCTCACTGGAACAGATACCGTGTTCACAAGTGGGGGATCGACAAGATTATACTTCGCTGGGTCCGTCTCGTTATTAAAATTTCCCAAACCCCATCCAACCACATAGAAACTCGCCCCATGAAGATGCATCGGGTGCTCTGTCCCACCCAAAATACTTGTACCTTGAAGAATAATCTCCACTGTGGAATTATACTTGAGCAACCTCAACTGTGTCGTCCGTTTTGTCTTCAATAGGTACGCCGGCAAACTAGTCGATGTGTAGTTAAACTGCTCCCTAGGAAATGCTGGAAACCTTGTCCCGAAAAGCCCATTGCCCCGATGATGATAATACATCTCTAATATGTTATGCCTGGGCTCCACAAAACTCATGTTATTTATGCTCGATGCGAAAAGCGACCCATTGAACCCGATGCATGAATGGTTCTTGCAGGGGAGCAAGTTCATGGTGAGCACATAAAGTGATCGGTAATCGATTTTCATCGGGACATCTATGGGGTGGTCATAATCGGCTAGGCTTCTCATGCTGAAGGTGAAATTTGCGGACGCTGTAACATTTGTGTAGCCAGGGAGGGTTGGGAAAATCGGAGTGGGGGAGGCGGTGTAGTTTCCTGCGTACTTTAGGATTGCTGTTGTGGTGGTATTGTCAACTGGGTTGAATCCGCCGTTGTAGACTTTGGCGGCCATGTAATAGTGATTAGATGGTTGGTTAGCTGTTAAGAGGACATCGATGGTTTGGCCAGGTGAAATAGTGATGTAGTCACTAGTGAATGGCTTGACGTAGCTTCCGTCGGAACCGACCACTGTCAAGCTATGGTTTGCGACGGCAAAGAAGTTCAGCTCCGACATGCCGGCGTGAATTATTCGAAGAAGATATGTTCTGCCGAAATGCACAATCATTTTGAACGTTCCTGTAAAAGGGAAAACAAACACTATAAGCATCAAACTTCACACGTTGAATCTTTGTAATAGTTATTAGGTCTATTTGTGGATTAAATATATAAAAAAATTCATCAAAAATTTATTTTTTTAAGTCTAGAAGAAATTCGTGATTTGCTTAATTAGTAGAGGGCCTATTGGGTCCATTTTAGAAACTTGACAGGGCTTTTTTTTTTTTTTCGAAAGAAGAAGAAGAGGAGAAGGAGGATTCCACGGCCAAATTCAAATGCAAAAAAAAAAAAAGTATATTAGCCCTATTGAGTATTAGTAAAAGATTTGACCTGCTTTGGAACATGGAAAAAGATCACCAGGTTGCCCATTAATAGTGAGAGCATCAGATTGGTCTGGGTCATCTTTCGTCTCAGTAAATGTCTGGTAAAGCTCTTGTATACCCACCTTCCACCACTCTCCTGCAAAATTCATTCACCTTTTGTTAACAAAATTTATCATTTTTCAATATACATAATGGAAAAAATAAGATCTTATTAAATGTTTTGTTTGATGTCAGTGATTTTTTTAGTCTATGATTTTCGATTTTTGAAGGAATAATGGGATGTTTATTGATTTGGATTGAGCCGATTAAATCCACAACAATAAAAAAGCCAGTAAATAAGGTAAGTAATTATTATAATTTACTATATAGTACGTACCTAACACAATGGGGACTTCTTTATCAGGCCTTCGAAAGGGGTAAGTTTTCCCAGGTTTGGGATAGATAATTATAGGTCCATGAACAGTAGCTTTATCAAACTCGCTATGAGCATGCCACCATACTGTCCCTTCCTCATCTGATAATATGACCTTTTGTTTGAATCTTTTTCCCGGTTGAATGGGACATTGTGTTATATATGCAGGACCGTCGTACCATGGATTTTTTGGCATCTTCACCCCATGCCTGTAATAATAATAATAATAATAATAATAATAATAATAATAATAATAATAAATTTTAATGGTGAAGGAAATGTTCATAGATGAATACCAATGAATGGTGATGTTGGAGTTGCCTTGATTGATAACATCTACAATAAGAGTGTCTCCTCTGTGAGCATATAATGTTGGCCCTGGGAATTGCCCGTTCACAGTCAAAATTTTCTTTGTGCTACACAATCTTTTGTAGGGCACTTCCATAATCTGTGATGATAAATTAGTGATCAAGTCTTCCATGCTAGTCTCTTGATATATATCAAGATGCGATCCCAGTTACATTAATTTTAGTGTGCATATACATCGTGCAAAATTACTAATGGATTACAATTTTTCGTATGAATTTATTTTGATTAATTTGTGTTTTAAATTGTTTGATTCATTTGAAATAGAGTAAATCATTTTTTAATCAATATTTTTCTCTGCTACGTTCGTGGGAGATCAAGGGGGATTGAAGTTTTAAACTTTAAAGATCCTCGTAATTAATTCAACCAAAAACTTTAACCAATAGGGTAACGCCTAACTGCTTAAAATGAAAATTTTGAACTTATATGCTTCTTCGACTCACAAGACGAGTCAAGGCCGGCGCTTACAATAGAGTTTTAATGGTAAGAATTAATATTACGTACCACAAACTTGTAGTATTTTGTTACAGGTTGGCAGTTGTAGACCCCCAAAAGCATTAGGCAGCAAAGGAGAAGGCTGAAGTTCTTCATCCTCCTCTGCCCAAAACCAGAAGAGCAACCTCACTAGTAGTATTGTTCCTTAGCTTCTAGTCAACATATACATCCCTTGATATATGAAATATTTACGGAGGGGTGTGTTTATATATATTTCAAGAACTAGCATTGTAATTGAAGATATTTCAATATAACCAAAACTTTCTAGGACTTGTTGATCATTTATCAATTTCTCCCTTCTTATAGCTAGTTTAATTAATCGAAACTGATCAAAAGTATACCTCAACCGGCTTTGGTTTTTTCATTTGTGGGACGTTTTGGTAAGAAACACACAATTTTAAAAACCATTAGGCCGTTTTACAACGTAAATAATTTATTAATTACTGGCCAACGCCAGCACGTTATGACAAGTTCACTAATTATTCTTTTGTGCGGAATAAACGTTTTTATCGGCTAAAAGAAAGTTTCATTACATTAAATTATATAAGGTAAACTTTAAAGTCGAGTTCTGAATATAGTTAGCCAACAAAAGACCCTTTCACAGTGATGTATGGAAACATTTTATTCAATATTATATGTGAACTAGCTTACATATCCAGCGTTGCTATAGGATTTTAAGTTAAATTTAATTAATTTTTAGAAAATATGTATATTTAATTTTTATAGAAATATTATTCTAAAAATAAAGGTAACTTTACCATTTATAAAGGTAAATATAATTGTCACTCAATTAGCCTATACTAATTAAGGCATTTGCATCATATACTATATTTCTTTTGATATATCTTCACTTCAATTTATTGACCATGTGTGTAGCCAAATTGATGTAAGTCAAATTTGAAATCACATTCTTGCAAAATAATGGATAAAATTTTCATAAACAACGTAATGGGTTGATAAAGATCTAAAATTTCCTAGAAATAAAGAAAATGAATATAAGTATGGATAATAATAACCAAATATTAAAATTTTAATTCAAGTTCAAACTTATGTAGTGGAGATGATTAAAGAAAAATCTAATCTATACAAACTAAAAACCATATTAGTTTAAAAGTGGAGAATTAATGAAATAATACAAAAGAAAAAATTATACTAAACAAAATTAATAGGGGCGATAAATAAAGGATATGGTACAATGATGAAAATGACACCAACATGGAGAGAGAGAGAGAGGGGATGTTACCCCTGTGTAGAGCTTTGTGAGGAAAGATATTACTTTCTATGATGCATTAAATATAACAGGACATAAGAAGGATTGTTAAAAGGTTTGTTATGCACAGGAGTATGATTTTTTTTTTTTGCATAATATTTTTGTATATGCACATGTTTAAAATATTAATACCTAAATCAATGAGATAAGACAATTAATACACCATATACACCTTTCATATTTATTTATTCGGGTAATTAATGATAAAAGCCGGTTCTATTTTAGTTTTGGTTATGCATGGGGATTATATTTTTTTTATCTAATGCTTATGTAAAGGGTAAATGACACTGATCATCCCTAAACTATGCCCAATGTTACTTAGTCATCTTGAAACTATGAATTATCGCATCATCATCCTTAAACTACCAAATTATTGCATAATCATCCTTAAACTACCTAATTGTTGCACCTATTGTCCTGCCGTATGCTAGCTGTTAAAAGTGATGGATGTTGGGGGAAAATTGCACAGTTTCGAGACGATTAAGCAACATTGCGATAGTTTATGGACGACGGGTGTCATTTGCCTTTATGTAAATATATAAGATTAGAAGATCAAATTTTTAAATTAGTTTGAATTGTCAATAAATCCTCAAAAATGTCCTTAATAACATGGTTAGAATGTGTTTCTTTTATTCTTAGATCAATATGTCAAATTAATCTTGTAAGTGTTAAATTAATATTATATTTAAAAAAAATGAATTGATTCCTTTGATTATGGGCTTAAATGGTCATTTATGTTAATTTGACTTCATTTTTTGGAAATACTCTTTTTACTATAAAATTGCATGCTTCCTTAATTTTTCAATTTCTCTCCTTTTAAAGAAATTTCTAATCTGTGGTGAATTAACTGGTATATATCAACTTAGTTTTGTAGCTAAATTGCTCTTTTTCATGTGTGATACCATTGAAATCGGTGGAAATATTGTAATAAAAAATTGTCATTTGTGTCAAATATGTATTTGTGTGTGTGCGTGTAGTAATCTGAAGTATAATTATGTGTATATATGTATGCACATATGTGTGTGTAGCTTAACACTAGTAGCAAATATACTAGAAAAATAAGTATTTCTGACTCCTAAAAAATAAAGTCAACTTACTAATTAACAATTTTAAATAAAATTGAACAGAGATGAATTAATTCAAAAACTGAACCACAGGCAATTTTCAATAAAAAATCAGTATGATAAAGAAAAAAATAAAATAAATTGAATTTAAATATCTTTATCATTTCTCCTACCAAATAGCATCATTATACCAGTACTTGATTAGTCTCATAGCCGTATCATGGTCAAATTAAGGAACATTGAATAGGATCCATCATCCCTATGGAATTCAGAGAGTTAAGTACTTGAATGGTTTATTTGTCATGGCCTATGACCCTGTGATACCATCCCATGAGATATTTTTATCACTCTATGCAGCTGCTAACTGGACTTCAATTTCATATGATACATATTGGTTGTTCAAAATTATTTCTATTTCCTGTAAATAAAGGGAAAAGCGAAGGAGCGAGGATAACATAAGAATCAAATATGATATTGTTTACAAGAACTAAAGTTTACTGGATGAAGTTTGTTGAATATAGAATCTCGTAAATATAAATAGCCTACAAAGGAATATGAAAACAGCCATATATTAGATTAAAATTGGAAAATAAAAACACTAGAGATTCAAAAAAATGTAGTCATGAATATAAGAGACATATAAATAATCATAAACGTAATAAAAAAATTAAGAAAAGATAAAAATAATCTTAAAATTTTTCCCATATATACATAACAACAAAGAGAAACGATAACATATATACTACAAAAAAGAAGTGTAACGGCATAATTCTTATATACATTTCTGGTTAACTCTGTCAACATATGTATATAATAAAAAATTAAGAAAAAAGAAAAATTTGCTTTTCACTCTATACTTGCAAATCGATTGTAACTAACAACTAAAGCAAAAAAGGTAATATTAATTAAAAAATAATAGTTGGAAAATCTGAACGTGTGAATGTATAGATCAATCTAAACATCATCATCTCCGCTAAATTAACCAAATGATTTTCACTTTATGCAAACACCAAGTGAAACACAATATGCTATTCATATTTCTTAACTCAAAATTTCTTTCATCTGCTTGACCAAGCCATGATACATCCCGTATAAAAGAGAAGTAATTAAATAAGTTGTAGAAAAGGAATAACCTTTTTACACCAAGCTTCAAAGAGAAAGAAAAAAAATGAAAAACAGTACTCACTCTAAGCATTAAACAAATGGCTGCAAGTTCTTTTTTTCGTATATCAATAAAAAATGCTTGCAACAATGAAATGGATTTAACTGTAGTCAAGAGTTAAAATATAAAGCTAACATGTTTTACAATACACAGAGATGAAAAAAGTACATTCGAACTCTTGATCAAAATTTGTAGCTGGAACATTCGAACTCTTGATCAAATTTGTAGCTGGAACATAAGAAAGAAAAAAGAATTCCAGCAACATGCCTAGGCAAAAATTGACACTATCAGAAAAACAATACAAAATACATCATACCCGAACACTTTCCTCAAATCAACCTAATAAATTTGAAACTAACATGTCCCAAGCATAACTCAAAAATATTTCACTAGTGGAATATCTAAATTGAAAAGTACCAAGTCTTCTATGATAACCGAAACTTTGATTAGTAGAAGGACCAAATCTTCTGTGCGTCTTTTCCAATGAAGTCCATGTTGTTTATTCCTATCACAATATCCAAAATGTGTCTTTTGTTACTGGGTCCATGCTTTTAGCAATTTTCATTCAAAATCTGCAGTCTCTAGCACACATGATATCTTTGTTTTAGTCAACCAGCAAGTCTAAAGACTTAATAGGAAGCCAACATTCCTATTTATTACCTCAGGGTATTTACTACACAGTTCCTCACTAGAAATACTTCTACCATTTAACAAACCAAGCTCTTATATAAATGTGGCCATATTAATGTTAAATACCATTCTTACCACTAACAAATTAAAAGCTAATTCATTATGAATTCTATTTCCAATAGTGACTATCATTCTTGATTTGCTCTTGATAATGCAACCTTGATCAAAATGACAAAACATAACATTTTCTTTCATCTTAAAAAGTGAAAACAATACTGCTCAAACATATAAATACAATACATTATAGGTCCTAATTCAACCTGAATAAATTTAAGAAAAAAAGGAACAAAAAAAAATAGAGACAAAATTAAAGCCTTTCTGCCAACCATATCTAGAAATAGCAAAAGTAATCAAAACCCATTATTCAAACAAAAACTAAGGAAACAAAGAAATTCAAGAAATGATGGAAATATCATACCTTCTTGTTCTTGCAAGTGATTGCATAACCTAAAATGTAACCATTAGAGATAATAAATTGAGATATATGAGGGAAGTGCTTCACATATGCCTTAAGTGCACGCCACTCACCCAATCATACCCACCATCATCTGAAACATAATTTTCCCTTTTAGCCGCCACTTAAAAGGCACAAATCAAATTTTTAGAAAATGTCGGGAAGAACCAGTCCCCCAAATCGTTTGCCGGTTCAACAATTCCAATGTGAAATAGATCATTACAAGAGGCTCTGTGTGAAAAGAATTATGCATAAATTTTGAACAAACTAAACATTAAATTTAGCAAGAAAATTATATACTAATGAGAAATAGCTTACCAAGTCTTCATCACTTGACCTTTTCACGTCTTTTGTTATGGTTTTTAGATTCCCCACACTGATATTGTGTATCTCTGTTGTCTATGCATTGCTCGATCGTGTGAGACCAAAAGCCTCGTTTTGTGATTTTTAATCATTGTTGATCCTTTTTTTTTAAGTTGTGGGGATTTGACCTAGTAGCCCAAATTAGTTTTCTCGACATCATCGTCTGCCAACAATCTAATCGTGTTGATCGATTTATCTCTTAGAGATGTCTCTGCAATGGCAATGTCAAGGCCTGGACTATGATTTATCCACCAGGATTTGAGACCATGGAGAGATGATGATAGAGGGAAAAGGAATGGCAAAAGCGAGAAGGAAGATAGGCAAAATGGGTAACGGCTAATGAAGACCGGAGAGATAAGAAAAACCTAGCATTTTAATTTTTTTCCTTTACATGTATACGAGTTGCTTCTTAGATAGTTTTGGAATTTTATTGTAAAAAATGTTAAATTATTATCTAAAATAGCTAGTCTGCCACGTGTCAACTTTATATCGTGTCTGTTAAGTAAAAGGTCATTTTCAATCTTAACTGCATACTAGAATCAAGCTCACATTTCATTGTGTTTCGAAAATAAAAAATTTACAGACCCATTATATTTATAAAGAAAAAATGTATTGAAAAAGCGTATGGTTGATTGAACTAAAACCAAGTCATCATGATTAATTGAAAGGTCTTGAAAAAATAAAGTTCTTTAAAATTATTGTTGACCAAGTTGATAAATAAAGATCATACGGCAGAAAAAGTAGTAGTTTTGGTATTTTTAGAATAAAATTGGGGCCTTAAGTGTAACTTATGAAAGTTTGGAGACAAAAACATAAAACAAAAATTTTTATATCTGTGGTACTTATTTAGGATAGTGACAAAAATGTTTGATTTCAAAGTTTTAAAACCACACAATATCATTACAGAGGAATGAGAACTATTGTGTAGTTTTACTTTTTCTAGATTTTGGACATCTTCATGGGCAAGCAAGGGAAAAAAAAAAGGTTGAAACCAAAAAAATAGTACTATAGCAAGAGCTAATTATGTACAGTATTAAGACTTGTGGCTTTAGTTTTGTGTATAATTAGGTGCCTCAAACATGATTTCGAAGAATTTTTATTTTTTAAGGGGAAAGTTACAATTAGCCACTGAGGTTTATCCTAATCTGCAGTTTGCCCCCTTTATTTTTGAAAACCTACAGTTTGCCCTCTGGTTCTTTTATATTATCTAATAACAACTTTTTGAAACTGTAATTTAAACTATACGATTGTTATCATCCAGTAATGACGGTCTCTCTAATATTTTTTTTATAGTTAATAGACATTTTAAATTGTCCATTTTTTTCTTTCTGTAAATGCATATCAATATTTTTTAAAAGTCGATTAACTATGAAAAAAATATTAAAATAGGTTATAAGACAGTTTAATTTAGAGTTTTAGAAGTTGACGTCGGACACTATAAAAAAAGTAAGGGTAAAGTGTAAGTTTTTGAAAATAGAAGAGCAAACCATAGGTTACATCAAACCACAGGGTTTTTTTTGTAATTTACCCTTTTTTAAATTCTAAAACTATTGAAAATAATAGTAGGGGTTTCTGCTATCATGATGGACCCATTAGCTCTAAAAAGAAAAATAAAGAGAAGACTAGTAATGTGGAGTGCATGCACATTAACTTTAATTTAAAAAAAAAATTAGTCAGCTTAAGCTCCGTGACAACGGTGAAAGATGGAAATCATGAAACGGTGTGGGGAAAGAAAGATGGGAAAATCATCAAAAATTGGAAGGTGAAGAAGTAAAATTTGCAGTGAATTCAAGTGGTGATGTCTCTATAAATAACCATTTGTTTTTAACTTAAAGCGGGAAGGAAAACCAAAACAACACACTTGAGTGACATTATTTTAAATTTATCTCAATTATTATTTTACTTCTAGAATTTTCACTAGAAAAGCTTCTGCCCCTTTTGAACCTTCTATTTATTTAGTGTACGAAAATATTATGGGCCAATTTGTTTTAACTTAAACCAACTTAATTCAAACAACTTATTTTTATGTTTACATTTTTTTTATTTAAAACCAATTTTATTTGAAAGTCAATATTATTTAGGTGAAATAATCCATTTATTGTAAAATTTTTATAATACTATTAATTTTTTATGAATTTTTCTTTTTTAAACATTAAAAAAGAAAATTTCATAGAAATTTAATAACATGATAAAAATTTTGTTTCAAATGGATTATTATACCTATATAATATTGTCTTTCAAATGAAATTAGTTCTAGGTGAAAAAGATTTAAAACCATTTTAGATTAAGTTGACTTAAGTTAAAACGAATTGGGTGTAGAGTTCTGGTAGGGACTTGAAAAGCCATTCTCAGAGAAGGAAATCAGGGGAGCCATGTGGAACTGTGGGGAATCAAAAGCCTTTGGACTTGATAGGATTGCTTTCAATTTTTTTAAGAAATATTATACGCTCATAAAAAAAGATGTAATTAATTTTGTGCAGTTTGAAAAGGGATGCAACTAATCCTCCATCACTTTGGTCCCCAAAAAGAAAAATCCCACAAGCTTGAAAGATTATTGACCAATTAGTCCCATTGGCTGCCAATATAAAACAGTGGCCAAAATCCTAGCTGAGCAGTTAAAGAAGTTTATTCCCCATGTTATCAATGATGTCCAGACTAGTTTTGTCAAAGACAGGCAAATTTTAGATGGGGTCCTAATATCAAATGAGATAATAGGGTGGGTGAAAAAGAAAAGGCAGCAACTACTTTTGTTCAAAATGGACTTAAAAAAAGCTTTGGTAGCTTGAATTAAAATTTTCTAGATTCAGTTATGTCTCCAATGGAGTTTGGAAAGAAATGGATATGGTAGATATGTTCTTATTTGAACTTGGCTTGTATTTCAATCTTGGTTAATAGAAGTCTCACAATAGAATTTAGGTTGGAAAAGGGAGTTCGTAAAGGAGACCCGCTATCGTTTTTCCTCTTCATTAGAGCAATAGAAACTCTGGTACCATGAAGAATCGAGAGAGCAAAAAAATAATGAAGGTCATATCAAAAATTTCATTAACTCACGTAAATATAGTACTTCCATAAGGTAAAGATAAATACAACTAAAAGATAAATGCAAGACAAATTCAAGTGATATAATTAAGGACATGTGACAATTGAGGGGTTAAATGCCTTACTTCGTAGTACGCCATTGGTGACATAAATAAATAAATGTGAAAAGCACTTGAGCAACATGTAGGTGGATGCTAGCCACTTGGTCCATTGTCTAACACAATGGCATGTCAGGCGGCGGTCGTTTGATTTTGGTATTGGGTGTCTTCCCATTCTTAATGATGAACACTGTCTCCATCCCCCATACCATATGACGATCAAAATGACAATGCAAAAGCCACACCCCTGTTTCAGAGCAAATTTAATTACCTGAAGCTTAGTATTCCAATTATACCACCAAATTTAAAAACATTTACAATTAAGTAACTTCATTATGTTTTTAGTTAATAATTTTTCTAATAATAATAAGAAAAACTATGGTTCCCAAATTGAGCCACATTACCTGGGTTGTTGGCTCTGAATCGAATCGTGGTCCATCCGCTCATCGGAACAGCAATTGTATTCATAAACGGTGGATCAACGAGATTATAATTCATCGGATCTATTTCCTCATTGAAATTCCCTAAACCCCACCCGACAATGTAAAAACTCGACCCATGAAGGTGTATTGGATGCTCAGTCCCAGCCACCACATTAGTCCCCTGAAACACAATCTCTACCGTTGAATTAAACTTGAGCACCCTCACTTGTGTTAATTGCTTCGCCGTCAATAGGTATGTCGGCAAATCATTTGCTGTGTAATTAAACGGCTCTAGTGGAAATGCCGGAAACTTGGTATTCAAAAGTTGATGTCTCTGGTGATAGTAATATGTCTGCAATATATCAGTCTTTGGCTCTACAAAGCTCACATTGTTTATGCTTGATGCAAACCGCATCCCATTTAGTCCATTGCATGACTTGTTCGGACAAGATAGTAAGTTCATCGACACCACGTAGAGCGATCGGTTATCTATTTTCTTCGGCACATCTATCGGGTGCTCGTCATCAGCTAGGCTTCTCATGCTGAAGGTGAAATTTGTTGAGGCAGTAACATTTTGGTGGTCAGGGAGAGTTGCAAAAATCGGGGTAGAGGAAGGGCTGATGTGGCTTCCAACATATTTTAGGATTGCTGTTGTGGTGTTATGGTTAAATGGGTTTATTGCACCATTGCAGACCTTGGTGGCCATGTAATAATGGTTAGGTGGTTGGTTTGCTTTTAACAGAACATCGATGGTTTGGCCGGGGGAGATTGTGATGTAGTCACTGGTGAATGGCTTGACGTAGCTTCCATCGGAACCGACCACCATCAAGCTATGGTTTGCAACAGCGAAAAAGTTTAATTCTGAGATTCCAGCATGAATTATTCGAAGTAGATATGTTTTGCCATGATGGACAGTCATCTTGAACATTCCTAGAAAAGAAAACAACATCAGTATCCAAGTTTTGTGCATAAATGTTAGAGATCGTTTATACATATTTTTTTTTCTTTTTTTTTTCTTTTTTAAAAAAAAATCTACTATTTTTGTCCCAAAATGTGTTTGTTATTTGGCACCAAGGAGTTCTAAAAATATATTGATGTTTTGCAATACATACAAATAAACTATATATTTATTCATATCATTTACCAATTAACATGATAAACTAGTACTTACTCCATCTCAAAATAATTGATGGGCATTCAATTTTGGTAAAAATTAAAATGTTCTATAACCTTATCAAAATTATATATTTTCATCTTGGTATAGGACGATGCAAATTATTTAAGTATATCGCTTATTTATGTTATAAAAAATTTAAAATGTGTATACTTTTGGGATGAAATAGGAAAATTAAGTTTTCACCTCTTTTGGAGCATGGATAAAGATCACCAGGTTGGCCATTGATGGTGAGAGCATCAGATATATTTGGATCTCCTCCTGTTCGAGTAACTGTATTATAGAGCTCTTGTATGCCTTGTTTCCACCATTCTCCTACATAATTCGACTCTTTGTTAACAAGGACATGTATAAGTTGAAAAAAAAGATAACAAAGATATTTATTATTGTAATATTATAAAATATTTATTGTGTTTTAAACTTAATTGTGCATCAATTATGTTGGTAAAAATTCTCTAATCCCATCACATGTAGTGAAAATTAAAAAAAAAAATAAATTGCGCCCAAATTTAACATGATTTAACTATTTAACTATCCTCTATTTATAAAGTAGAGAAACTAAATCATACTAAGATTAAACCATAATTCAACCGATGAAACAACTAGGATATGATTATATTAATCTAAAATATGGTACGTACCTAACACAATAGGCACTTCTCCATAAGGCTTCAAAAAAGGGTAAGTTTTGCCAATTTTGGGGTAGACAATTATAGGTCCATGAACAGTTGCTTTAGCAAACTCACTATGAGCATGCCACCATAATGTCCCTTCTTCTTCTGAGAATATGACCTTTTGTTTGAATCTTTTCCCCGGTTGGATTGGGCACTGTGTTATATATTCAGGACCATCATACCATGGATTTCTTGGCATCTTCACCCCATGCCTATAAAATTTAATGTTTTGTTATTGGTGTTACCACACAATATTAATTGTGAAGATGATTTATTTTAACATATACCAATGAATTGTGATGTTAGAGCCGCCCTGATTGATAACATCCACAGTAAGTGTGTCGCCTTTGTAAGCATATAGTGTTGGCCCCGGGTATTGCCCATTTACAGTCAAAATTTTCTTTGTAGAACATAATCTTGTGTAGGAAACTTCCTTAACCTGTAAAAATAAGCTTGTTAACCAGTGTGTGGGTCATACACAAATAACAAATATGCAAATTAACTTGTTAGAAATGCCTCAAGTGTTTAGCTCCTCTAGCTAATCCAGCATGCATCTCTCATGAATTAAGATGAATATATAGGATAAATGCTAGCTAATATGAAATAAAAACATGCATGTACAATTTTACATACCACAAACTTGTAGTATGTTGGCAGAGCTTGGCAACTGTAGACTCCCAAAAGTAAGAGATAGCAAACTAGTTGGAGGCTAAAGATCTTCATCCTTTGCTGATCAAAAAGAATGACATCAATAATATTGTTTCTTTTTGTTACCATAATTTGTTAAACATAAGTAATATGTGATTACAGAGGCATGTGTTTTTATAAGAAGACGTAACAACTTTGTAAATGAAGACAGCTCACCAAGCAAAGCTAATAAATTGTGATCGATAATTCCGAGTTCTTGTAGGATTCATTGGTTTTGATCGGTCTTCCCTTCTTGTAGTCTCAATCGGCCGTGCTTTCTTCCTTTTTTGATGTTTTGCTAAGAAACATACATAAGAGTAATAGTACAAAGTTTGTTCCACAATGCAAATACTTTATTAACTGCTGGCTGACTACAATTAGCAGTGCTTTCTTCATTTTTTGATGTTTTGCTAAGAAAAATATACAAGAGTAGTAGTATAAAGTTTGTTCCACAATGCAAATACTTTATTAATTGCCGGCCATAGCCAGCAGGTTATAAGTAATGAGTTATTTTTTATTAATTTGATAGTCATAACTACCAAGGAGAACGGTTGAACCGAATATCTGATTATCTAACCCAAGCAAACTATGGCCTAAAAACCCATGATCAAAGACAATATCAGAGCCCTAGAACTATTTTTGAAAAACCTTTTGACAATCAAGTTTGCTCTTTCAACAATAAGCAAAGTTAAGGTAGTATCGAGTGTGTACTTGAATATGCCATGGGAATCCCCTTTATAGACATGGGTACCAAATTGTGGCCCCTTAAGAGTGTAATTAATGGAGGATTCTCCCGAATCTAAAAATCTTCTCCAATTAAACACATTCCTTAATTAGAATTCTTCCTTGGTTAGGATTTTTTATGAACTAGTCCCCTACGTGAGTCGGATCCAAATACCAGGCCCTAGTGAATCAAGCCCAACTCAATACTAACATATCTTTTTTTTTAAAAAAAAAAATCAAGATATGGCCTTTAACATTTTTCAAGGCCCAGACATAATGCAATGGTCCCTGGTGTCGAAACAACGTCTAATTAATATGACCTTTGTCTCATTTGCACGCACGTGAGATTCAAGGTAGTTAAGGGCCATGTAGCTCTTGCAGTTTACTCATTTCCCTTTGCCATCATGATCATGGGCTGTCGGTTACCAAGCTATGAGAGGTGAAGAAACCCAACAAAGGAATAAGTATACTCTTGTCATTGTTCTTCTCATTTTTTTACTTCACTATTTGCTTCAAAACCTTCTAAAATCCTTGTGTGCTCTATCATCTTTGTGTGTCTTTACACTTGTTCTCCCACCGCTATGTTCTCCATTGCTTGCTAATTTTTCCCTTGCCACTTCATCATTAGAACTCTTGTACTCAAGGTATTTTTTTGTCTTCCCTCTCAATAATTTGGTTTTTAGTCATCTTTTTTTTTTCTTCAATTGTCACCTAGAGGCTGGTTGTTGTTTCCAAACCAAGTAATGGTGGTTTTCTACTTTTTTCTGATAGTTTGCAAATCAACCATAAGGAGTGTTGCCACCGGCATGTAATCCTAATAGGGTGCCAAGCCTGTGACGGTAAAACTACAACTAGAAGATGTGGCGGCCATTGCCAACACCCTTACAATAAAGCCATGAAGATTACCACCTAAAACTATTTTTGGCTGGAAGGGGTCAAGGCCTATATAGTTGTTAATACATATAGAGCCCATCAATCCAAAGATGATCACATCTCCGTATACCTCTGTGTAGCTTTAGGCTATACCCTTCATTTCCTCCTATACTCCCTCATTCTACAGATGTACGATTACTGCCACCTTCCTCATTCCTAATTCACTCCAAAATCTTTTGTTCACCTAAATGCCTTTACCCTTTGTCTGTCACAAGGCAGGTAGGACTATAAATGAATAGAGCATTCAATGAACTATTCGTGAACTATTCAGTATAAGTTTGTTTACAAAGCTAAATGAACGAATGCGAACATAATTTTTTGTTTGTTCATTTAAGTGGATGAACTCAAATAAGTCTATGCTTGTTCTTTTATGTTTACAAAATAATTCAATTACTATTCATTTATGTTCGTTCGTTTGTTTATTTATTAATTTATTATTTATATTAATATATATACCTATTTATGTCTACATAGGTCATCCACATGTAATCCTCACTTCCTTTCAAGTATAGGTTTTTATTGGCCACTTAGATGCAAAATGAAGTTTGTTTGTGTTTATGCATGTGTTTGTTTGTCTAAGTTTATTTGTTTATGTTCATTTAAATTATTCACAAACTTGTTCATATACATGGTTTGTGAATATGTTCATTTGTTTTTGTTCACGAACATGTTTATTCAGCTGGTTCAATTATTATTGTTCATGAATGAACATGACCAAACATGGACACTCACCAAACAAATGAATAAACATAAATAGGGCCTGTTTATGTTTGGTTAAAACTTAAACTAACAAACATGAATAGAGCTCTTTTGTAGTTGTTTTGTTTATTTACAGACCTAATGGCCAGGTTCACCCCCATATTAGAGGCCTTCCTTCACGTCTACACTCTCACCATCTCTTCAAGGCCCGCATTCTTCCATATAATCCTGATCCTTCACGAGAGAAATCAAACTTTTACCCTCGTGGTCACTAAAGATTCCTGGATAGTGCTAGAATAACATATTATTTTTTGCCCTCAGCGACCCTTGTGGCAGTTCCCGTGCAAGTGGACAAACCTTCTTATACAAAAGTTCTACAGTAGGGCCCACATTGATTGAGAATTTTGAGCACAAAAAAGACTTAACGAGAGCTGCTTATGTAGTTAGAAGTGGTCTTGACAAAAAAGGATTATGTGAAGTTATTTTCATTCCCTTACCAATGGTTTGATAAGATGCTATTGATACATTAAAGTCATGTGGGCCTTTAAATTATATCGGTGTGAAGAATCCCACTAACTAGGTCCTAAGAGCTAAAAAGGTCATTGATCACAGATCTTGAGGTTGCCACCAAGCATAAAGATGTCTTCTTTTCATTTTCTTTTGTACACTGGCCATCTTCATTTTGTGTGTAGCCATGGGTCATGCTATCACTATTCTAAATAGAAGAAAGAGGCTTTGGAAGGGTCTTACCTGAGTCCTGGAAAGTAAAGTCTGCTCTATTGATTACGACTCATATTTTGCCAGCTCCTTTCAGGGAGTCATCACTCTCATTGCATTTTGAGCTTCCAGAGCTTTTGAGTCCTCCCATTTGCACCTTTGGCTTTCCCTTACCTCCAATAGAGCTCGACACTAAAGAGGTCAGACTAACAGTTAAGCCTAAACTGGAACCTAAACTCATTAATAGAAGGAAGAAGTCCTACACTGAGCCCTCATCATGGAAGGCTTTTAAGGGGGAGATTAACTACTCCTTTCATAGAACTAGTAGGAAAATAAGGGATTCTCCAAATGTTAGAAATCCTCTCTTAATAAAAATTACTCCCTCTATCCCATATTCTTTGAAACACTCACTTTTTAGCAATTAATCTATGATTTTTTATTTTCAATTTTTAGTATATAAATAAAAAAAATTTCTATATAAATGATAAATAAAGACCTCTAGTTTCTAAATATATTTTTTTTATTTTTTTTCTAACAACCAATAATATAAATAAATTCAAGTCAAACTAAAGCCAAAAGTCAACTATTTCAAAGAACTTGAGACGGAGGTAGTATTTCTTAAGTATGATTCTTTATGAAATAGTCTCTTATGTGGGCTAGATCTGAATACTGAGTCCTAGTGGATTAGTCCTAGTTTGATGCCAAAATTAAAAAAGAAGAATCACATCAGGATCATGGGAAGAGATTTTGGGCTTTGACTTAATACTACAATCCCCAAATTCATAAATGCTTTTAATCCTAGTTCTTGAGTACAAGGCTTGATAGAGACAAAAGCTTTGAGTACTTGTTATAAAATATTTTCTAATTGAACTCTCATTGTAACAATCTGATTAAAAAGATAAATAAATACCTAGAACTACAGGCACAGCCCCCAAACCAAACTCCATGGGAATCTAGAGACGATGAAAAACGATCAAAACTTGCGTCGAGACACAAACTAGTGGGCCAGATCGGGCCATGAAACTCTGGTCTCGTCTTGGGTCATGGTTGTATGAACCAAGCCCGGCCCACTACCCATCTCTACAAGCTACGGACCTGAGCTTAATCAGCTACAACATCAAAAGGTCAAGGTCAAAATAGCGACTGGCCACTGCCCACGAGCCACAGCAACCAAAATCAGAGTGCCAGAACGAACATCACCCACCTCCGTTCAGTCCGCTGTACCGTGCATATGTATGTACATTATCATAACAAAATATGGCCAATCAAATTACTTGTTCGCGTGCGCGACTCTTTTCTTCTTCTTTTTTCCCTTCATCCGATTTAGGTCAAGTTAAAAAAAGAACCAAGGAAAGAAAATCAGAAACTCGCTTCGTTACTCAGCCGGAGGACTGTCTCTGATCTGCCGTCCAGGTAACGCGTCGACTCGATCTTCACTCGCCCGAGTTCGATTCGTAATCACGCTGAGTTCTGTTCCCATCCCCCCGATTTGATTCCACGTTTTGTTTTTTTTTTCCTGCCGTTTTTGAGCTGATATCTTCGTTGGTTTCCATTTCGATATCGTTTTTTTTAAATTTCTTTACCGGTTTGGAAAATTTTGGGAGACTAGAGTTTTGTGCGTTGAACTTTGTGTGGTTTCCTGAGAAACTGTGGGAAATGGATGGTGGATGCGGTTCTGAGTAGCTGACGTTGAACAGTGAAGTGTAGTGTTTCTGGTTGTACTGGTTTTCACGACGACCGCTTTCTGGAGAGACCGGAGGTTGACTGTGACGAGCATTTATGAATTGTAGATTGATCATTTTGTTCACAGTTTTGAGGAAGTGAGAAAGTAGTCTGTTTGAACTTGAAATGGATCAGCTTTCTGTTTTTAGCATTTTCTTCAATTGTCTAGTTTTTTTTCCTGTTTCATTGGCTTGTGAGGAATGATGTTTGTGTTCCCAGATAAAATAGGGTTATTCTTTGGTTAGGCTAGATTTCTAACCTTAGAGTCAGGTAAATGTTTTTAACTGTTCAGATGTTGCTCAAAACATGACGTAATAGTTACCAATTGACCTGGCATGAGGCTAGGCTCATCCTGGTAAGGAATTAGGATCCAAGCAGATATGCTTTAATATTGCTGAAGAGGAAATGGTGGTTACAAATTCTGAGTTCATGATATGTGATGTTCTGCTAATTTTATTGTGTATCAATATAATAATTGTCCTGTTTTCATTTGTTTCACTATTTTGTATGTTCTGCAGTTGATAATGAACTAGATTTGCTTCACCTGTCTGGCTGGATATCTGCAGTCTACTCTGCTATTTCTAGTTTAGTTTCTTACAAGCACATTGTGCTTTTCAGGCTATGAGTTGATAGTCGTTGTAAAGATTCCCAGATTAACATTTTTCCTATTCATTCTCAAGACAAAGAAGATCTGCTTCACAGGGAATGGTCATTTGCATGACTGATTGACAATTGCACAATGTCGGGGTTGCTTAATGTATTTTTCACTCAACTTTCAATTCATTTTACTTCGCAGCCCTTCTTATGATTTAGTCTTAATCAGTAGTTTTGAACTTCTTGCAATTGTATCACTACTTTTTATGCTGTTTCCATTAGTTTAATCATCCTACAGTTTTTGAGTTTCAAATGGTAGGTATCCAAAGGTAAAAGGCATGTTTAAGGTAAAATGGTGCTATAAGTACTCCCCATTTGAATGGAGGAACCTTTTTCACTATAGTGGAAAGATATTGGATGCTCTAAGCTACTGTGCTATAAGAAAATCAATCTTGCCAATCAGACAATATACAGATCCTACTTTTATCCTGAATCACATAAAATAGCCATGGGTGTTATTGAGTAGTTGCGACAACCTTTCAAAAGGCTAGCATCTTTTCTTATCTTTGGTTGTTCAAATTGTTTTCTCTTATAAATAATGGTGCATGTAGTCCTTTTATGAGGTTTCATAGTTAACCTGTTGGAAAAATCTCATTATTATAAACTACCTAGCCATCGAATCTGCAAGCTCTTATGGATATGGTTTTGTTGAAATGAGTAGTTTTCCTTCGCGACATGGTGTTGCGTGATGGTAGTTTGGGGTCTTGCGTGTGATGCCATTTGTGTAGGCTGCAAAATGCTTTGGCCGACTTTTTAGTGCTGTAAAACAGAGCTAATAATTCAATTCCCAGCTGGTTGTTTTATTACTTTTCCCTTTCCCCATTTTTCCCTCACTGCATGTCTTTGTGAAATTTTCATGGTGAGCGCTATCTATTTGTACAAATTGTAACATGTTCATGCTATTGCAGTCTTCTATCAACGGATCAACATCAAATCTTCCCGACGGTAGTGGGCGATCATTTGCAACATCTTTCTCTGGTCAGTCCGGTGCAGCCTCTGCTGTTTTCCATCACACTGGTGGGTGGATTTCTCTCGAGTTCCAGTCAGTCTAGTTCTCTACAAACTTGTTCACTAGCTTTTTTACCCCTTTCCTTTCAGGAACTATTCAGAGCATGCACAATGTTCATGGTAGCTTTAATGTTCCCAACTTGCCTGGTACACTTGCATCAAGGAACACAACAATGAATAACGTTCCATCTGGCGGTGTTCAGCAACCAAATGTTAGCCTATCAAGTGGACGATTTGCATCAAATAATCTTCCTGTTGCTCTTTCTCAGGTAGTTCTAATACAAAAATTTTGGGTAGTATTCTGATGGAAGAAGTTCCAAACTTGTTCTCTGTGTATAGCTTTCTGTTCATATCCATAGCCCTATGTCATGTACCCTGGAAACACATGAATTCATGTTCATAAAGCAATAATGCTTAAGTCAATAGAGAAAACATCCCAAGGCTTGTGTCTTTATACTTTTTTTCCTTTCTTCTTTGAATTCTATTATGCAGTTGACTCATGGCAGCTCTCACGGGCATTCTGCTGTAAACAATAGAGGAGGTATTAGTGTTGTAGGAAACCCTGGATATAGCAGTAACACAAATGGAATTGGTGGTTCTATCCCTGGGATTCTTCCAGCATCTGGTGCAATCGGTAATCGGAGTGCTGTTCCAGGCTTGGGAGTGTCACCTATGTTGGGAAATGCGGGTGCCCGGATAACAAATTCAATGGGTAACATGGTTGGTGGGGGGAATATTGCGAGGAGTATAGGCTCTGGTGCCGGATTATCTGTACCTGGTCTTGCATCTCGCTTAAATTTATCTGCAAACACTGGTTCTGGAAGTTTAAGTGTGCAAGGACAGAATAGATTGATGAGTGGTGTACTACCACAAGGTATGCTATGTACCTTGGCTTGTTTTTTGATGTCTTATGCATTGCAGTAACTAGATAGATGGTTTGTGGCTATACTTGTTCCTATGAATAACATCTCGTTGGTCCAGGATCTCCACAGGTAATGTCAATGTTGGGCAATTCCTATCCTTCTGGTGGGCCCCTTTCCCAAAATCGTGTTCAGGCAGTTAACAATTTAAGTAGTATGGGAATGTTGAATGATGTGACATCCAACGACAGCTCTCCTTTTGACATAAATAATGATTTTCCTCAGCTGACTAGTCGCCCAAACTCTTCTGGAGGGCCTCAAGGACAATTAGGTAAACTTTAGGATCATGCAATTTGATTCTTTTAATTCAGTCTTTTCTCGTTGTATCTGTGGAATTGCTACTTATCAGTTAAACTTCAGGTTCATTGCGGAAACAAAGCCTTGGAGTCAGTCCAATTGTCCAACAGAACCAAGAGTTCAGCATTCAAAATGAAGATTTCCCAGCTTTGCCAGGATTCAAAGGTGCAGAAGTTACTGTTTCATTTGGAATGTTTTTTAACCTTTGTATTTTACTGGAGAAGGATGCAAGTTTTCATTATCTAAGTTGCCATTCATGCCATTTTATCATTCTGGCTGTCTGGATACTAGCAGTGCAACATATGATATTCCACTTAACCTTTATGACTGCCTTGGAAGATTGCTTTTCTTTAACATGAACCTTGTTTAAACTGACTGGTTTTTAAATATTCAGGTGGCAATGCTGATTATGGTATGGATCTGCATCAGAAAGAACAGCTTCATGATAATTCCATGTCAATGATGCAATCTCAGCATTTCTCTGTGAGTACCTGGCACTTGCTGGACCAAAATGGAACTCTTTTCAGGGCAAGAAAATTGTTGTGTTTAACTCAGAATGTGGTTAAAAAAAACATTCGTGATTGAGATTTTGGTTTGTGTTCATCTGTAAAATCCTTGCATTTTCTTTTCTAATGTCTCCAAGTGTTTGTTATCATATCTATAGATGGGACGATCTGCTGGATTCAACTTAGGGGGAACTTATTCAGCTCATCACCCACAGCAGCAACAGCAACACACTCCATCAGTCAGTACTAGTGGTGTCCCCTTCTCACCTGTAAACAACCAAGAACTTCTTTGTTTTGATCTTTAATATTTTCCAACATTCATGTACAAGTATTTGAATAAGTGGCTATCAAAGGGCAGTAAGATCGGTTGCTAAATAAAACATCCTTCCCTACCAAAAAGCCGCCCCCTTGTATCATAAAGAAGATTATTTTCATTCTTCATGCACAGGGTGGACAAGCCCTGGCCCTCTCGGATACATTATCTTATGCCAATGTTATGTAGGCAGCAAAAGTAAAATCATCACTGTAAAGCATGATTGGGGGAGTGTTTACTGTGAAGATCTCTCTAATATGAGTTGGTTTATCTTCAGTTAAATTCATTTTTATCATCGAAGTTTGTTTATTTATGTGTACATTAATTGGTGAGAAGAATGACCGCTAATCTATCCACCTTCATCTGTGCAGTCCGGTGGTGGACCAACTGGTATTGGCCTGAGACCGTTAAATTCCCCAGCCACAGTATCAAACATCGGTTATGACCAGCTCATTCAGCAATATCAACAGCAGAACCAGTCCCAGTTTCGTCTGCAGCAGATGTCAGCCATAAATCAGTCATTTAGGGATTCTGGCATAAAACCCATGCAGGCTACACAATCTAGTGCTGATCCATTTGGTTTACTTGGTTTGTTAAGTGTAATAAGGATGAGTGATCCTGATCTCACTTCACTGGCCCTTGGAATTGATCTGACAACGCTTGGTCTCAACTTGAATTCGACGGAAAGTCTTTATAAGACATTTGGTTCTCCATGGTCTGATGAACCAGCTAAGGGTGATCCAGAGTTCACTGTGCCACAATGTTACTATGCTAAACAGCCACCTCCTTTACATGTGAGTTTCTCTTGATTCCATTCTCCTAGAAACTGCTCTTTTCAACCTTCATTGCATCGTCCTCATTATCTGTTGCCCCTTTGGTGCCTGCAGCTAGGTTACTTCAAGAAGTTCACGATTGAAACTCTATTTTACATATTCTACAGGTGTCTTGGGGAATTTTTTTTTAAGTATTCTACTATTTTTTGAAGCCTCCCCCCCCCTCCCCCTCACTCTTTCTTCCTAATTTATGTGTTACTCTTCTCATTTGTATTTTTTCTAACGCAGCATGCCAAAGGATGAGGCTCAATTATATGCTGCATACGAATTGTATGCTCATAAAACCCTTTTGATTTATGTGTGCTTTTTACTTTTCATTCTTTTTAGTTTCATTGTAACTGCTCTTTGGCATTGCAGGAACAATAGAGGTTGGTTTTACCACAAGGAGCATCGGTTATGGTTCATAAGGGTGCCAAATCTAGAGCCTTTAGTCAAAACAAGCACATACGAGAGAGGTTCTTATCACTGTTTTGATCCTAACACATTTGAAATGATGCGCAAGGTTTGAATAATTAACTTTTGTTGCTGTTTTCTAGTGCTAAATTCTTCGTTCTTTTCTTAGTTTAAGCTTTTCCTTTTGTTTGGCAACAGGATCATTTTGTACTCCAGTACGATATGGTGGAAAAGAGACCAAGTTTACCTCAACACTGAGTAGTTTTCCCCCTTTTTATTCAGCCGCCATTTACAATGTAAATCATCAGAAATGTGACTCACTGAACGAAGTCAATTTGCTGGGCTAGTATTGTTCCAACTTAGCTAGTTAATGCTCAATCTGTCGTACAAATGATCGGTGCTATTTTAGCTTTTCATGAGCCAAGATCTTCTGTCACACCGTTTCCATGGCCTTTTGTGGGGTCTATTTTAATGTGAGCTAATGATATCTGGAAAAGGGTTGGCTTGTTCTTCTAAATCTTAGGTTGTCCTTGAATTCTTAAGAGTGAACAAAACTTGTACATGTGTTTCTCAACAGTTAGGGCTACCGGTCATGGCATCCTGGGCTTCACAAGTCTGAGCAACTGCATCCTGTATTAAGAAGCTTTCATGTCAACACATCAGAACTTGGTTTGAATTTATAAACTGTTGGACAAACATAAGTGAATTGATTAATTTTGGTTTGTAGGGTTTCAGTTCAGGTCTTTCTGAAAAAGGCAAGATTTCGGCATAGCTTTGGACCGGCTTTTTCTTTTATTCAATGAATGGTCAATTCATAGCATAAGAAAACTGATACTGAAAAATACGGAAAGGATTGTAAAGAGGTTTAGGTTTTGACCATGGCCTCTCAGTCTCTGCTCCCTAAAAAAAATAACATATAGAGTTGGTTTAGTTGCCATTTGAGTCCAAATAAATTGGCATTAATTATTCTTTCTTTGCTTAAAATACTAATACCTTTTTCTTTGTATACTTGTAAGGCATGCTTCTGAATACTTTTTTTAAAAAAAAAAAAAGGCATAAGAAAACAATCAGGGAGAGTCATAATTATCGGCTATACATGGTGAAATGCAGCTAAGAAATTTGGAAAACCATAAAATAAAATCCATCACGGGAAGGCCTTGCCTTGCCTTGCTAGCTCATGGGCAACTTGGTTTCCTTCCCTACCCACATGCACCGAAACCCCCTCAGAGCAGTAGGGATGCTGCTAATGCACAAAAAAGCTTCGGAAATCCCTTCCTGGTTGTCGTTGATAGTATAAGCCACATTAATGGCGTCACTTTGAGTCACGTTTCGTTACTCCGAAATCCCTGGCCACCAGGAGCCCTGCTTGCACTGCCAGACATTACAAGTCAGCAGGGCCAACGGCCAACCAATGACCAGCCAAGGCAGCAATCGTCCTTAACTCCTTGGTGATCACGAAGGACATCCTCAAGACCGATTGCGCCCGCCACTCCACTTTACAAAGCCCACCTGAGGTGGCTTCCACCTAACTCCAAGCGTACCCGGCATCAAGATGACGCTTCTGAGCTCGGTTCCTATAAGTTGTCGGCTAATTCTCCAAGCTAATGAGGCATTTGAAAGCCTGGGCATACCAAACACAACCTCTTTACAATGAGACCATAAGCTCAATATTATTCGGCTACAAGCCTAATATAATATTAATATAATGTAATTTATTTAATAAAATAAATAAAACCTTAATTCCTCCAATTCTACTTGAGCACTTATCGAGCAAAATGAACTTCAATAGAGCTTCAATCTAGCTCAACCATCTATGCCGAGCTTTAAGTCTATTGAACCACTAAGCTAAGTCTGAGCTTTTCTTAGTCGAGCTTTAAGCCCTATTTACTAAGCTCGTTGAACTCATGCTCAAGCTCAAGTTAACATAATCCTTAACAAGTTTCAAGTTTAGGGTGTTCAGGCTCAACTTGGCTCCCCTAATCATAACAGCCTAATCTAATTATGAAAAGAAAACAAAAAAATTAGCAAAGGCTTAAAGGCATTTTGGCCCCTGAACTCAGTCAATTCAGGCACTTAGCCTTGAGCATGAATTCAGTGCATCTAGGGCTGTAAACGAACTAAACGAACACAAATGAGAACTGTTCGCGTTCATTCATTTAGGTTTTTAACGAACACGAACACGAACATGAACACGAACAAGCCTTGTTCATGTTTGTTTGTTCATTTAGTGTAAAATCATTGTTCATGTTCGTTTGTTTATGTTCGTGAACATCAATAAATGAGTCAAATGAATGAACTCGTTCATGAACTGCAATATATGAACACAAACGTGTTCACGAACAATGTATAGAATATATTTGTGAACAATTTAAACGAACATAAATAAACGATCGTAAACAAACGAACGAACATATATATATATATATATATATAAACAAACAACAAAAAAATAAATAAATAAATGAACGAACATAAACGAACAATAACTGAACTATTCATGAACATAAACGAATAAATATAGACTTGTTCGTGTTCGTTAATTTAAATAATCAAACAAAAAATTGTGTTCGTCGTGTTCATTTATTTAGCTTAGTAAACGAACATAAACGAACTCACGTCAAATGGTTTATGAACAGTTTACCGAATATTCTGTTCATTTATAGCTCTAGGTGCACCCTCAACTTTTTCAAATGGAGCCCGTACGCCCTTTTTTTCACCTTGTGCGGATCACATGCTATAGAAATTCTTAACGTCACCTTTAGCATACATGAGAAAAACATGCAGGAAGTCCCCTACTTTTATTTTCGGTCATATTTTCATCCCTAACTTCATGAATATCCTAATTTATTCTATAACCTTTCAAAAAATATGAGATAAAAATTCCCAAATTAAGACGTTCAATTCACGAATTGCCGTCATTGTTTCTTAAACAAACAAGTTCTAAGGAATTAAAATCAACAATCACGAAGACCAAAATCAAGCATTTTTCTATAAAAAAAAAATTTCTAAAAAAGTCATTGACCAATATAAACTATGATTCTTAAAAGAATATTGATCTATCAACCTTCGCTAGATCTCCTTGAAACTTATTCTCAGTTCAAATCCAAACTTGATCAACATCTTCTCAAATAATAAAGCAAAGAAGAATCACATACAAAAGAAGAAATGCTTAGAAATAAATAATATTACTTTAAAAAATGTCTGACCTTTCTGCCTCTACATCCCATAAAGACAAGTAACTTTCTAATCTATTCCACATCGAAATTGAACCTTTCACAATTCAGAAAAATGGAAGAGAGACAAATAGAAAGGCAAAGTGGTTTGCATAAAGCTTAAATGCGCATTCGATCCCTCAAGTTTGCACATTTACACGAGTTAGCCTTTTAAGATTGACTCATCGTGACTTAGTTTTCTAAGTTAGATAAATATGCGACTTAGTCTTGAAAGTTTAGAAGTATGTGGGACTTAAATGATCATGTGACAAACACAAATAGAAAGGAGGATGGGTGGATAAAGGGCGGGCATCTCGCTTTCCCTTGCCACTACCTACTGCCACCGCCCATCTTTGTTAAATCTAGCCCTCACCCCTTGCCGTCAGCCTCGCCCTTCGCTCCTCGTCATCAAATCTAGCCATTTTCATTAAATCCTCCCTCACACCTCACCGTCAGTCTCTTCTCCTCCTTCATGACCACACTCTGCCTTTTTTCCTCCCTCTCCATCACCGTCTGCCTCTTCTCTTCCCTCGCCCCCACCATCCGCCTTTTCTCTTCCCTCGCTCCTTCTCCTTCTTCACCCACCGTATGCTTCTTCTCCTCCCTTGCCCCCATCATCTGCCACCTTCGAGTTGGCCTTTCCAAGAACCATGTATCATTAGGCCTTAAATCATTTTTGCAATCAAACCCTCTATCGAAAACAAAGTCGAAAAAGCCATGAGTGTCCCTCTTTATCAGGCTAGCAGGGAAGACGTTAACCGATGGCGAATACTTCTTTTCGGCTAGACGGCCTTTAATGGTTATGGTGAGGGTAGAATCAATGGCATCTCTAACTAAATTTAATGACGACGGCGACAACAAGGGTGGATTTGCCAGCTATATGAATTAGATTTTTTTTATTGGATCTAGGGTTTGCTTAAGGAAGAGAACCCAACGATGTTGAGGAAAAAGGCTGCTTGTGCTACAAAACTAACTTCGTCAATTATTCCATACAGCTATAGGACTAACTCGCCTAATTTTTCAAAGATGATGGCCTATGTCGCGTTGAGTCAATGTTAAAATACTAACTTACTTGAGCCAGCAAAGTTGAGGGACCAAATGCACATTTTGGCCTTTGTAGAATTCCATAACATAGGTCTCGATATTTAAGCAGTTGTTGCCTAAGTGTAAGACTACGTGGTGCCGCAAGCTGGTGGTGATGCCGAAAAGCTCCAAAACCAATCATCTTTAAAAATGGCGGCATTATCCAACATCCAATATTGCTTCTCGCTCTTTTAATCATCCTCTGGATCCTTGATGGCTTCTAGGGATGGCAAAATCGGACCCAACCTGATGACCTGGCCCAACCTACCCGAACTCAAGCTCGACCTGACCCGATTTGACTAAAAAAGTCAACGACCTGAACCCGATTGTGCCCAACCCAACCTGAACCCAAACCCGATAACTAAACCCGACAATACCTGATTTTAACCCTCACCCTAAATCTTAACTTCCCTCTTTCATTATTTTCCATATTAAGTCAGTCTTAAATATAGAGATTTCCATGTTTAGTAACTTCCAGTTTTTAAAACTTTCATATTCAGTATGTCTTATATTTAGGAATGGTAACTTCCGTTATTAGTAACTTCCATATTTAGTAAGTCTCATATTTAGAGATGAGACTTTCATATTTAGTAGTTTCATTTCATTTTTTAAGATATTCATGTTTAATAATTTTCATATTTTAAGAAAGAATTTCCATATTTAGTAACTTCTATTTGTTTAGGACTTCTATGTATTACAAGTATCTTATTTGGGGGAAAAACATCCATATTTAGTGAATCTCATATTTAAATTTTTTCAACAGAAGTAATTTTTATATTTAGTAAGTTTAATGAACTTAATAGGCAATTATTAAAATTACAACATTCATCCATAAAATTTTAAGTATAGTGCAATAAGGTACCTAAATTTTAAAAAAATTTATTTTAGTCACCCATAATAATTATAACATGGATTCTAAAATTTTTGAAATCTTTGCACTTTCACCCAAAATTTTTTAAATTTTACAATTTAGTCACTGATAATGAACTTGATTTACATTTCGTTGTAATTTCAGAGAAAATTCATTGAAACATAAGCATAACAAAATTGTCATTGTGTATGTCTGAGTGATAGCTGGGTGAAGATCTGAATAATCTGTACAATGATAGTTAAAGGGTATGGGTTTAGAAAAACAATCAAATATTACTAACAATGTTAAATTACTTAAATATGTACCAAACTATAATGAAGAAGATTTTTATGAATATTTTAACTAAATATACTAAAAAATAAAAATTTAAATTAAATTAAATCACACAAAAAATCAAATTATTTGATTTAAATTTTAAAAACAAAATTGAATAGATTCAATCGTTTTGACTTCACACCAGTAACCCACATGAACACAAAGGTTGACCCGAATTTGACCCGAAAGCTGGCATGAAGTTACCTGAGACTAAAATCGACCCGACCTGAAGTGAACCTGAACCCAAACAAACCCGGCCCAACCCAACCCGAACCCAAAATCAACTCAACCTGAAATCAACCCGAACCCAAATGACCTGACTTGAACTCGACCTGGATCCGAATTCATGCTAACTCAACTAGACCTAAACCTGAATGACCTGACCCAAACCTAACCCGACCCACCCAATTGCCATCCCTAATGGCTTCCCCTATTCCATCGTACTGGCCTTGGTGGCTGCCAGCTCCCTTAACTACATGTTCTAGGCTTTCGATGTTAGAACTACTATCAAGGGCACTCACCTGCTATAAGCTGACAAGGCCTCCAACACCAGCAACATACTTTTCCGCACCCTGTTAAACTGAAAACTTGTTATTTGTTCCAAGATAGTAGTAAATTTTCCTTCATGTTTGCAATTAAATAATGAATAACATGCTTTCGATTAAATAAAATTGAATTGGACAAAGGTTTGAACCATTGTCAACATGCTTACTTGAGGACATAAAATGACTTCTGAAGTTTGCACACTCGATTGTCTCTTTCATTGATCAATCCAAGTTGGGAAACATATAAATCTCCTTACTCAAATCACCTTAAAGAAAAGCATTGTGGATGTCAAGTTGGTGAGGATGCCAATTTTTAACTGTAGCAATAACTAGCATGCAACAAACTGAAGTAAGTTTCATCACAGGGGTGAATGTCTATGTATAATCAATTATTTCAACCTGACTAAAGCCTTTTGCTACTAGTTGTACTCTATGTCTTTCAATAAAGCCATTTGCTTTGTACTTGGTCCTGCAAACCCATTTAAAGACAATGGGTTTCTTGCTAGGTTACAACTTCACCAATGCCCATGTTCTATTCTTTTCAGGTGCCTGACTTTCTTGCCTTTTTTCCTTTCGCCATTTTGAGTCTTTGTTGGCCTCAACGAAACTCCTGGGTTCTAAGCTAAAATACAAAGCTACAATAAAGGCTTTGTGCCCAAGGGTAAACTGAGAGTATGATAAGTGAGACATCCATGTGTAAGGTTTACTTGATAAAGTTTTGCTTGAAGAAGCTTGACTCAGAGCAGGAGGTGATGACTTACTTACTCCATGCAATTCATGCACATAGTCCTGAAGGTAGAATAGGGGTCTTCCTTTTCGTTGGGGTTTTACCTTTGGTTCTATTTATGGTGTAGGGTTTTCTATCGTGGTTGGTTCATGAGTGGCATGGTTTAAGGGCTCTGATGAGGATTAGTTCATTCCAAGTATGGCCTTGTCATGGTAGGTAACTTCAGGATTGGGTTGAGGCTTGACATGAAGATCACTAGATGGCTGAAAACGCCTCATAGAAAGTGACATCACGTGAAACAATAATTTTGTAAATTTCTTGATCATACTTATCTGTGGTTTTTAAAATAACATAACCTAAACAGCCAAATACATGGAGATAATCAAGTGAAGGAATTTTAAAGAACAATACCTCATAAAGACTTTTGCCTACAAGTTTCGACGAGACCATGTGATTAATAACATAAGTGGCTATTAAGACGTACTCTCTCCAAAAGTTTATAAAAAGACTAGCTTGGAAACAAAAAGCTTAGGCTACTTAAAGAAAATGACAATATTTTTGCTAAACTATTCCATTTTTTTTAGGGGGTATTGATGCATGAGGTTTGGAAAAAAATGTCATTTTGTTTGAAGAAAGTAATAAGAGGGCGGACTACAAATTTTTGACCAATGTCACTCCTTACTTGAAGTAATGTGTTGCCAAATTGATTTGTCACCATGGTATAATATGTAGCGAAGTATATAGCTATTTCAGATATAAGTTTTAAAAGATACACCTAAGTACAATAGTTGTAATCATCAACAATGGTTAGAAAATAGTGGGCACTAGATAGAGAATGAGTTTTATATGGGCCCCAAATATCAAGATGTACTAAATCATAGAAAGATGCACCAGTATTTAAACTTTTTGAAAAAGGCTTCCTAGTTTGTTTTGCCCAATGACAAGAATAACAACATTTATTGAAATTTTTTAAAGATAAGTTGCTAAATTGAGGAACTGAAGACAACTTTTCTAAAGGTAAATGGCCAAAATGTCTATACTAGATAACCGCATCATTTTTAGATTTATTTGGAGCGATTGCATGTGCTTTGAATTCCTTGAAGTAATACAAGCCATCACCTTCTTCACCCGTGCCAATCAGCCTCTTCAACTTCAGGTCTTGTATGACATAATAGTTTGGAAAGAATGTCATAAAATAATTCAAGGCTTTGGTAATTTGGCTGAAAGATAGTAAATTACAAGTAAATGAAGGCGCATGAAGAACATTGTCCAATCAAAAGTTAGGAGAAAGTAAATTTTGACCAAAATAATGAACTTTCATGCTACTTTCATTTGGTAATTTTACTGGTGAAAAGAATGTAACGGGTTGACAATTTATCGTTTAGTCCCATAAGGAAGTGAAATAACTTTTCACATTCTTTCTCCGATAGAAGTTCTTTTGTTGCTCAACGAGTACTTTTGGCACGCTGGAGTATATGGCTAGCTTGTCTTACAGGTTTTTAAGTTTTGAGTAATATGGTACAACTGACAAATCTTATTGTTGCATTAGAGAAATATCACATTTCAATTCATAGATCCTTAGTGCATTACCTTGTGAGAAATGCTCGTGGAGCTTCATCCATATCTCACTTGTAGTGTTTGCATAAGCTATAATATTATGCAGCTCCGAAGTTAAGGAATTGAAAAGCCATGTGATGAGCATTGAGTTATTTTTCTCCCATGCCTACCTACTCACATATTCTTCATCAAATTTGGGAAGAAATTCATCAATAAAGAAAATTTGTTTTCGCATAAGGCATTCTTCATGTTGGAGAATAATCATCTTCTTGGAGAATGCAAATGACAAACATTGTACCTGGACTATCCAACGCCAATAATGAAGTAAAAGGGAAAGACGGATTTAATCTTGATGTTGAACGAAAACTAGAACCAATAATGATGGTTTTATCATTGTCCAGCATCATAAAGAAGACTTCTAGCAATGATTTTGATTTAGGGTTTTTAGATTGAGCTTTGCTATGATACCACGAAAACTTGCAATTTGTTCCAAGCTTGTTTTGTATTGATTGATTTTTTTATTTTATACAAGGCATATAGGAAGTATGGATATATACAACAATTAAGATAACTTAGGATAAATGCTAAGCTAAGTAGTAGTAAAAGATATGTATAGTAGCTTTATCCTTAACATAGACCATGTATTTCTGCCCATGGACCTTTATGGCCCATCGCCACCATTACCTATTTTGTTTCTTGCCTTTAACTCCACTGTCCTTATATCACCTCTGATTTCCTACCTCTCCCCATCTCCCCATCCTTTGGCACATTGCAAGAACTTTGGTGCCATATTTTAAGCGAGCATGGGCTGAGGTAACAGCCACGAAGAGGCTGACATGAAAGAACCAAGAGTCATAATAGGTAAAGACCAAAATAAGCTGAAAAAATAAACTTTAGGGACTTTTGTGCATTTTTACCCATTATGCTAGAAGCAGTGTCAAAGATTTTTATGGCATGTGATCGACAAAAGGGGTAAAAGAACTTAAGTGCACCATCTAATTAGAGGTAAGTATGGTTCAGGTAGAATCATGGGTTTACGTAACCTAGTAGGTGTAGGTTAGGTTGAATTAGATAAAATTTTATCATGGTTCACGAATTGGTTCCGCCCTTAAAAAAATCATTAGTTTTGCATTAGTTCCAGTTTTATATAGAGCCAACATAATGTGGAACCAACTCAAGTTATATGTATTTATATCTTTACATTTATAATTATTTATTAAAAGTCATAATACAAAGGTTTTTAAGTCTTTCAGTTCTAAACCTAATTTTAACTTTTCCAATCCCACTCCACAAACACATTCCTAGTTTTGTAGACCCATGTCGGACAATTATTGTGGATACAATTTTATTGGATTTTAATGTTGCTATAGCTATATGGCTCTAGGTTTTTAGGTTATGGTTCTCAGGTTAGATAGAAAATTTTTGACACTGAATCCCATTTTGAGTTAGTTTGGTTCTACCATAAACTGGAACCAACATGAATCATACTTACCTATACATATGATCATGTCAAGGGTAAAATCTCTGGTCGACCGAGTGTAGGGCCAAAAATGGCTTTAAGCTAACCAACAATGAATGTTCAGACTTCAGACCTCAGAGTTTTAATTGAAGTTTAACCCCTTAAAAAATAACAACAATTCATTGTCATTTTTTATTCGACATTCAAATTTTGAAACCCTAGATGAATAAGGCTTAATTAGTTCATCCTTCTGTGCGTGATTCCTCATCTTATTAATTATTATTAGTTACATTTTACTTAATTTGTACTGTTCAAGTGTTAATTAAAGGATGGCTTCCCATGAGCCATTCGATTCACATTACTTTGCTTTGCTTTATTATACTTAATTATTATTAGTTACATTTAACTTAATTTATTGTTTTGCCAGACCAGATAAATTTGGCTAGGAATTCATCTTCATTTTCCATAGCATCTGTTTTCTCCAGGCTCCTTTAGAATTTTAGTATTGAACGTGTGAATCTTTGATACATCATATTTTATAAGAGAAATTAGAACTTAAGTCGGTTAAGGTTGTCTCTTAAATTCATGGTGTCAACATTTGTTGCTCACTATTCCTCCAAAATAAAATAGAAAGTGGTGCGTTATTCCTTTTCCTGTGAGATTATTAGTAGGCAATGGCTTAAATTTGTAGAATTTAATTAGTTCTTGATTAAAATGTTTAGTTGATAAAATTTTTTTTTCAAATGTTGTGATTTATGATTAAACTCCAGAACTAAAACCATGGAAAGATTAAAAAAGGTTTTGGTAGGTTTCAATTCTCGCTGGCATTTGACGTTTTCTTACAAGCAGTAAAATGCATCATCATATAAAACCTGCCTACCATAACAAACACAAAATCTACCCCTCTTTGGGTTTGAGGTAATCCAAGAATAACATCTATGGACAAATCATCCCAAATATTATTAGGAATAGGTAAAAGCATATACAAACTCGTATTTTGACACTCTCTTTGCAGTTTGGCACACATAACACCTTTGTACAAATTTAGGAACATACCTTTGTATATGTGGCCAATAATAACACTCCTCTATTACTGCAAAAGCTTTATCTCTACCTATATGACTAACTAGACCTCCACCATGCAAATCTTGAATTATCTTTTCTCTTAACGAAGTCTTAGGAATACAAAGTTGGCTACCTCAGAAGAGAAAACCATCATGAATGTGGAAGTCATCTACAAGTTGTTGTTTGCTGCACTTTTCCCAAATGCCTGAAAATCCATCATCGATAGCATATACCTCCTGTAACTTGTCAAAGCCAACAATTTGTAATCTTAAAGTTACTAGTAAATTTGCACGTCGACTCAAGGCATCTATAACCTTATTCTGAACTCCTACCTTATGCTTAAGCTTGAAAGGAAATTTCTGCAAAAATTTCCTCACTAATCTTCTTTCGACTATTCAAGTGCTTCAAAGCATAATTATTAGAATAAATAATAAATTCATGACCAATCAAATAATATTCTCATACCTTCAAAGCATGCACAATAGAATAAAACTTCTTATTCGCCTCATATCAGAAAGCTTCTTGCTGTAGAAATCAATTGGCCTGCATCGTAAAAAAGGACAGTACCAATTACTGCACCACTAGCATCACACTCCACCTCAAAAGGAGCCTCAAAATTTGGCAAGGTAATAACTGGTGCTGAGCACAGCTTCTCCTTTAACAAGGCAAAACTCACCTCTGCCTCCTTACCCCAGTGAAATTTTCCATTCTTCAAACACTCTGTAATAAGTGTAGCAATGCTACTAAAATCCTGTATAAGCCGCTTGTAGAAAGTGGCCAACCTATGGAAACTCTAAACTTAAAAAACTGTCTTCGGTGTAGGCCACTCTTTGATGGCCCGAACCTCGGCATTCACCTGAATCCCCTTTGCACTAACTACATAGCCCAAGAATAATATTTTGCTAGTCATAAAGCTACACTTATTTAGGTCCATATACAGCTTATTCTCTTGCAAGACTATGAGTACTTGACGCAGGTATGAAACATGTTTTTTTTCCGAATGATGATAAATTAGGACATCATCAAAATATACAACAATGAAACTCCCAATAAATGATTTTAGTACCTAGTTCATCACCTTTATAAATGTGCTTGGTGCATTGGTGAGACCGAATGACATAACCAGTCATTCATACAACCCATCCTTGGTTTTGAACTCTGTTTTCTACATATCTGTGGGTCAAATTCTGATCTGATGGTATTCGTTCCTGAGATTAATTTTGGAAAATACCATTGATCCATGCAACTAGTCCAACATGTCATCCAACTATGGTATAATAAATCAAGATATCATCAAAATATATAACAATGAAACTTCCAATAAATGGTTTCAGTACATGGTTCATCACCCTCATAAATGTGCTCGGCACATTAGTGAAACTAAATGGCATAACCAGCTACTCATACAACTTTTTTTTGGTTTTAAACGCTGTTTTCCACTCATCTATAGCTAAAAATAATCTTACTGATGACACAACTGTTAGTACACTTCCTTCAACTCTCATCTAACTTAGGTTTTAACAAAGCTAGTATTGCACACAAACTTATGCTCTCCAAGATATATCCCTTTCGCAGCAACTCCTCCATTTTCTCCCATAAATCTCGCATTCCTTTGGGCTCATCAAATAATGGGGCATGTTAGGCAGACTTGTTCCAGGAACTAAGTCAATGTGATGTTGAATGTCTTTCATAGGTGGAAAACTGTCTAACAACTCTTTCTACATCACATCTCGAAAATCCTGTAACAATGTCTGAATTGCTTTAAAAGCCTTTTCTACATGAGACCTAAAAACATGGAGGACCCGTCTCACTACCAATGCATAGACTCCCTTAGCCTATTTTATCGCTGCGAACACCTCTTTTTCAGACTGTGTAAGGACAAGATAAGTCTGCCCCTCTACTTTAGAGGTTTTGGGTCAGAAATTTTTTTGCTGCTGTGAATGGGGCATACATTTCTTTCCTCCTTTCTCCAACCTGTACACATTGTCTTGCCCATCATGCTACACTGCAACATCAAACTGTCATGGTCTATAGAATAACAATTGACAAGCATCCATATCTATAACGTCAAAATAAATCTCATCTCAATATTGCCCAATGGAAAAATGTACCGTACACCATTCAGTCACCTAAATTTTGTCTATCGGTTTAATCCACTCAATGGTGTAAGGTTTTGGATGCTTTTCCATCTTCAATCCCAAATGTTGCATTAAATCTTTGCTAATGATATTTTCGTAACTTTCATTGTTAATAATCACGTCAAACAACTAATGAATTATTGTGCACCGAGTACGAAACAACTAGTGGTGGACCATATTAGAGGCAAGGGGTGTTGCTGGCCCCTCAAAATTTTTGAAAAGCTTTAGATATGAGTACTTAATTAGTTACTTAAAGAGAAATTAGAGGCTGAATATGCATTTCTGCCCCCCCAAAATAATGGAAAAATATAAAGATGGGGGCAATGTGGTAGGCACTGAAGAAAATAGGTATCAAATTAGTAATTATTCTTTCTAGCCTTAAGCAGATATTCTAACATGGCTTAAATGCACAACTAGTCCTCTAGCTCTTACAATTCACAAGATTTGGTCCCTTAGCTTTGAATTAGTATGACTTAGTCCCAATCTCCAGCTTTACCTCATCATAATGCCATTCCTCTCCTCCGGGCTTTGTCGACTCTTTTTCGGGCTCACCCCCTGAACTAAAAGTCCTAGTTTTGCCACTAGAAACAACTGATGGCAATGGGTTCGATCTTTTTATTTAGGGTCCAACAATAACTTGTACACTACATAATTCTCACGCTCATCACTGTTTTTCTTCTGGTTCTCATATCCTTCTTCTCCTCCGTCATGTCCATAAACAATCTCCTCATTATCCTCAATATCAACAATGTTAACATTCCGAAGTAGACACTTCTTAGACAAATGCCTAGGATCCTGACAGTGATAATAGACATTAGGTGCTGATATTGGGTAATGATTTATCACCTTTGGGGACTATTTATTCTCCCCAACATTCTGTTTTCCCACTGCTTTTTCCTTCTGATAATGATTCCTGCACTGAGCAGATTCTAGCAATGCTTTCACCTTCTCAACCAAACTTTTTTATCCTTCTCCCTGGTAATTTTTATGAGGAAACTCTTGCCTCCCCTTCTCCTAGACCGAAAGCTCTTTTCTCAACTCCAAATTTTAAGCTTCAGCAAAATTTCGCACTGGCAGAATTCTAATTTTGTCCCAAAGTGCAAGCTTCAAGCCATCAAAAAATTATGGAATCATTTGCCCTTCTATCTCTCCTAGATCGTTACATCAAGATAGCCACACGAATTCCTTCATATAATCCTTAGCCAACTGTCTGTCGACACCACTGGTTTACTGGAACAAAATCTGCTTATGGACTAGGGGCAAAAAGTTCTTTCGAATCATCTGCTTCATTTGTGCCCATGGCCTTATCGAGTCTTTTCCATCACGTCATCTCCTCTCTTTTATCTTCTCCCATCAAGCAAAAGCTGCTCTTTTTAATCTGTAGGCTACCAACTTCATTTTTCCCTCCTCTAGGACATCATGATATTTAAAGATTCACTCAACCTCTATCCAATTAAGAACACCTTTAATGTTGAAGTCTTTATTGAAGAATGGAATATCCACCCTTAATCGAAAATCTCCATCATGACCTCCTACATCCTGATCTCTCTGAAATCCTTCATAAGGATCATAATCTTCTTCCAACTCAAAGTCACTGTCGTGGACAATGTGTCTACGACCCCGAGGAAGAACAGGTCTCCTAGGAACATGGCCTAGGGTGGGTTCTTTCTTGGAATGTTACCTTTCTTCGTCCCTATCCTTGTTGGCAAAAGGGTTAAGGGCAATGAGTTTCTCCAAGATCTCCTCAAAACGTGCCTCCAAACGATCCTCCATTCGCTGCACGTTCTAATGCTCCATCTCCCGTAACACCTCCCATTGGTCCTCCAACTTAGGGTTTTCAACAACACATTGTCTTTTCTTGCTACCATCACCAGCCATAAAGTAAGCGATTCAACCTACTTTGATACCACCTAACACAACAAGAAATAAAAATTGATTACGCAACATACTTAATCAAAGAGAAAATGAGAATCCACTAGTAAAAAAAAAAAAAAGCAAAAAGCTCTTAAAATACTTTAATATTATTGATAGTCCATCTCATAATAATACAAGAAGGCTTATTTATAGGCTTACAAAGAAACTCAAAACCAAAATAATAAGGAAACCAAAAATAACTAGGAAATAAAATCAACAAAAACTTTAGAGGCCCGGATACCCCTCAAAATGATAAATTTTTTACCAATAAAACATGGTCATAAAAAGCAAGAATCTTATGAAACTTATAGATCATGAAATTCCCTTCAAAAAAATATATTATAATAGTTATTCTGACAACCGTAGAAAAAGTTATGGCATCTGGAAGTCGGGGTTCACGCAATGCCTATTTTCAATATTTCTTCTTCAAATCCCAAAACTAAAACCTGCAAATCCATTAGTATTTGTTTAGGATATGGATGTTTTAAGGGACGATTGTTACATAGATAGCTTTTCCATTTCTAATGAGAAAAATCCATGTATAGAGGCCTGGAACACGTCTAGTTAGTTGTTTTCACTTGTCTGAAACTTATAGAAATGTCTTTGGTCTTAAACAACTTACTAATTATAATACCATTTGGCCTCAGTATGATGATGATGAACATAACATAAGCTACCAACAACAAAAAAAAATAGTAACATGGAAAGGAAAAGCCATATGGATGAGCCTTAAAGGCAGTAAGGCAGTTCGGTATAAATTAAATTAATTAATGAGTCCACAGTTTTAATTTGGTCAAAAGGGGGTCAATGAGCCAGGGATGAAAGAGACCTTGGACAATTAACTTAATCACAACATATGCCACTCATTGATTCTTTTCAATCTCATCTTCATTCTCTCTTTTTGACATTTGGACATAGAGGTGCTATTTCTCCTCATTGTGCACCATTAACAGAGCACCTCCTCATGGCATTATCGCATCCTCTGACAGTTTTGATCCCTGGATCTGACTCCTTTTAGCCCCTAAAGCTTTTCCTAGTTCCATTGGAAGGCTGCCGCCTTAATCTTCAAGCTACAACCTCGTCTCCAAAGCAACCACCGCCATCCACCATTGTCAGCCGCATTCTAGTACTTGTTTTTCTATTTCCAAACTTATACCTACATCATTGTATAATTTTCCCCATGTTGATTTGCGTCGGACCATTTTTTTTTTCTCTGGGCACTTCAGTTTCTACTTGATTGTGGAACTAATTTATTTTATTTTTCTAGATAACACCATGAGGAGGTGCTCCGTTGATGGAACACGGCAAGGTGAAGCAATGCCTTTAATATGAATAGATGCGTTAAAGAGAATGAAGATGAGATTTACAAGAATTAAATGAGTGGCACATGTTGTAATTAAGTTAACTATCCAAGGTCTTTTTCATCCCTAGCCTATTGACCCCTTTTTGACCAAACCAAAACCATAGACTCATTAATTCATGTAATTTATAATGAACTGCCCATTAATTATGTAACTTGATTAGTAGCATTTTGGAGTCTCTTTCTATGAAAATTTTTTTTTAGTCACAATTTAATGTCAATGGTCATGAAAACCACCTATCACAATTTAGCATATATGAATTGATAAACGACCATAACTCAAACGTTAATCATAAAGAGTAGTTATTACGTACACCTGTGTTAAATTCTAGGCTAGTACTTATAGTTTTCTTGTTCTTACAAGGAAGGACCTAAGATTTTAAAACATTTAATTCAAACAACAAAACAACAACTCTTGGCTCTGATACTAAAATGGCCAAGTACTTTAAAACACAAGACATAACATAGATGAAAGCATAGATTAAGCACACAAGTAATTTATTAAGTTGAAATACAAACTTTCATATAACTAGTGAAAACTAATTTACCACACAATAATGAAAAATTTGAAATAATTACAAATTTGATTTGTTGAAAAAGGAGACTGAGGTTCAACAAGATCAACACCACTATAGTACAGGTATAAGCACATAACTTAAACACTAAGTAATAAAATGCAAACCCTTGTGAAAATAAGAAAGGCGTCTAGCACATGAACTACAAGAAAAAGAGAGAGATGAAATTTTTCGGATGCCTAGACTTTAGAGGAAGGCCTCCTTAAATAGATAAAAGTCCTTGGCCTTGATAATAAAGCTCAACTACTCTTCACCAATCAGAGAAAAGAAGAATCTGGGACCACTGGCTAATGGCCCAATGGTGCTTCATTATGTTAGTGAAAGACGTCATTCTAGGCAGCTGGTAGACTACTGGCTGCTTTTTTTCTTTGTCAATTTTTGCCGACACCGGCTTTATTTTCATGGAAATCAAGGCTCCTCATAAAAGATGCCTTTTACTAGGTCCTTGCTGAGTCATTTTTACCTAATGAGGATCCAATCTCTTTTGACCTTTCTGGACCAATTGTTTCTGGGCAGATTTTAGAATTCTCTCCTTCATTACAGAGGAAGAAATTTGACTATCCTTGAATTGTTCTCCTTGATAGAACCGTCAAACATGACATCCAAGAAATCCTTGTATGGGTTCTCTTTTTATCGATTAAATTAATTTTATCAAATCTTATATTCTCAGGTAAATATTGGTTAAGAATACATCTATACCACCCTTTTGTTTCCCAAATTCATTCTAAACAAGGAGTAAAGTGGGTGCCATAATCCACTTCTTGTTTTTCACAGTGTCATTGGAGGATCCAAGGAATATGGTTATGACCACAAAAAAGAAATAAGGAATGGCACATTTTGAACTTAAGAAATTATTCTTAGAACATGCAAAATTCTTCAAAGGACTTCATTACTTATTCTAGGAAAGAGTCTTTAAACAAGCCCTTTCCAAAGCACCAATTATAAAACCAGTTTGGGAATTTCCTTTACTTAGTCTTGAATAGAACCATCCATGAATGTTGATGATCTCTATTCTGAATATGAAAAATTTCATCCCAAGCCTTAATGTAATCCCAATATGAGAATAACATATTCTCATATTTTCCTCAGGTCAAAATTCTTCTTCTTCTAGATAGAACTCCTCATTCTTCAAATGAGGAGATTCATAATCCAGAAATATATTTTTCTGAAAGTTCTTCATCACCACTTATAGGATTAATGGTGATCTTAGTTCTTCTGGGTTTGTGTTCAATTTCAACAGAACCAGTTTTTTGCAATATTAATTCAAAAAAAGGAAGCTTCTTGAGTGGTTGAAATTGCCAGATTTGGTGTTCAGGTTAGTATTTTTTTGCTAGGTCTATGACTAAAAGACACTTAAAATCTTTGTCTTCTGGGGAAATTAAACATTTTCTTTCTATTTTTTCAAATATAGTTGGTATGCTCCAACTGTACATGGAAATTTCTTAAGGCTTTAAAGGCCTTGAAGAAATGCGCTTTTGTTTAGATTTTTGGTAATTTCTTTGAAAGTTCCTGTATATTTTCCTTTCTTGGCAATAATCCATCATTGCCAAGCCAAAAATCTCTTTTCTTGAAGGGTTCTCCCATAAATTTTTTTTTTCTAAATAAGTTCATGGGAAGGATTTCCTCTTTTTTTAGAATTTTCCAGATGGACATGATGTTGAGCTAAAAGAGCTCTGGTCAATTCTGCGTTCATCTCTAGGCAACTTTCTATTTCCATCATATCTTTATTAGACTTTTGACAGAGGATAGTGTTTTTCTGGTTCAAATTCTTTGTCATCTTTTTTCCCCTGCAAAAATTATTTGGCTAAGAAATCGGGTAAAGAGTTGGTTTCTCCTACAATACATTCAATATCAAAATCGAAAGTAAATAAAATGGCTTGCCAGCGAGCAAAAAATTGTTTAGAAGCTAAATTTTTTATATATTCAAGCAAAACATCTTTTGCTGCTTTACAATCAACTCTAGTTAAAAATTTCTTGTTAAAGAGATCTTCTTCAAATTTTTTGACATTAAGCACAATTGCAAAAATTTCCTTCTTAATAGTGACATAATTCTTATGGGCTTGAGTCCAAACCCTTAAAGTAAATCTTACCAATTGTTCATTATTATCAATTTTCTGTTTTAATATTCCACCATAGCCAATATCACTGGCATCTGTTTCTACAATTTTAAAAGCTTCTGGGCTGGAAATATTAATATAAGAAATTTCTTTTATTCTTCTTTTAACTATCTAAACAGTTTTAGTTTGTTATAAGCTCCAGTCAGGAGGATTCTTCTTTAGCATATCAAATAGAGGTTTACAATTCTTGACAACATCTTTATAAAATTTGTAACATAGTTTAAACTTCCAAAAAATCTTTGCAATTGTTTCTTGTCCTTAATTTTATCAGAAAATTCATCAATTAAACTTATTGATCTCAGGAAATTCATCAATTAAACTTATTGATATCAATAAGTTTAATTGATAAATTTCCTGATAAAATTAAGGACAAGAAACAATTACAAAGATTTTTGATCTATCAATAGGTTTAATTGTTTCTTTATAAATTATATGGCCCAAAAATCTAATTCTAGTTTATAACAATTCTATATTTTTTGCCATTACTACTAATCTTGCATCTTCTACTATTTTTACAATTTATTTAAGTGCTTCCAATGTTGATTAATTGATTGGGAAAACACAGGCACATCATCAATGTAAATAATAGTAAAAGAATTATAAGGATTAAAAAATTCATTCATACTTTTCTGGAATTCTAATAAGGTATTTTTCAACCCAAAAGGCATGACATTCCACTCATAGTGGCCAAATGAGACATTAAAACATGTTTTATATTTATCTTCTTTGGCAATTTAAATTTGTCAGTATCCTGATTTCATATTAAATTTTGAGAATACCACAACATTATAAAGTCTGGATAATAAGCCTTTCTTGTTAGGTATTGGATACCTAATCTATCTAAGAACTTTATTCAAAGGCTTATAGTTAATTACCAATCTCAGTACTCCCCTTTCAATTTCTGAGTTCTTTATTATATAAAAAGTAGAACAGCTCTATGGTGAAGAACTATTTCTAATTAATTTCTTATCCAATAAATCTTGGATTTCTTTTCTACAGTAGGTCATTAATTCTTCACTCATTTGAATTGCTTTAGATCTTATAGAAATGTTTTTCTCATTAAAGTCTGGATCATAAGGAAGGCTCACAATGTGCTTCTTTCTTTGCCAAAAAGCATTGAGGATATAAGCACAAACTTTACTGGCTAAAATTTGTTTAAAATGTTATAGTTTTTGTCTTAATTCTTGATCTTCTAATTTTTCTTCAACACTTCTGTGTTTTACTTTTTCCTGTAAACACATAAGAACATTATGTTTTCTTCCTAAATCTATACTGAGTTCTTCTAGTAACGATTTTCTAAATGGTTCAACAAACTCAAAAGTAATTTCTTTTCAAATTTCTTGATAGAAATTTCATTCATACTTAGGTTAAAAGGCATGATTGCAGCTAAGAATGGAGTTCCTAAAATTATTTCTTGGTTCATATTTAAAACTGTGAAATGTTGTTTAATACAGATATCTTCATTGCATACATCAATATTTGTCAATTTAAACCTTATTTGTATAGTTTATCTGTTTGCAGCAGTAATAAACCCAAAGGATTTATTAAGATATTGATAAGAACAATTCCTTCTTTAATACAGTTTCTATCAGCTTTTTATTCTACTAAGACCACTACTGTCAATTTGAATTGATTTTCTATTAATAAAGGCATTCTATAGGTAAATCATTGGTTTGGCATAGAATAGACTTCATTAATTTGTAAAGGGTTTTCTTGGGAATATTCTATTTTTAAATCTTTATTTTCTTAACTTATTTTTTGAATATTGTTCCCTCTTTCTTTCTATTTTGCCTTGAACGTAAATTCTTCCATATCTTTCATAACTAACTCATCTTCTAGAAAATCTTAAGAATATCCCTTAAAATTCTGAAGTTCTAAAATCTTAATTCTATTTCTGAAATATTTTATTTCTACATTTATTTTTGAAATTTCTCTTTTCAATTCTGCTGTTGTAGGTAGAGGTGGGAACCGGGTCGGACCGGCCCGGGACCGGCCGGTCCTGGGCCTGGGTCCTGAGGACCGGGCTCGGCCCGGTTGTAGGCGGGGCGGTTCCGAGCCGGGGGTTTGCCTTTCGTCCGGGCTGGGCGGGGCGGGGCGGGTTTCATTTTTTATATATATATATATATATATATATATATATATATATATAGAACAATTATTAATTATATAAGTCATAAATATTTTTAAGAAAAAACACCACCTCCGGTGTAAGTTTTATTAAGTTAAAAAACCAAACGGCACTTACAAATAATCGGAACGTGCCTTACATTTTGAAATGGCAAAAACGTTCCAGAAATGATAAATAATAGAAACCTATGATCTGTGCTGAACAGCATAATCAGATCAAATACAAACTACATGTATGATTGAAAAAAAAAAAATTCAAGTCTCGGTATCGGATATTACCTCCTCATCCGAACTCTTTTGGTCTTGCTGCCGGAGTGCTGCGAGGCCCCAATCTCGGTTGCACACGCATACTTCTACCGCGTCGGGTGTCAATCTTGACCGTTTTTCTGTTATCACCCGTTTTCCGGCACTAAACGCTGCCTCGGATGAGACGGTCGATACTGGAACGGCAAGAATCTCTTGTGCGATTATCGACAAGATCGGAAATCTTGATCTCTTTTGTTTCCACCACTCCAAGATGTCGAGGTCACTTGTCTCGAACGATGTGTTGAGATAGTCATCAACCTCAGCTAATCCCGATGTCATCGGTTGGGGTCGTTTGAGCATTTGGAGCGCCGGGTTGAATCTTGAAGAGATTGATCTCCTTGAAGGCTCGGTTTGAGGAGCTTCGGATCTTACCTTATCCGAATGCCGCTCACAATATAACTTGTATAAAGCATGGAAGTACTCGGAAGCAGAAGCATACATAGCCAAAACATTTATATGAGACATTTCTAAATAAGTATGAAAAATTCCTTCAAGCAGTGTTGTTGTGCCCGTTATTTTTACATACGGGTTAAGTAAAGAAGCGACTAAAAAGATAGGTGGAATGTTTGAGAAATATTGAAGCCACTTAGCCCGCATGGCTTCAACAGTCGGTTTTAACAACTCATCAATTTTAAATTGATGTAAAGCATATGTGATGTTCACTAAATGAAACAAAACTTGATGACTTGTTGGGTAGTAAACACCAGAGAAAAATTCAGTTGCCTCGTAAAAAAACTTAAGCAATTCACCGGTTTTGGAACATTTCTCCCAAATTTCAGTCGTAAGAAATTCAGAACCCATTTTTAAATTCATGAAATGTGACAACAAATTTGCATACGGTAATGCATCTTGCAACATAAAAAATGTGGAGTTCCAGCAGGTTGGGCAATCCAATTTAAACCGTTTCCAAGAAAATGGTTTTTGATTTTCAATACAAAAGCTTTTAAATTCACGAAAAATAGCAGGTCTGGACATCAAATATTTTAATGAGTTTCGAATAGGCAAAATCTCATTTTGGAGAACTTCTAAACCCTTTTGCACACAAATGTTCAAAATATGGCACATGCATCTAACGTGAAAAAATGCACCGTTGAGCGGTGGTTTTAAGTTTTGACTCAAAAGGCGAGCGGCAACATCATTATTTGAAGCATTATCAAATGAAATGCACAGAACTTTATCAGTACAAAAATAATCACGTAAAGTTTCTAAGATACAATTAAATATTTGAAAACCAGTATGATCTGTTTCAATAACCTTAAATGACAAAATTCATTTTTGCATTATCCAATCAGAATCAATCCAATGAGAAGTAACACAATAGAATGATTGACCTATAGGTGATGTCCACATATCAGAAGTAAATGCCACACAATGATCAAGAGCAGAAAAATATGCTTGCAAATCTGATTTTCCGGCTTCAAATTGTCTAAAGCTTTCTTTCCTAGCAGTTTTCCTAGATACTTTTCTAAATGCAGGATTTAATTGTGATTTTATCCAAGATTCTAGGTGGACATCTTCAGCTTGTGAAAAAGGTTTTTCGGTAAGCATCATCCAATTTACCATACCTTCTCTACAAGATTGTTGGTTAAAACGAAATATACCTGGTCCGCCGGCGCCGGTTGTAGACCCAAGTTGTGTTTGTCCTCCAGAACTAGTCCCGATACTAGGGAGGACGTTAGCATGTTGATTTTCAATATGCTACTTCAGCGTTCCAGTGCCGGAATTCTTTCTATGCACCAATTTTTTCCCGCAATGTTTGCATTTTCCGTACCTCGACTCCCCTTTGTTTATGAGCTCATAATGCTCCCAAATCCAAGCAGTTAGTCTCATGGATTTACCTTATGCTTGAGTTTCCTCCACGCCGGGTTCATGACTTGTAGGCGTCGGTTCTGTTGACAGATTCCCGGACGCCATCGCATCTAACTCTTCCACTTCATCATCGGATAATTGATCATCGAGACCCAAATCGTAATTCGTCATATTGATTCCGGCATCATCGTCGTGAAACTCTTGAATTGAAATGCCTTTATCGGCAGGCCGAGATCAGCAACGGAACAAGGCTCGGAGGCCAGTGTTGCGGGAAGATGAACTATCTGTTGACTTGCCCTTTCCTTTTGAAGCCATGCCTCACGTACTAATAGTAGTGATTAATGCAAAATCAAGAGAGGATTATGAAGATATTAGGGAGAGATTAGTAAGAAATTTGGAAGAGATTAAGAAAATAAGGAGAATGGTTGAGAGAATATAGTAGATGAAGAAGAGAGATTGAGTGATTGTGTGAGGATTGAGTGAAAATGGCATTGGTATTTATAGGGGGAGGGGAAAAATTAGTTTGACCAAAAAGTCCTTGAAATTTAGTTGTTGGGAGGGGCAAAAATGAAATTTTGGGGGCTGAAATGGAGCAGAAAGCTGTTGGAGGGCCTGCTGTGTAATTAGCCCTTTTTTAAAAAAAAATTTCGCAGGTTAACGTTACTGACAGTAGGGAGCCGTTGCGGTGCTAGGCGGGCGGGTCCGGGGTCGGTTCAGCGGTCGGGCGCGGTCGGGTCGGTCCGGGCCGGCTTTACGGGCTTCTTCTGGTCCGGGGCGGTCTTTTTTGCGTCTCCCTCCTCCTATTGGGCCCATACTCGGCCCATAATATTATGGGCTTTTCCCGGGGCGAGTTTGACCGGCGGTCCGGTCCCGGTTCGGTCCGTGTCAACCCGGCCCACATCCCACCTCTAGTTGTAAGTTCCTTTTGACTCTTTTGTGCCCTGTCAATCCTCTTTGAAATTATATTTAAACTATAGATAGGAGGCTTGGTTAATTCTTGTATATCAACCATCTTTTTGAAATTTCTTGTACCTTAATTTACTTGATTTTCCTGCTTACCAACTTTATCAAGATATTTAAACAAGATTTTTTTTCTTAATTCTATATCATCAATCTGTTTAGCTATTTCCAGGATTTTTTCATCTTCTTAAGTAATGACATTGACTTGAAACACATTTAATTGCAGACCATCAAATGTGTTTTCTAGCTGACAATAATTACAACCATAATTTGAGCCAAAACTTTCTAACTCAGATTCTAAACTATTAGAATGACCAATTACATTTATTTCTTCAAAACTTTCAGAAGTTAATTCTTCTTGGACTTCTTTGGGTTCATTATCACTTTTCAATAATATTTGCATTAAACTCTTTTTTAAACCTTCATCTATTTTTAAAGAGTTTATTTTTTGATCTAGTTTTGCATGTTTTTAGCAAAATGTCCTAGTTTACTACATTTCCAGTAATCCTTTGATCTTTTCTAGATTTGGTTATGATATCCCAAGGCCATATTCTATAGGATTTATCTTTTTTTTTTTCTACGCTCATATTTAGAATTTGGCCTTGGGATATCATAACCAAATTGGGAGCAAAATCTATCCATTTCTTTTCTTCCTGCTAATTTTTCTCTTTTCACATATTTTTTCCATTTTATTTCATGACACTTGTTTAAACCAGCTTTTTTAATTTCTGCTATGATTTGACCATAAATATAATTTTCTAAATTGGGATAACTTTGATTTTTCTCTTAATGTGATTTATGACTAATTGACCAAAGTGTTTCAGTCACCCTTGTATGAATTTTTCTTTTTAAATAAAAGATCCACAATCTTCTCTTTCATAAACTCTAGTAAGGAAAGTATTTTTATACCATTCTAAATCTGATAAAGTTTTACATCTCAGATTTAACAACAATTCACCATTTATATTTTTTTTACTTGCTGCATCACCAACAAAATGAGAATAAATAGTAGGGTAAAATCCATATGTAGTCCCCTAACTTTAAGGATCGTCCTAATGTGGTCCCTTAACTCAAAAAATGTCTCTTAAAGTCCCTTAACTCAACTTAAGTGTCCTATTTTGGTCCCTACCGTCAGTTCAGGCGTTATTTCAGACGGAAATTGCCTACGTGGCACCTAAACTGCCACATGGCATCCTATTTTATGGCAATAAGTGATGAGACTGAAAGAATAATAAACCTTAGGTTAGATTTGACACAACAAATAATTTCAGGGACTTAAAAAGTTGATAACCCTAATTTCATTTTCTTCCCCAACTCTCACCGCCCGCCGCCCGCCGCCCGCCGCCCACCGTTTTCTTGTCTCTGATTACGCCCTCAACACTCTCGTCGCCCTGCCGGCCGCCGTCCAACGGATGGTCGCCTACAAGTCGCCGGAGTACCAATCGGCCAAACGGCTCTCCCGAAAATCGGACGTCTGGAGCTACGGGATCCTACTCCTAGAGCTGCTAACGGGTCGGGTCTCGTCGTATGACGCGCCGTCGGGCGTGAACAGCGTCGATCTCGGGAGCTGGGTCCACAGGGCTGTGAGAGAGGAATGGACGGCGGAGATTTTTGACGGCGCTCCCGGAATGCTGAAGCTGCTGCAGATAGCGATCCGATGCTGTGAAAGGGCGCCGGAGAAATGGCCGGAGATGGCGGAGGTGGTGAGATGGAGAAATTAAGGCGGGGTTTGCGGCAGGAGAGCAAATCGCAGGCGAAAACGGTGGGCGGCGGACGACGGGCGGCGGGCGGCGGGCGGTGAGAGTTGGGGAAGAAAATGAAATTAGGGTTATCAACTTTTTAAGTCCCTGAAATTATTTGTTGTGTCAAATCTAACCTAAAGTTTATTATTCTTTCAGTTTCATCACTTATTGCCATAAAATAGGATGCCACGTGGCAGTTTAGGTGCCACGTAGGCAATTTCCGTCTGAAATAACGCCTGAACTGACGGTAGGGACCAAAATAGGACACTTAAGTTGAGTTAGGGGACTTTAAGAGACACTTTTTGAGTTAAGGGACCACATTAGGACGATCCTTAAAGTTAGGGGACTACATATGGATTTTACCCATAAATAGTACATAGCATAGTATTTACAACATCAGGTTCACTTGTTTAGATTAACTGGTTCCCATGTTGCATTGTGTGCATTTTACTTACATTTTTTATTTCTTGTCTACCTTGTTCAGTTAAACATTTTTCCAACTAGTTTTTTAGCTGACCTGTAAAACCAATTATGATCATTTTTGCTATATCTAAGTTTGAATTATCAACTCCTTTTCTAACAGCTATTCCAAACATATCATATGTTGAATAATGTTTATTATTTTATATTCTGACAAACCATCTATATTTCATTCTCTTATTGAATCTCTTTTATATTCAGCAAAAGCATAAGGCTCAGAATAATTGTTTAATATTATATCTACTGTAGATGGTTTTGTTGGAGCATAAGGATGCCGTACATTCCAAAACTCTTGAAACATTTCTAATTAGACCTCTTCTCCCCTCTTCAAAATGAAGATGATTTAATTCTAAAATTTCATGTTCTGAATAATGGGAATCAACTAATTCTTAGATATTTGGACTTTCACCAATAACATTTATCTGAAGACCTTTTTGTTTTTTTTCTATAGTCTCTTTTAGTTCTTCAGACCAGATTATTAATTTAGCTATTTAATCAACTAAATCAGTAATTTTATTATTTGGTTTTAATTTGAATTCTGAAAGTTTCTTATGAAAACTTATTGGGGATTGTGTTGTTTCTAGCAAAAGTTTTGGTTTATAGACTGAAGCCTTTGTGAGACCAAACTTATGCTTATCTAGAGATGTTTCAATTCTATTCATTTGTTTACCTATAGATTGTAGGTAAATGTTTGTGTAATTATTCTGTTTCATGATATTTTGGAGATCTTTCTTATTAACATATTTCTTAGCAATTTCAAGATTTTCTTCATTAAAAGCTTTGAAGGATGAAGTAGATGTTTTAGTTTCTTCTCCCATTATGACTGCAGTATTTGGTGGATATGGAGATGTAATTTCTTTTCCATTTTTAGTTTTGTATGTAGACCAAGTTTCTTCCAATACATCTAATGCAGTTTATTCATCCAACACTATAGCTAAGATAATCCATTCAAAAAATTTTAAATTCTTCTTAGTTTTCGTTATTCTTTTATACCAAAGGTGTTTAATCTTTTTTCTATCTTCATTTGGTATAAGTATAAAAAAACCATTTTCTTTTAATCTTATTTTTCTCTGACCAGGAGTCTTCATTTAGACTCTAAGAGTCAAACCTAAATGGTTATGTTAAAATGTTTAGTTGAAAATCTGAAAAACTTGGATTAAGAGATCCTATAGATATAGATTTTGTTTCTTGTTGTTGTTGTCCAGAACCGTGGCCTTTTTATAATACAACTGGATCAATTTTATATACAGGATGTGAAACTTGTTCTATTGATTCTCTAACTGCACTTACAAGTTTCTCATGTTCAGATTCTAGAACATATGAGCATGAGGCTCTAGAGGGTTTGTAAGTAATTCTTGAGGGAAGCCTTTTTTGTTCTAATTCTGAAAAATTAATTTTTGTAATTCTGTCTTTGCTAAATCTTATTTTAACTTCTCCATTTTCATATTCAATAATTCTTTCTAATTCTTGAGATTTGAAAGATTTCATGGGTTTTTTATTCTAGAAAATCTATCTTTTTGGTTAATGTCTTTCCATTTGATTGGTTTTGGAATGATAGCGTGACTTTTTTCTATATTAGATTTTAATAATAAAGTTTCTCCTCGTGTATCAAATTCTGAAGCATTAGGCTCAATTTGTGTTGTCATTATTTTGTAATAGATTCTATTAACCAAAGCAAGATTGTGGAATCCCTCTAATATATCAAAACCAAATATCATAACATTTGCAGTCAAGACTTTCATAATATGAAGATCTTTCAAAGAAACAGTAAAGTTTGGATGACAATTAACATAAATTGGTCCGTCACAGAGACTTGATTCTACAATACCTAGTAGAAAATTAGAAAATTTATTATGTTTACAATCTCTTAAGGCAATTATCACAGAGGTGTTTAAACTATTTCTTGTTAAAGGTTTTAAGGCAATTTTCATAAGTCCAACATACAAGTAGTTATAATGATTTTCTAGATGATCCTTGATCATGTATTTTGAAAATAGTTCAAATTTATAATCTTTTTCTATTTTTGGAATAGTCTTTTCTACCGTTTTAATAGCATAAATCATTATGAAATCAAATGTTTCTTTTTTATAAACATCTCATTTATCTATTTTAGGAATATTTCAATTTCTTAATTTCTTTTCAACATCCCTGATTAATACAACTTGGGAGTTCTTCATTTTTCTATTCCCCATAATTTCTTCTTCTTCTTGTCTCTTTGAAGCAATCCTTCTCAAATTTCTAAAGTAATTATTAATTAGTGCTAATATTTTTATCAGCCATCTATCAACGTTTTACACAATTTTACTATCTTTTTACTTCAACAACAACTCTTACGGTTGCTACGTGACTTAGGTGATAGTCTGAAAAAATCTTAACAATAATCTTTAATTATGTTTAATTCTTGAATCAAAGAAACAAGACAAAAAATAAACTTTAGGGATTAGAATGCTCAAAAGTTGAAAGTTTGGTATGGGTGTATGGTGTACATAAAAATTTGTCAATCATAAACATTATGGTCAAGCAGAGTCATTTCAAACGCGTAAAATCAATTGGCGCTTCAAGTTTCCAGCCAATGAAGAAACCATCAATATTTTTTTCTAGTTCAACTACATATGGGACCTTGATATTGCAGAGGGAACACGTTGACTTGCTGCCTGCAGCTCGTGTTAGAAATTATGGGCCTCGATGGAAGATCAAATAAGCGATGTGCCTTCCAAAGTCAACACTAGATATGTTTATTTCGTTTCTTTCTTTTTGGTAATCGATTTGTTTATTTCATAACAAAACTGGGCTTTAAAGCATTTAGTAATAGTGATCATAACAACCCAACGACTTCATTCTCAATTTCTGGCAACTTTATTTTGAGTACGGTATTCATTTCAGGCAGATAATACTCCAAGTCCAAATACACTAACTGATGTTGGATTTTTTTTTCTTTTTTTATCGGCAACAAATACTTTATTAAGAACCACCCAGAAGCTGGAAGAATATACAACTCGATCTAAAAAACAACATCTCAAGCAAAAGCTAGCCAAGATGAGGTAAGTGATGTTTGATTTAAGGGTTCAAAAAAAATTTGGATAATAAAAATATGGAAAGTAATAATCCACATTTTCTAAAATACTCTCTCCGATACATTTTTTGATACATTTCATTTTTTTTACTTAAGCTTGACATAAATTTTTTCATATTATTATTCTTTGAAAAAATTTAAAAAAATATATATTTAGAAATTATAGGTCTTTATTTATCATTTATATATAAAAATTTTTCATTTATATACTACAACATTGAAAATAAAAAAACTATAAATTAATTTTTTTGAATAATAAATGTTACAAAGACCTTAGGAAAAATAAATTATAAAATTGATTGAGTATCAATAATAAGAAAATTAAATATAAATAATATTGTACTTCGCTAAATCCAGAGAATATAATTTCTTGGACTTTCACTTTCTACTAGAAGTCAGTTATTCATTCATAATTTTTAGAAAGTAACTTTTCTAACTAACAAGTACAAAAATGATTTTCCAACAAAGTATTAATGAAACATCTCTTTTAGAAAATAAAATTCCAATAAATTATTTTCCTAATCTAATCACATATAACATTGACTTAATTTTGAATTAAATTTATTCATATTATTATTCTTTGAAAAAAATTAAAAAAATATATATTTAGAAACTATAAATCTTTATTTATCATTTATATATAATTTTTTTTATTTATATAATAAAAAATTAAAAATTAATTGTTGTGAATAGTAAATATGACAAAGAACTTAGAAAATGGATGGATTATAAAATTGATTGAGTATCAATAATAAGAAATGTATATATAGATAATATTGTACTCGGCTAAATTCAGAGAATATAATATCTTGGATTTTCACTTTCCACTACAAGTCATCCATTCATTCATAATTTTTAGAAAATAACTTTTCTAACTAACAAGTACAAAAATGATTTTCCAGCAAAGTACTAATGAAACATCTCTTTGAGAAAATAAAAATCCAATAAATTATTTTCCCAATCTAATCACATATAACATTGTTTGAATTCTTTTTCTTGATACTCAACCAAGTTTATACTTTACAAATTGTGGATTATTATTTCCAAAAGACTCCCTGAAATTATATTCACACTTAGAAAGAGGCAGCAGCCCTTCCTGACCCTTCTTTTTTCTTATTGACCTTTCTGGCCACTTCAATTGTCTGTAAGGAAAAATCCAAACACCAAGGGGTAGACAATATTTTTCGTCAAAAGTTCACATACCAGTAAGTGATAAACACGTTGGCAAACATATAGTTTAATGCAAACTGAAATGACTTTCACTACTTTTTTTGACTAATCTCTTGAGGAAAATCTCACAAGGAAAGATGACTTTTACCTTTCCTGTGTTCGACAGATCAACATAAAATTGATAAATTGGCATTCACCTGTAAATAAAATGCAGCAGCTGCAAGCACTTGATGAATCATCATGGAGATAAAACCTTTCCAGCTGCGCCTTTTCTTTTACTTTTCCATCTTATACTTCAGCCTACACCTCTTTCACTTGGTGGCATCTGATTCTGCCCAGCAAGGAACTGCTCTACTCAAATGGAAGGCCACCCTCAGTAACCAAACTCAGTCAGTCCTCTCCTCATGGAGCCTTGATCTGCCTCATAATGCTACCGGGAATCGATCAAGCACAGGCCACTGCACGTGGGTTGGCATCTCTTGCAATGGAGCAGCTAGTGTCAACAGATTGAACCTTTCAGTTCTGAGCGTCAAAGGTACACTCTATGCTTTCCAGTTCTCAGCTTTTCCTGACCTGGCATATCTTGACCTCAGCACCAATGATCTCTATGGCACCATCCCTCCCCAAATCAGCAACCTTTCCAAGCTTGTTTACTTGGACCTGTCCACCAACATGTTTACCGGTCATATACCACCTGAGATAGGCCTGCTTACACATCTTGAAGTCCTCCATTTAATTCAAACTCAATTAAATGGCTCCATCCCTCCAGAGATTGGCCGGCTCAAGTCTCTCACTGAGCTTGCCTTGTACAGCAACAATCAAGATGGCCCAATTCCGGATTCTTTCGGGAACTTGACCAACATGGTTAGGCTATATCTTTATAACAATTCCTTCTCTGGTCCCATTCCTCCACAACTTGGGAATTTGGTGAGTCTGGAGGAACTGTACATGGACACCAACCATCTCACAGGCCCCATTCCTCCAACTTTTGGGAACTTCACTAACTTAACAATTTTGAACATGTTCGATAATAAACTTTATGGTCATATTCCCAAAGAAATAGGAAAAATGAGGTCACTTCAGTCCCTAAGCCTTTATAAAAACAATCTCTCAGGCCCAATTCCTGTTGAAATCTGTGACTTGAAATCCCTGGGCTATCTCCAACTATATCAGAATCAACTCTCTGGTCCCATACCTGAACAAATAGGAAACTTGGTGTCTCTTTATGATCTAGAGTTGAGCGAAAACCAGCTCAATGGTTCCATACCCCAATCAATTGCAAGGTTGAAAGACTTACAAGTCCTGTTTTTGCGTGCCAACCAACTCTCTGGCACAATTCCTCCTCAAATAGGCAACCTGGACAAGTTGACTGTACTGGAACTAGACACCAACCAGCTCACTGGCTCATTGCCAAGAACTATTTGCCCAGCTGGGCTGCTCCAAAACTTCACTGCAAACGACAACCAGTTAACAGGTCCGATCCCAGCAGACTTGAAAAACTGCAGCAGCTTAATAAGAGTCAAGCTTCAAAACAACCAGCTCACTGGTGATATATCCCAGGCCTTCGGTGTTTACAAGGACCTGTACACCATATTCCTGGGCAACAATCAACTTTATGGTGAAATCTCACCGAACTGGGGTAAGTGTCCAAAGCTAAGCACCCTATCCATTACGAACAACAGTGTCACAGGCAGAATACCGGCTGCACTGGGGAACTCGACTCAGCTTCATGTTATTGAACTTGGTTCCAATCGTTTAACTGGAGAGGTACCAAAGGAACTGGGAAAGCTGAAGTCTCTATTAAAGGTGGATTTGAAAGACAATCAACTCTCTGGCGGGATTCCTCTGGAATTAGGATTGCTGAGTGGTATCGAGTCTCTTGACCTGTCGAAAAACAATCTCAGCCAATCGATTCCAGATATGTTTGCGAACCTCGGGAATCTAAACTACTTGAACCTAAGCAACAACAAGTTCGTTGGAGAGATTCCGATCCAGAAGGGAGGGTTGCGTCACTTGTCCGTGCTAGATCTTAGCCATAACGCGCTTCAAGGGGAGATACCAGCACAACTTAGCGCCCTAGAGAGCTTGGAAACACTGAACCTTTCGCATAACAAGTTTTCAGGTTCTATTCCTAGCAGCTTTGATCAAATGCATGGCTTGTCATCTGTCGACATTTCATATAATGAGCTGCAAGGTCCTGTCCCTGAGAACAAAGCATTTCAAATTGCTCCTAAAGAAGCATTTGAGGGAAACAAAGGATTGTGTGGCAACGCATCAGGTCTCGCACGGTGCAATACCTTGAGACCCAAGCATAAGTCCAGAAATCGCAGGGTTGTCTATTTGATCATATTTCCTATGTGCGGAGCACTGCTGGTCTTATTTGTTATTGGTGGAATCGTCTCTCTGATAAAGAGAAAGAAGCCCCGTCAGGGAGAAGAACTGAGCGACAAAGGAGGGCTATTTTTTACACCATTTATGGATGGAAAACTTCTGTATGAAGAAATCGTTCAAGCAACCAGAGGTTTTGAGGCTATGTATTGCATAGGGAAAGGTGGATCAGCATCCATTTATGTGGCAAAGCTGTCATCCATTGGCACCGTAGCAGTGAAAAAACTCAATTCACTACCTGATGGCCATGGAGGCAATGAAAAGGAGTTCTTAGGTGAGATAAGGGTGCTGGCAGAGATACGACACAGGAACGTTGTCAAGCTCTATGGTTTTTGTTGGCACGAAGAAAATTGCTTACTGGTGTATGAGTATGTTGAAAGGGGCAGCTTGGCAGCAATGCTGGGAAACGATAAAGAGGCCAGAGAACTGGATTGGGAGAAGAGGGTAATTATCATCAAAGGGGTGGTTCATGCCTTAGCATACATGCACCATGATTGCTCACCCCCAGTCATCCATCGAGACATCTCCTCCAAGAACATTTTACTTGATTCCGATTGTGTGCCTCATGTGTCCGACTTTGGCACTGCTAAGTTTCTGAAGCCGGACTCCTCCAGCTGGACCGCACTTGCAGGCACATTTGGATACATTGCTCCAGGTAACAATAACCAAATCTATGAAAACTGAGGATGAAATGTTAATGGTGATGATCATTTTCAGTAAGTTGTTTCTTTTTATGTGTGACAGAGCTGGCTTATACAATGAGGGTGACTGAGAAGTGTGATGTGTATAGCTTTGGAGTTGTGGCATTGGAGGTAATCAAAGGAAGGCATCCTGGTGATAGCATACATAACTTACTTTATAGGCCAAGTCATGAGGAAATTCTGCAGAATGATGTGGTGGATCAACGGCTACCGCCTCCTTCACTCGAAACCATGGATGAACTGAGAAGAATCATGAAGGTTGCAGTCGGATGCCTGAACGCGAATCCACAGATGAGGCCATCTATGCGCGTAATCTCTCATGTGCTTTCTGCAGGACCTTAACTGAACAACGAATAAATTCTGCCTGCCGCTGCTAGGTCCATGGTTTTCCCAGGTTTACTATTACTTCAGCTTCTCTGTAATGTTAAATGTGCTTTAGGCAAAGCCGTCAGCTGTATGTGATGTTGTTGTGAGAACCACTATTATGGTATTTTTACTTTTAGCTTTTAGGGGGGCAAGTTTACTTGGCAGTGAACAAAATTCAATAAATCCAATTCAATATTCAGTCAAGTACAAATGGGCCTAAGGCACATATTGATCTTCATTCATGATCTGGATTTCCAGAAAATGAAGAGTTAATAACTGACAGGTGATGTGATGAAAAGCAATTAGTAGATTTTATGAGATCAATAATTTGATGGGAGTTGCAACCACTACACATTGAAGATAAGGCTATCGATCAGTAACCAGAAGGGGGACTTGTTCCCATCCCTTATCAAATACTCATCTATTGCATTGATAAATGAGCAGAATGTATAAAAAGGTAAAAAGAAAAGAAAAAAAAAAACAGTAGCCTCCAGAATATTCATCAATTGAAATTCTTTTAGAGATAAACTGAAACTGCTTAACTTTAATTTCGGTCACCAACTTCAATCATTCACACTGCAACACTTTCAATGATGCTGCTCCAAAATAATGACAGACATCTTGAAAATGTTAATCAAGATTTTCACTCTAATTACCTTTATTTTCGGACGCTTGATAATGATAGGCACTAAAAACGTATTTTCTCGTCGGTATTATTATTATTACTTTTTAAAGTAATTGTTTTTCTTTTTCCCCGTCTTTTTATAGCTTGTCTTGGATGAACAACCAATCCTCTGCTGAGCGGTGCCAATGCACCCACGCAAATTCTCATAGGAATGGGACAGCCACGTGATCAACCCGTCGCGGCGCCCAGCCATTGGCTTCTCCCACAGAATTTTGTATCACCAGGTGTACGTGGCACGTACAACAATGGTGATAGGTTAATCCGAGATTTGACATCCCAAGACCGAAAGAAAAAGGCCCAAATGCGTATTTGGTCCCTCACTTGGCTAACTCTAACGAGTTAGTCCTTTATCTTTGACTCAGTGCTAATTAGTCCCTCAACTTTGCAAAATTAAGCAAGTTCGTCCAAATTGGATGGAAGGGTAAATGGAGTTAGTTTTGTTGTTGATGTGGCATAGAGATGTGCTGAGTTGGCCCTGACACATCAGCACTGTTTTCCACATCATCCCGGCGGGTTTCTCTCATTATTTGCCTGTTCCGACAGAGCTCGCCGTCCTTCCCGGTGAAGGGCGCCATCTTGGGTCGTCGGGGCCACTCTTTGCCTCTATATCCATCCTTGAATCACCCCATCTTTGAGTCACATTCATCTCTATTAGATTCAAATCAACGAATCGCTCCATCTTCGAATCGGATCCTTGACGAATCGCCGAATCTTCGAATTGGATCCTCGCCGAATCCAGCCATTGAATCCCGCTACAAGACCTGTTGAATCCACTGCCAAATCACACTGAATCCAACCATCAAGGTCATCATCTTTGTCCATCAGCATCGAGTAAACTAAAGTCACTTGGATTTTGACTGGCGGTTCCCGTCGCTGCACTAGCGGTGGAGCAAGAAATGACCCCAAAGCTGGTGAGAAGCCAGAGCAGGTGTTCAAGCATTGTTGTCGCATCCAGATCTCGAGTGGGAATCTGACCGGCTGTATCCTCCGCCGAGAGCTTTCTCGCTTCGACTCCCTATCTCCTTCGCATCTAACGACTGACGATGTTATGTTAGAAGGTGCCCAAGCTGGACACTTTTTGTTAGATGCTGGACTAAATCATTTAGTTTAGCAAACTTTTGGGACTAACACATTAAATTTGGAAAGTTAGAGAACTAACTCGCACTGAGTCAAACAAAAAGGACTAACTCGCTCGAGTTTATCAAGTTGAAGGACCATATGCACATTTTGGCCAAAGAAAAAGTTGGAAATTGCAAGATGGCCGACAGCGTCACCGAGCTAGCATGCTGACACTAAGTCTCGAATTTATATCTAATGTTTAGGTCGAATTGTGGTTTTTTCACTATAGTTTTTTTTCCAATCTTTTACTAATGCTTTAAAATGAGTTTAAATATATTATTGTCCATTAATAAATAATAAAAGACATAAAAAGTAATAAATATTAAAATTTGAGGTAATAATGTAACTTTTAAAAAACTTCAATAGCTATAGGCAATTAGACCCATCTCTAATGTCAGGGATTTCAACGAGCTAAAAGCAATTGTAAGCTTCAGTTGAAAGATCTTTAATGTGGAGTGTAATAAAATGATTACAGATGTTTGATAAGAAGCTCCAATCGGAAGATCTACAAAATGTATTTCAACGAGCTCGAAGCGATCGAGGGGATCACGTGGTCATGGCACTCGTGGCCAATAACCAAATCCAATGTCGCCCCACTCATCGTTCCACTTTCCATCATGTGCACACCATTAATTCAATCGTTGGAGCTCCCAATCCTACCCTATGACCTACTCCTTTACTTCTGATGCGGCGCTGCTCTCAACCCTTATGGGCATGTCGACTATATATCCCTTTACCAATGGCAATGAGAGGAAAAAAATATAAAAAAAATTTATTAGCCGCAGCAGACAATGGCCAAAAAGCTCTAGAAAGTAGTGGCGGTGGATGACCTTTGAGAGAGAGAGAGAGAGAGAGAGAGAGAGAGAGACTAATTATTTAAGATTTTTAAAGTTTATTAAAAATTGTATTATCACCTTAAATATTTGAAACTTGTTACTTTTTTTTATTAGTTTTTAACAGACAGTGATATATTGACTCTCAATCTAAAATTTCAGTGACATATTTAAACTCATTTTAAAATATTACTCCCTCCGTCTCATAAAGGTTGGCCTTCTTTCCATTTTTGGATGTCTCAAAAAAGATGACCTCTTTCTTTTTAAAGCAAACTTCCACCCACTACTTTCCTAAACTACCCTCAACAATTGCATATGCCATCCGCCTTTTTTATTCAACTTTTTGACTACGGTACAATAAAGCTGATTCATCTGTCCCTATCTCGGTGTCCCCGTCCCTATCCCACACGCTAACGTTATTATTGTGCCAGCTCTCTTAACTTCAAGTTAATCTTTGCTCTTAAACGGGAACTGGGAAAAACAGGCAGGAATCAGAACTTCGAGCTTTGAAAAAGTGGGTTGCTTTTCTTTTCCCACTTCTCACTCAGCCCCTCTGCTTGCTCTGCTCTGCTCAGTCAGTGGAGCTAGCAACAGCAACAATGTCCTCCTTCCTTCCTCTGCTCCTCTCTCCCTCATGTCTCTCATCTTCATCCTATATATCTCCGCCGCCGGCTCCTCCACCTCGCGGCGAGCTAAAATCGCCCAAGGCTACCGTCTCATCTCCATCGAAAAGCTCCCAGATGGCGGCTTCCTCGGTCCCCTCCAAGGCAAGAACAAGAACAACATTTACGGTCCCGAAATCCCCCTCTTGCAGCTCTTCGTCAACTGAGTTTTTATTGGCTCCCCTTTTCAGCTCCGATGAATTATATTTATACACATCATTTCATTGTTGGTGACTTCCGTTCTGTTCGGTTTTACAGGCATGAGACGGAGGATCGCTTGAGGGTTCACATCACCGATGCCCAGAAGCAATGATGGGAGGTTCCGTATAATTTTCTCCCGAGAGAGAAACCGCCGGCATCGAAGCAAGCCGTCGGAGGATTACCCAAGAGTCCAATTAAGGCTTCGGATATTTCCGAGTCGGAATTCATCTTCAGCTACAAAACCAACCCGTTCGGGTTTGCAGTAAAACGGAAGTCTAACGGCCAAACCCTCTTCAACCCCAGCGCCGGCAGCTCCGACCTGTTCGGGCAAATGGTGTTCAAGGACCAATACCTAGAGATCTCGACGAGCCTGCCCAATACCCAGAGATCTCCAAGGACCAATACCCTCTTCAACGTTCCGCATGCTTAATTGGTCGTGCTGCTAAAGTTCCGCCGAACGTCAAACGGTCAAATGAGAATTAAGTCAAACGGATCCCGTCTGTTTTTCCCAATTTCTGTTTAAGAGCAAGATTAAGTTGAAGTTAAGACAGGTGGCATAATAATAGCGTGTGAGACAGGGACGAGACACGGAGACTGGGTACAGACGAATTGGCTTCACAGTACAATAGGGCTTTCTTCGTTAATTTTGAGAATGAGACCAAGACCAAAGACTTATAGACCATTTCTTTCAACTTTTCGACAACAGTACACTCTGTCTTCGGCTTTTAAGTTTTCCACTGCCGGAATAAGGAAGTTGCGACCTTCGAAATTGGCTGCCGAGATCAAGCAAGCCGCCGACCTGTTGTCCGAGATCGAGAAAGTTGCCTACGATGTTGAAGATGTCTTCGGCTCTATTGTCCTCAAATTCCTATCAGGCTTTCTGGCATTATCCAAAAATGGATCATAGAAAGTTCTTATCGGAACCGGTAATGAGAGTATTAAAATTATTCTTAATTGTTCTGTGTTTTTTTTTTTCAGTTTTAGTTTGATATTTTCTCGTGATTATGCCAATCGTCTCTTATGCCACCTTTTATGACCTATGTGATGCTAGTCTGTTGGTGAAATTTTTTGAAGGGAGGAAGGATCTTGTGATGGATCTTGTGAAGGAGATGCTCTATTCTGATCCTAGAGATCAAATTTCTGCATTCGAAGTCTTAAGTAAGCAACATGTCTCTTAATGATTTCTCAATCATAGGACTTGTGTATTTACTGTCTGTAACACTCAATTTTATTTTGCTCAAGTATGCATAACTAATGACAGCCTCATCAACAGAAGCTTTGGCTCATTTTATTTAGCTACTTAAGTTGCATGAATAGTTTCTTAGGTCATCATTAATTGGAATGACTTTTCTTCTATATTTGCAATTCAGATCATCCATGGATGCAGGATGATGGAGATGCATCAAATAAGCCTATTGATGTTGCCGTATTAACTAGAATGAAGCAATTCAGGGCAACGAACAAACTCAAAAAGTTGCTTTGAAGGTGAGGATATCTAATCCTGTCTAGAATATATATTTGAATATCTAAAAGGAAAAAGAAAACCTCATAAAATAAAAGTCAGAATCCAAGATTTACTTTTCTCAACTTGTAGTAATTGTTAAAATTGTGTTCTTTCTTTTAGGTAATTGCTAAAAATTTATCTGATGAAGAAATCAAAGGTTTGAAAGTAATGTTCAAGTCTATGGACACAGATAACAGCGGAACTATCACCTTTGATGAGTTAAAAGCTGGCCTTCCAAAACTTGGTACAAAGCTTTCTAAGTCTGATGTGTGGCAATTGATGGAAACGGTAAATACCACTATGTTTTGTTCCTTGCTTTCTTTCTCTTATCACTTTTATGGAATGTTTTGTATGTTGTTGATCGCAACTTTCTTTTCCTTGTTCAACATCTTCACTGCTGATATATTTTGGTACCATGGTTTTGGTCTAATTTATCTGCATGGAGCCTATAGGAGTTATGACTGCTTTTTAGAGCAAAGTATTTAGAATGAAAAAGATTGCTGAATGGTTAAATAACATCAAACACTTGCTCATGATGTCAAATTTGCATTAGCAGGTTTGGCAAGTTGAATTTGTGAATGTGCATGTGGGTTTTATTGGGTATCGAACTATGATGCAGAGGACTTTTTAGCAATTTTTGTGGTAAATGTCTTTTTGATTGGATAAGACCACTATAGCTATATTGTCTTATGCCCATGTGTGCCATGCTTTGGCCTATTTTGACGCAAATTGATTTGCATTTTTAAATGCTACAAAAATCTCATGAATAGATTCATCATCTAAATGTAGCAAACTGAGTAACATTTGAACTGTTATTGCTATTTAAGCCACTTAAAAGAATCAGCTACATGTGTTGGGGTACTTGAAATTTTTATTGAGCTTGTGCAGCAGAGTAAAAGGTTTATTCCCAATAAAATGAAGTGAGGAGCATATCTAAGTGAACTTGCAAATTGAAATTATCACTAATATGATAAACATAGGATTAATATACAAGTTATACATACTGATATCTCATTGCAATACCTTTGCCCTACAAAAGTACAAAAGAAAACCATCTTCCTCCTATGGTGTGGCAATTCATTTTTATCCCATTAGTCAACATTTCTCCATCCAACAAAATGTAGGGAGCAGCCTCTATGGTGATTTATTCACACTTCAGTATGTCAAAACAGATCTCAAAAAGAGCTAAATTCGAACCCAAAAAAGATCTCATAAGTAGCATCATTGCTGCAAGAATACCTCTGCTGCTTCGATCACACCTAGTTCACAAGGAACTTGCTTAGGTAGATTGCCTTCCCTTTTGCAGCCTGTTTTTATTTTGATGAGGGATCTTATACTTATTACAACCATAAACTTTCAACACTTCCTTCATGCACATTTGTAAAGTAATGAACACATAATCTAATTTTTCAGCTGGATATTCATTAAATGATTTTTCCACAGCAAAGACCAATTCATCAATATCTCTTGGGGCCTCTTGATATTGAAGTGACTGTATAGCTTTAAAAAATCCCAAGTCTAGCACATTTAAGTCTGGACTGTTTGGAGGTTGTGAAACTAGTTGAATGTTTAGACCATTTGCAATCGCAGCTTCATATACTCCATGATCATTGACATCTACATGTGGTTTGGCATTATCTTGTTGGAGAAACATTGTCCTCATCAAAGAGGAGTTTGGCAAATTTTGTCGAATCGCAGGTAGGACTTTTTGAATCAAACATGATCTGATCACTTCTTTGGTGACTGATAAAATTGGTTTGGTCTCTAGAGTTCCAGCAGCTCTGTTTTTGCTATTCCTCTTCGCTGGTTCTTTATAAATGAAAGGAAATATTCCAATTTTACCTTAGAATTCTTGTCCTGTTGCAGGATCAAATCGAGGACGAGCAACCGCGGCCAAGAACATTACCTTGGTTATGAATCTTTTGCTCCTACACGTTCTCAGTGGCTCTTCCTTTTCAGGCAAGAGATAGTATTTCTCGGATTCCTTAGTCAGGTAAAACCACTTCTCATCGATATGAATAAAATCATACATATCAAGAAACATAGGACCCTGCAAAGAAGAAGCTCTGTTTATCATGGACAGACAAAATTGAACTCTTGCCTTCTTGTTTTGTTCTGAAAGATAAGGTTTTATGGCATTTGAGTGTCTCCTGATGAGTCCTCCTTTAATTCTTCGATGCAAAGTTGCACTTGAAATGTTAAGAGCATTTGCCATTGATCTAATATTTGTGCGTCTGCGCAGGGGAATTTCCACAACATGGCTGAGATCAAGTTCTTTCTGTTTTCTACCGACTTTCCCGACTTTTTTTGTTGATACGTCAATTGGAATGCCATTTTTAATACAGAGCCTCACAATTCTCCATAATCTTCTAATGGTACGTATAGAAACTAAAAATTCTAAAGCAGTTGCAGTTAGAAAACCACGCTTTATCTTCCCATTCTGACTTCTAGCCATTAAAAACTCACAAATGTATTGTCTTTCTTGATTGCTCAGCTCTTTATGGACTCTTGATGGGTTTGACGTATTCATTGGTAGAGAAGTTTCCATGGTTCAGATGAGCAGAATGAATACTGATGCATGCGATTTGGAGTCGCAAACAGAGAAAACAGGGGACCAATGCTTTTGTGAGGAATTTTGTTCAAAGTGGACTTTTGTTTTTTAATAGAAATGTAAAGAATCCTTCACTTAATATACAACCGTTATTTTTGGCGCACATGTCTTTAATTTTTGTTCTTTGAGTTACCCGCCCAATTAAATTATAGGGTTATGATATGTTGGCGCCTTTTTAAGTGAAATATTAATAATAGTTTGGCGCCTTTTGAAAAGTAGAAGAGGGTAGTTTGCCGCCTTTTGAAAAGTAGAAGAGGGTAGATTTGGAACTATGATACAAATGCCCACTTGTCTTAAAATTTGTGCATTTTGAAAGAGGCCATCTATTTAGAAACAGAGGGAGTAGTAAGGTATTATACAAAAAAAATTATAGTAGTAAATTTGTGCTATGGTCTAAACATTATTGACAAATTTGAGACCTCTGCATAACATTTCAGAACGTATCTTTTTTTAAAAAAAAAATTATTTGCCACCGCAATCGTCGTCCTTAAAGCGCCCAGCCCACTCTTAAGTTTTCGATTATGAGCAGAGAAAAACAGAACAGAGAAGAGAAGAGAAGAGAAGAAACAAGAAGACGAAAATGTCGACTCTTTCAGTGCCACACACTGTTCCTCCTGTCTCCCAGGATGTTGAGCAGCTCAGGAAAGCCTTCGAAGGTGATGATCTTTTTCTCATTTTCCTTGTTTTGCTTTAGCGCTGATGATCACTTGTTGAACTTTTGCTGTTAAACCACAAACCGGCTGGATCACATTCTTTTTGTTCTTCGCATAGATATTTCTTGTGTTTAATTAGGAAGCTCTGAACATGTGTCCTTCGTTGTTTTTGATCTGTGCGCTTCAGGATGGGGAACAAATGAGAAGTTGATCATATCAATCTTGGCTCACAGAACCGCGGAGCAGAGGAAGCTGATCCGAGACGTTTATCATGATACGTATGGGGAGCCACTCCTCAAGGCCCTGGAGAAGGAGCTCACGAACGACTTTGAGGTTGGTTCTCGCAAACCCTTTTTGTTTATCCACTCAAACATACAGATCGATCTTGAATCCGTCTTACTTGGTCTTTGTAATGACTCTCCGTAAATGAACGTGTATGTGTTTGTTGAAACTCCCGACTGGCAGAGACTGGTGCTGCTATGGACCCTTGATCCAGCTGAACGTGACGCCCATTTGGCCAACGAAGCCACCAAGAGGTGGACTTCCAGCAACCAGGTCCTCATGGAGATCGCCTGCACTCGGACCTCCAAACAACTGCTTGCAGCCAGACAGGCTTACCATGCTCGTTCCAAGAAATCGCTTGAGGAGGATGTTGCTCATCACACCACCGGAGATTTCCGCAAGGTAACGCAAAAACTCCTATCGCTGTGTGCTTGGAGTTATGCTTCGACTGTTGTTATGGTTGATCTTTGAACTTGCATCTGGCAGCTGCTGCTTCCTCTGGTGAGCTCATACCGATACGAGGGAGATGAGGTGGACCTGAATCTCGCAAAGTCTGAAGCTAAAATACTCCGTGACAAGATCGAACATAAGCATTACAACGATGACGATCTCATCAGGATCTTGGCCACTAGGAGCAAGGCACAGATTAATGCGACCCTCAATCGCTACAAGAACGAATATGGAAATGACATCAACAAGGTATGTACTTGATGGCATGGAGGAGACTTTGTGTTTTTCTTTCTATGTTTTAGATCGAAGTTTTAATTCTGCTATCTGTTTGCCAAATTTTTCCTGCAAGTTGTTTCTAAGAGGCCTGTGCTCTCATGCTTAATCGGTCTTGATTTCCTGCAAGTTTTAATTCTTTCTATGTTTTAGATCGAAGCTTTAATTCTCCTATCTGTTTTCTTATGGTCTTTTTGGTAAATACAAGATATTTCCTGTAGCTTCAAGGAGCAGTACATGAGATTGTCATTCCTATATGCAGGACCTTAAAAAGGACCCCAAGGACGAGTTCCTTGCGCTGCTTAGGGCCACAGTGAAATGCTTGGTCCGCCCCGAAAGGTACTTTGAGAAGGTCCTTCGTCTAGCAATTAACAAACGCGGAACAGATGAGGGTGCTCTAACAAGAGTAGTGGCAACAAGAGCTGAAATTGACTTGAAGATCATTGCAGAAGAGTACCAGAAAAGGAACAGCGTGCCTCTCGATCGTGCCATTGTCAAGGATACCCATGGAGACTATGAAAAGATGCTTCTGGCACTGCTTGGTCATGAAGATGCTTGAGCTTCTATCTGCTGAAGAAGATTTTCTACCCGAGTGTATCATGGAACCTGTTTGAACCCGTTTGATGTTGAGGTACTGTTGTGATGCTTGCTTTAGTTGTTGTCTGTCTTCAAACAATCGGATCGGATGGTTTTATCTTCCACCCTCTGACATAATAATATATCTAAGGATGCTTTCTTAAACTTTTTCAAGTAACCATGATCAGCATAAGTAGTGGCGTTTTCCTTACCTGCATGTGGAGTCTGTGTCAGGACTCATGGCGTTCATCAGTTAGCTATGCAGTGCATTCAAAAACCAGAAAACTAAACATGGAAATACAGACCCTGAGATGAGTTCAAATTTAAAGTTTTCAGTGGAATAGATTACATCCCAAGTTATTATCCTAGAGACAACAACAACAAACAAGATAATACAAGTAATAACGGCATGGTAAACAACGGAGAGCCAAAATTTCTACATCCTTCAGATTCATAGGTAGTGTCCACAGGAGTTGAAGAGCTTCCCACCAGTGCAGCAGCTTCAGAATCTTAGGTACAAACAACATCTAGTAACCCAAGCTGTCACTAATGAAGAAGGCAGTGACCTTGGGAGAACAACAACAGTTCAAAAGACATCATTTCTTCAAGAAGTTCCTTGAGAAAATTCTCTTGCAGTAAGGGCTGGTCCGCAAGATAGAATGTGGCCGGACTGCTTCAACAAGACTAGCATGGAGAGGACCCTGGTAGAGACCAAAACCCAGTTCACGAGAGAGGAGAACAGAGCAACTTGCATTAGAATGGATGAATTGAAGAAGCATATGCTACAGAGTTGTATTGTGCTACCAAACTTTAAATGGCTTGTTCTGAACCCTGGAAGTGATTGTATTATTGTAGAACTTCATACCTTAGTAACTGCAAGAGCAGATTGGATAACATAGTTGGCAAATGGGTCTTGCAGAAACTGTTCAAAGTGAGGCACTGAAAGCAACTCGGTGACGATCTGGGACCGGCTCTCCATTAAATGTTTGAGGCATTTTTCAACCACATGACTGCTGAACTTTTGCACTGAGAGCTGTACGTAGTGGCCTTTGAACTGAGAAAGTAAATTGCCAATTGCAGAAGGGTCTTTCAGTTCTATAACATATTGCACAACATAGTTTCTGCATTGGAAAAAGAATTTGGTTTAGAATCAGAATTCAAATAGTACTGTTCCCTTCTCCCTCAATGGATAGAGGACACGAAATCAGTAGATAACTACCCAAATTGATCTTGAGCCAGAAGGAGGCAATTTCTGGAAATTTGAGTAATAAGTTTATCTCTGTATTGCCCTATGGAGTGATCTATGCACCTTTGTAAAACACAACATCCATGCCTATGAGTTGCAATGTCAACACAGAATTTTGCTGCAGCATAAAAGATGAACTGCGCAGGACCATAAGAAACAACAGCATCAAGAGAAATTACAATCTTGATTGAAATTTTGTACATAAAAAAGGAAGAGGGAAAAGAAAAGGAATGTCATAACAACAAATATGTTAAGTGCCCGAATAACCAAACGAACGATACTTTCTATGAAACACAGTATGATTTTCTCTAACCATTCAAGTAGTTGAAGATCAGACCATTTATGCAAGTTCTATGCAGTTAAGAGGAAATCAAGCAGTTTATGCTTTCTCAAGTAAACCTGTGGTGGATCATGGCCATATCAATTTTTAGAATAGCAGCGTCAGGAAAGCAAAATTAATAAACCTTATTAGGTTGAATGTCAATTCATCCCACAACTTCCTCTTTAGCGTGCGGCATTGTTTACTCGACATGTATTCATGTAAAGCATAACTAAACCTGACATGTGTACACCAACCATATGACATTTGGGATCAGTAAGATAAATAATCAGATTAAATGATATGGCATTTACTCTTTTTTGCTTTCTCAATCATTGATTCATACTGCCATAAATTTTCCATGGTAATATAAGGTTAAAAGTTCACAAGATCGCTTTCAATTCAACTGCAGTGAAGCTATGGGAGATCTCCATCTCATACACCAAGTACAGGTCTTGCTCCCATTACCTTTAAAGAAGCCTACACACCGTAGAAAACATCTAACCGAGACTCTTGCATTCATCAAGTACTACTTGTAATCCCAAGTAAACAGAAAGAAGAAAGCTTAGGAACTAAAACTCCCATATAAATGATGCTATTGTGAAGTATTATTGTGAACTACCTAGGCATTGTTTTAGTGCTATAGCAATGACGCTGACATAACTAACTGGCAAAGCACAAATTTATATCATCTTGGATATAAATTAGTTTCACACAGAATTCCTTTTGAGTGTGGAACACTGCAGACTAGAAGATGATAATGATCCTGATGATGTTAAACTCGTCCATTTCAGCAAACTGGCTAATGATAATATTAATGTGCTACTGATAAAATTCTGCAGATACATGCTTCACCTCCAATGCAATCAAACTAAAGCAATAAAAAATGTCACAAGCAAACTATTCAGGATAGCTTATGATCAGAGTTGAACTTGAGGATTTTTGTGTTATCAGGTCTAGTGGAGGAACCAGTGAAAGGCCTACCTTGTTGTCTTCATTGCTAAGGCATTGCAAGCAACGCTGTAAGACATGATTCCCATTTAGATCCTTAATTAAATCAAGAAGACCAGGTTTTAGAGCTGCTTTCACAAGTGATATCTCCTGCTTTGATCTTAGCCTCTCAATCAACTTCTGCACCACACGTGTACTGGTGCAAAAGGCACAAATTCATTAGTATTGAGAAGAAATGCCCCAAATAAATCATCAAAACAGAAAACCAAAACAAAAATAAATTATTGAACAGAGATTGAATTAGGAACTACCCGAAGGTGTTCAAGGAAATCCTAACAAGCTGTCCTTCTTCTTCAGTCACTCGGAGCACAATTTGCATTCTTTGCTCTTCACTGCAAACTTCCAACAGCTTCTGCATGAGGTAGTTGCCAAAAGGGTCCATCATAAGCTCACCAACATGATCAATGATCTCATTGAACACTATCTCCACGTCTAATTCAGTTCCCTCATCAAACATTGTCTGCAAGAACCGAGAATCATCCTGGTCCTTTGCCATGTAATAGATACGACCCTGGAACTTGGCCAGTGAATAAGGCACTGGCAGATATTTCACAGCATGGGAATTGATTAGACCTTGCCCATTTTCACTAATCTGTCTATTACTTGTAGAATTTTCCAGCTTGAAGCCTTTACCTCTCAGATTTTTCAACATAATCTCTTTGTGGGAATTTTTCTTTTGACTCCTTGTTAAATTACTTCCCCTGTTGATACCATACTTCAAACCTTTGCCTTGTATGATGAGGCTATCCTCACACCTAAAATGTTGTACATCGTCTGCTTCTTTCATGCATACATGAGACTGAGGCAGCCAATTGTTTGGCACTGCATTTGCGTTCTCACTGGAGAATGAATGAAGGGGTAAAATGTTCTCTGAACTGGCTCCTAACTTGGAATGAAATAACCTAGAATAACTTAGTGGATCAATGACCTCTCCTTCCTCTTTAGGATCCATTCTCCATTGCTGTGAGCGAAGAAAAGCATCATCTAGCAAAGGCCTGTTACAGAAATTGTTCTGAGACAGAACGCATCTAGAGTCCCGGCTTCTGGCTTCCTCCAACGGATCCATTCTTTGATTCTCCCTCCATCCAGCGTTAGAACAGTACTCATTAGGCCTATTCCGAAACCCCCCAGAGTCACCCTTTTCGTATCCCCCCGGCAACCCTAGCGGATACCTGATATCATTGTTAAAACAACCAGAGATTCCAAAAGCAGAGGACTCAACACCTGGGTAGCCAAAAGCAGCTCTGTTTGAACCCTCACGTGGCCCATATTTATCAACGTTATGAGGCAGATTTCCAATAGAACCAATACTCCCACCAAACCAAAAGCCAAGACCATCTGGGTCCCCCTCAAGTCTATTCATTTGGCTGCCACTGTTATTCTTTTCCTCATCCCTCACACGCATTCTCATCAGATTCTCACACAAGCCCAAATCATCCACCAACTTCTCGCTCTCATTCCTTGCATAATGTGAAGAGCCATTTAAACCAGGATCCAACCAGAGGCCATTCGCGTAATGGGTATTGGGCAAGTGATACTTAGCCTCGGGAAATGGATTTGGAAACGGCGAGCCGTCCTCCGACGAGCAGAAACCATTGGAGAAGGAGCTGGAAGAAGAGTGCTCCGACTGCGGAGACACTCGGCTCATAGGAGAGCCACTACCCATGTAGGGCTTGTGACGATGATGGAGATTCGAAACGACAGCCTGAGGGATCCCCTTCGAAACAGACTGTTCGTTTCTCGTCAAGTCCCGAATGATCCTCTTCTCTTTCTCAGCTAGTTCAAACATCCTCGGAAAAACGACACAAAAGTTCTACAACATAAAACACAGTAACAGTACAGAAACGAGAACTGGGAATCGAGAACCAAAAACCCAAATGCAGCAGCAGATTGTTGGAAACCAATATCTCAAGAAAGAGAGTGACCAAGAGAGGATTCTAAAAACGAAAAGAAAGAAAGAAAAAAGTTTAGCTTTGGAACTTGGGTGTGAATATTTTTTTTTTTTTTGCGCTTTCTCTCTCTTCTTGGGATGTGTCCGGATTGAGAGAGGAATTGGAAGGGAAATGGAAAATTCTGACGAACGGTTATACGAAAACGAGTGCTGGGTCTGGTGAGGGCAGGAGCTCACGCCATTAAAATGAAGCGAGTCGCCACTACTCTGTCGCACACATAAAGCGCACGCACCGCAGAAGAGAGAGATGCTTACTTTTTGTCGTTTGTTCGATTTGATCATTCTTAATTATTAAAACCTTTTTTCTTTTTTTCAGTTATCGAAATCCCAGAGCCGAAACAGAATTTGCAACAAATAATCCTTGATTTTCTCCATCCGAGGTTGATCCGCTTTCTCGCTGAGCTGATTCTATGTTTCACATGTATGTTGGAATCAAATCGACCGCCGTTGGATAAAGATAGGAGTTTGGATAGTTTTATGAGGGTGTTACGTGTCGTCTGAGTAGTGGATCTTTCTGGATTTATGGTGTAGAGGTGTGCGTATCTGATAACTGGACCGGCACCATCACCTTTTGTCGCCTGGTAGACGGAAAGCCGAGGGATGAAAATCCCTTGATAGCGAGAATAGCAAAAGGCCAAGTGTCCTGTGTGTGTCCGTTTTGTTCCTTGCCAGCCAAGCGAAGCGAGTAGATAATAGGGCAGCGAAATAGTGAAATTACTACTCATGATTTATAATAAGAAATTCTTTTTCATAAATCAATACTAAAAATTTCTTTAACATAAGCTTCTTTTTTAGGGAAATATATTTAAAATTAGTTAATCCGGAAAGTTTCCTTATTTTTTTGGTAAACCGTGACGGGTTTTTTCTTGAAAACAAAAAGAAAAAGAAAAAGGGATTAGAGTATTTAACGTAATAAATGAAATTTCCAGGTCAAAGATGGCGAATTCTTCCTTGTCCTACTTTTCAGGCAATTGAATCTCAAGCAGTGGACTCTGATTCTACGGGCCAATAACATCTTGCATAATGCACGTTTCGAAATTAACATTAATAAACATTATGAAGAGAAAAGGGATTTCTACTCTAATGCAAATTATTAACATTAATAATAAACAAAACCAAAAACATTATGAAGAGAAGAAGGAGATAATTCTAGAGCCAAATAGCCCAAATATCAACTCAAGGCAGTTATGAATAATTTAAAAAATACATGAATAAGCGATGCAGAGAAGCAAAATGATGTTTTTGTTGTATCTAATTTGTAAATAAATAGATAAAGGTTAAATAAAGTATTAAAGTACTTTTCCCATTAAAAATAATTCATTATTTTCATTATTTGTTGATTTATCGTTTATAATCAATGGCATGTAAAAGCCTAAGTTCTATCTAGTATTCTAATTAATAATCAGTTCACAAAAAAAAATTTAAAAGTAAAGAATTTTTTATGAATTTTTCCGTTCCCAGCCAGGAAAAAAGAAAAGGAAATAAAAAAAACAAGTAACTTAAAAAAAAAAAAGGATTAAAAATACTTATGAAATAATCACTATATATATCAAAGTAATCACTAATAACTCCTTTTTCAAAATTACTGTCAAATACGCAAGTGTACCCAGATAGTCGAAATATGGACTGAAAGTTCAACGAAATTCGGTCGTGTCTGAGACAACGTTTGCAAGCACATTGATTAGTTTTAAAGAGAACAATCAGGTAAGTGCTGAGAAGTAGGGTAAAAGTATGAAAAACAGATAAGTTACCAGAGTGGTAAGAAGTGGTTGGAAGTTAAAACGAAACGAATTAACGAAGAGCGTGCTTGAAGAGTAAGTAATTACTACTATCCATGTCCTGGTAAACAATAAGTTATAAATGTGAACAGCCACCCCAAGACCTTCACCAGACAAGAAATGAAAACAGGAGATTATAGACAGGCAAACCCAATTAGCACAAAGTTCACAGTATCTCTTTGATATATGCTAGGCCTAAAACATGACTTCCCAAACAAACAACACAAAAGTTAAATAATATCATCAAACCCCATTAACTAAGAAACCAAACACCAATTGACAAATAAAGGTTAAACCTAACAAGTTAAACCAGAGCAATGCTGCTCTCCCCGCCCGGGGGCTTGCGTACTCCTCCTAGATAATCTCGTGGTTCTACCTTTACATCAGCAAAGATGTTGCTTCCACTAATCTCCCGCAGTTTTGCTGTACTGAGATGTTTCTCAGCGGATGCCGGGGACACATCCCCCTTGAATATGTTATTCCCTGAAAGCTCAGCAAATTTTTTGTCATAAATTTTCTTTGCTGTCTTTGTCCCAGCTTCCTCAGCTCCAGCAGCCTACGGTATTAAATCCAGGTTGAAGAAACCAGTTAGAGCATTAACATGCTTTAAAACTGCTAGAAGACATCAGTAGAAATAAATAAATCTTGCTCAACTGCTCCTTGCAACAACCAACAACCAGAAAGTAATACTGCTTGACTTGATAATTGGCCCCAAATTCCAATTTATTCCTATACCTGCTACGACCAGCTAAACCTATCCATTATTTCCAAGGCATTTCCTGGTTCCCTATCCTCCACACCTTCTCACTCCTGAAGCCTTTCTTCTCCCAGGCTAATTTTTTTTCCTTCATTACATACTTTGTAGAACTTGCCAGATTAATAATCTGATTACCTTCTCAATATAAAACCACACGATATCACAACACACTCACACACATTAGCAAGCAACTACTTTCTTAATTATTCCAAAGGAATCCATTAAACTAGCTGCTGCAAAAAGGCACATACAGATTCAGGATTTTCTCCTATGGCCAAATGGTCCTTCAACGCCAATGGTACTGCAGTTGACCTTGGTAAAATTTCAGGTGGGGGTGCAAAGATGTCATGACCACTAAGCTCCTTGCTCTTTGCATCAGAAAGCTGCTTCTTCAAATTGTCCTCAGCTTCACTTTCTAGTGTTCCACTTAGCTCGCGCTGCTTTGCCACCTCAGGCAGAGAAGTTGGCCTTTTAGGAGAAATGCTCTCTTCCTCCGCAAATGAAATGTGACTGATTCCAGCAAGTGCTTGCTAATAATACAGCAAAATATCAATACTTGAAACTTGAAAACCATAATTTTCTTGACAAGCTTCCATAATGATAGAGATTTATAAAACAGGTAATAACATACCTGGTACATGCGCAATCCTGTTTTATTGGCCAAAGTGGCATTGGCCTCTTCAGACGGATCATTTTCCCCGTTGGCTGAAAAAATGCCACTCCCTGTCATCTCCTTCATTTTATATCCGGAACAAGGTTTCCTAGATACCAGAAAGATTCAAATGTTAGCAATTTGATAGAGTTTAAAAACGTCAAGAAGAAACCTAACGTTATTAGCAAAAGAAATACTTTCTTTTCAGCCATCTCAATGGTTAAGACTTCATTTTTCATGATTCATGATCCGTAAAACCTAAAAACCCCCGTGACTATCATCAATTCCCAGACGTCATGCTGTTTTATCTTCTAGGTTGAACAACCAATCATCTGAAAGTCCAATAAACTGAGAGGTTTGGGTGAATTAAAATTTACAGAATCATTTTAAGCTGACAGCATCAATGGCAGTCAAATTAGCTTTCAATCAGAGATCCTCTCCCTAATGATGAAACAGATTAAACCAATTCATTTCAAGATCTCTCCACCAATTGCTTAAAACTTGTAAACGATGGGGTTGAATCAGGTAATATATCCTATGGGCATTGAGATCATGTAGGAGAGAAAAGTGAGAGTAATCGAAAGCAAGCAAACTTTGGAAACCGAGAAGCTAAGCAGAACATGAAGAGAGGCAAAATCAGATCTTACCTTTTGTTCAAGCTCTCCACTTCCTCATCCGTCACTTGCCCTCCAAACACAACCTTACTGATCCCATCCGACGGCTGCCATCAACCCGCCCAAAAACAATCCGGCCAATCAATACACACAAACAATCTCAAAGACTGAGAGTATAAGTACCAGCGATTAGAAGAAGAAGAAAAAAATGGGCACCTGGGTATTGCGGGTGGGGCGAGAGGCGGAGGAAGCGGCGGAGGGCGGGGGAGTCTCGGACCAAGTGAGCAGATCTGCGGTGGATGTGTGGGGCTTCCTCACCGGCGTCGTCCTCTCCATTTCTCTCCCGATTCGACTCTCAAAAGCCTCCAACTGGCAGCCGAAATTGAATTGGCGAGAAACCGAGGCTCGTTCCGATTGGAAGTCGTATCTCGCTTCTTAGTCTTCCTCTTCAGCTCGCTCGCCCGCGCACGACGAGTGTGTGAGATCCAAATCTCTCTCCCTCTCGCTCCGCCGATTGAGTGAGTTTTTGCCTTTTTCGCTTTCTGAAGCGGAAGCGCTTAAAATATTGTGAGCAGGAGTAGCAGCTACTCTATTTGTGTTTTTAAAGCAAAGAAAGCCAAGAGAGAGAGAGAGAGAGAGAGAGAGAGAGAGAGAATTTCGGATTTTTAGGCTCCAAGGAAAATTCAAAAAGAGAAAACAAAAAATTATAACGACAACAAGCTTTTAAGCGGGATTTATTTTCTAAGAATTTCGATAACTTCATGTATTTCGTTTGTTTTTTTTTATTAATTCGATTTCTGCGTTTTCTCTTGTTTTTTTGTTTTTTCTTCCTTTTTTTTACCATGGGCTTTCGAATTCTGGTAGCGCCGAGTGACGACCTGATATTTCTTTACCTCAATGGCTGGCATGTGCGCCCTAGCGTGACTGGCAAGTGTAGGTGGGAGAGAAAATCCACCGACTTGGCCGATTGTATCGCTATTTGATGTACGAGTACGACCGTTACTCGGATAAAGCTTACACCCCTAATAAAATTCAAATGGTACTTACCTCAAATTTTAAATTTTAGGGGCCCGACAGATAAGCCCCAGTGTAGAAAAACACCATTATTTTTAGGCTAATGGGATTGAATTCACAAATTTTTATTACTTTAATGAATTATTTCTTGTACCCGAGATTAATTTTATCTAGCGTTTCTGATCTTGAATGTCCACTCTAATTGAAAAATATAAGCGTTTACTTATAAGGGCTTGAATTTCTAGGGACAATTTGTTTTAATTTAAGCCAACTTAATTCAAAATAATTTATTTTTATATTTATATTTTTTTAATTAAAATTAATTTTATTTGAAAGTCAATATTATTTAAGTAAAATGATCTATTGATTGTGAAATTTTTATAATACTATTGATTTTTTATGATTTTTTTTAAACATTAAAAAAAATTTCATAGAAATTTAATAACATGATAAAAATTTTGCTTCAAATGAATTATTACACCTATATAGTATTGGCTTTCAAATGAAATTGGTTCTAGGTGAAAAAGATTTAAAACAATTTTAGATTAAGTTGACTTAGATTAAAATGAATTGGGTACTAATCTCAAGATTATAAGTAATTTGAGTTTAATTAGATTTTTAATAAGAGAGTAACACAGGGGTGGAGACAAGGGGGCGCTGGGGTGCCTCTCGCGCCCTCCTAAACCCCTCCTAATACTTTTGCATAATTATATATATGATATATATTTTATAAATTATTTAAAAAAATTAAATAGTAGAAAAATATAAACAACAACACAAATATTATAGAGAGTAAAAAAATACTGATTTTTAAATTTTTTATATAAAATTTATACCAAATATTAATATATTAACCTAGGTTTTTTTTACTTGCAGTTGAATTAATTTTTTTTATGTTGTTATTGCCAGGTTAGTCAAATGGCTTGTTAAAGCCAAATTGCAATTGGCTTAGGATGCAAGAAAAAGACACATGGCCATATTAGTATACATATAAAAGTCGTATGAAATTGAGCCAAAGAGATTTAACAAAACAATGAGGAAAAAAATGGATTGCAAAAGTAACAAGTCATGAAGGATCGGGTAGGATTTTTTTTTTTTTTTGACATATATTTTATCATCCAAACAGTATATAATTCTTATTGTCGCACTAGATTAAAAAAAATATCATTGTTGTCAAGGGCGTAGCCAAGATTATAGAGTAGGGGGCGGGGGGTGGCCCAGTGGCCCGCCGCCGATAGCGTTCGCGACCTCACTTCGTACGCCAGAGCCTTTCTTCACTTACTGGAATCGGAATAGAAAATCAGATCAGCTTCAACGGCAAAGAGCGAAGACGCCAGGGGGCTGGCCGGCCGCTGGCGATTGCCGAGTGAATCCCGTGCGCGTTGCACAACGGAGTCTTCTACCTGACTGCCTCGCAAATCGCAAGCGATATTCGCAATTCGCAACAACAGGGGAGCTCTGGACTGAAACTAAAAAGGAAAGGCCAAAATACATCTTCAGCCCTCAAACTCGGATGATCAGGACACTTAGCCCCCCTGGACTTCAACTCGGAGCAACTCAGCTGGTAAGCCCCTGAACTTGGTTAAACGGGTCAGTCAACCCCTTTAACCCATACGTGCCATCACGTGATCATTGTCTTTAACGCCGTTCACCTCATCTGCGTCTCGACATGTTTTCTGCATAATCCAACTCGTCTTCCTTCGGCATTGGAACCTGCCATGTAGGAGGATGCGATGAGGCCATGCGAAGGGTGAAGGGCAACGAAGGGCGAAGGGTGAAGGAAGAAGGGTGGCGAAGGCTGAAGGGCAAAGGCCGACGAATGGTGAAGAGCAGCAGATAGCGAAGGGTGAAGGGCAACGAAGGGCGAAGGGTGAAGGAAGAAGGGTGGCGAAGGCTGAAGGGCAAAGGCCGACGAATGGTGAAGAGCAGCAGATAGCGAAGGGTGAATGTCGGCGGACGGTGAAGGGCTGTGAAGGACGAAGGATGGCGAAGGCTGAAGGGCGAAGGGCGTTTGACGGCGAGGGGCGAAGGACTAAAGGCGGGGAACGGCGAAGGTCAGCGGACGGCAGACAACGAATTGATGGTAGTAGTGCTAATTGAAGTAGAGGAGATTGTGAAACACGATGCCCTTTACCTGGGGATTTCTGGGCGTAGCATTTAAGAAGGATTATAATAGGGCAAAGAAGTTCCGAGGAAGACAATGGGTGTTTTATAATGTTTATAAAATTAGGATAGTTTAGGAAGAAATCAGAAAGTTTGGGAGATGTTATATAATTTTATGGCTGTTGTTATCTATAGAACATAATTACAAATTTACTCCTTGTTGTTTATATTTAGTTATAGTTCTAACCCTAAGGATTTATTTGTGCCACCAAACTTGGGAGGACAAACGTTGTTGTACTTATTGAAATCACGTGACCGCACGTGATGGTCAAGGGGGCTGACTCACATACTTTAACCAAGTTTGGGGGCTGAGCTAGCCCGAGTTGAAATCCAGGGGGCTAAGTGTCCTGATCATCCGAGTTTGAGAGCTGAAGATGTATTTTGGCCAAAGGTCAACAAAAGAAACGCACCGGATCGTTAAAATCATTTAAAAAAGGTTAAACCATCTAAAAGTCCTCCATTAATTTTAAAACTTACATATAGGTACCTAACTTTAATTTTCCTACAATTATGTCACACATACTACCTACCCCATAAAATTTTTTCAAATTCTAGGGGGGGGGCTGCCACCCCCCGTCCCTTCATAGATACGCCCCTGATTGTTGTCAATAATATTTTTTTAAAGTTGGAATTTGCAATTATAATTTCTTCATTCTTCACACTGCCCACCACCTAATTTATGTGACTTACTTTTTGAATTTGTATATTTCTTTATCTTATTTTATTTTATTATTGATTTCAATGAATTTCATATTAAAATCACTGCATGACTATGGAGATTGAAATTAATAATGTTCAATATTTTAAATCATAAAAGCTCTAACTATAATTTTAGTATATTTTTCTGACTATACCAATATATATATATATATATATATATAGTTCCTTCATCCTGCACCCCTCAATTTGAAATCCTGGCCCTGCCTCTGTTCTCACACACCTACAAAAGATTCTCATACAATTCAGTAAATATGAATTTTAGGTAAAAAGTATATACCAATAAAGTGGTCTCACACCTTATAATGAATCGTAATGGCCTTTATTTAAGTCTTGAAAGTGATGTACTTTGTATTTATAGCCATAGATGAAGCAGCTGTTTTTCATATCTTATAAATCATAGGATTAATGAGACACATGAACCCATGAGTTACATTTTCTTAAGGGAATGGACCAGTGGCCAATATGTGAGTTTTAGCCCTCATGACTGTTTTAGACCTTAAGTCAATTCGGGTGTTCAGGGTTTGCTTTAGCCTAATAAACCAAGGGTAGATATCACCATTCATCAAACTCCATTTCTTTCATATTTGGTCTCACACCTTTATAATGTGTGCAATATTAGATAAGATTAAGTTGACACAAAGCCCTAATTTATAAAAAGGAAACACTATTAGTTCAAATGACCCATTAACTGTCACTTTGAATTTATTAGAAATCACCGAATAATATGAATTCATCAACTCGCATGCAACCATTTCATGTTTAACTTTTTGAATTTTAATTTCAAACTGTTCAATAATTGTATTCTAATAAATTAATTATCTCCTATAATTTTTTTCAAGTCAATGGATAATTTAAATTATCAATTTTTCCTCTCTATAAATCAGATTTTTGTATTGACGCAATCTTGTTTAGGGTGAGGAACCAATATGCAACAAACTAAAAAAAAAAATACCAATATGCAACAAAATGATAGTTTGGAGCAATTCACAATGGAATTAAAAGATTGAGACTAGTGATGTTTTTAGCTAAGTGGGGAGATAACATGAGAACTATTCCATTTTTTTTTCTTTCGACAGTAAGATAATTATTTTAGTTTAACTTTATGTTATCTCGTGTTAACTATGAGTAGTATTCCACTTTCATCATCCCTAAATAATTTGATTGTAGCAAACAATATGTGATTCTTACTATATATGCTACTTTAGTTGATTTAAAGTTTAGTTATTATATTACATACACATGTCCAATTAAACACACTAAATCACACCTAATGCTCAACATATCACCCAGCAACCATCTAAAAATTGATAAAATTGGCCCTAGACAAATCTTTCTTTCTCCAGAAACTCTAGCCCCCACCACTATCACTTCTAGTCCATTCCTCTCCTCATAGCCTTCAAATCAAGGCTTCTCCAATCACTCTTGACCTCCAGATTGAAGCTTCTCCGTTAATTATCACCTCAATCATGTCACCATCACTCATCTTCAAATTATGCTATTGCCGTTCACCACCAAACTGTGTCATTATTACTAGACTCTATATTATGTCATCATCTCTCACTAGATCATGTTGTCGACATCTTCAAACACCTCCAAATTATGCGGATAATTGCTCACCTCCAAATCACTCAGACTGACAATTATATCTAGATATCACCATCGTCGATCACATCTAGATGATGCTATTAATGCCTTGAAATCACGTCAGTTATTGCTCTACTCTAGATCATGTCATAATTACCTTTAGATTGCATCACTCATCACTCATCTCTATTGTCTCGGCCACTGGATTTTGTAAAGAAACAATTTGGAAAAGTGTCTAAGATGATATATTGAAGTGTCTAAATGATATGAAAATGCATATAAAGTAACGTATAAAAGTTTCTGAAATAATATGTAAAAGTATATGAAGTAATATATGTATAATTTACATCTTTTATAAGTAAAAGTATCTGAAGCAATAAACAAAAATGCCTAAAACTAATAAGTAAAAGTCTCTAACACAATATTTGTGAAAATGTGTAAAACAATATGTAGAAATTTAATGTCCTAAGAAAATAAAAGTGAATCAATAAGTAAAAGTGTCTGAATGAATATCAAAAGGTATCTAAGAAATATGTAAAGGTGTCTTAACCAATGTGCAAATAATTTATTCTCTCAAAAAATAAATGTCTGAAACCATAAGAAAAAACTGTCTAAATGAATATATAAAAATATCTACAGAAATATATAAAAGTGTCTAAACAAATAACTGAAAATATCTAAAATAATATAAAGATAATTTATTTTTTCATAATAAAAGTGTCTAAACTAATAAGTAAAAAAGTCTAAATAAATATATAAAAGTGTCTGATGCAATATATAAAAATGTCTATAACAATATATATAACTTATTTTTTTGGCACAATACATCTCGATCACACAATCTCCTCATCAATTTCCAAATCATACTGCAGCCACCATTCACCCCTATACCGCGCCAATCATCACTCACCTCCTGGATCTCATTGTCACCACTAGCCTCCAAGATCTTATTGTCATCCTCGTGCTTAATTTAAGGTTGAGCAAAAGGAGGCAATATTGCAAGATGACCACCGGCCTTGATCTACTTAAGCAGCCATTGGTCTAAAGGTGAGGGACATGATCTTGAGGTGATTGACCACTGTTTGCACAATGGTAAAGCTGTTGCATCATCATTTTTTGGCAATGACAACTAAAGGAGATGAAGTTTTGCGGTGCCAATGTTTAAGGAGATAAAATGCCATTTAGATTGGGGGGTGTGATGAAAATTACCTAAGATGGTAAGAGGTAAATTTGGAAAACCATTACCGTGTCTAAAGTACATAATAGCCACCTTAGTTAAAACGTAACATATATAGTGATTATCATGTGAGATACAAAAATAGAAAAAAAAATGACTTGAACAAATTCAGGGGATAAGTATGGTATTTGTTCTTAAACAAACATTAGATTGGGCTTCTCATCAAGTAGAGGTTATCAAACATATTACAAGAGATCAAGGTAAATACAGTAGCCATTATTGTTACAAAAATTTCATAATACACTCAATTGCGATATTAATTTTCATTGCAAAGCATCACTGAAAAAACCTATGTCGCAATCACAAAGAAAAAATCATCTCATACTAGATGCAGTTCTGCAACATAAAAACTAGGCACACACTATCACCTAATGTGATGTTTTGTGTATAATGAAAATTAAAATTGGAACCTTGCGACAGATATGCGATGATTAGTTAATTATACTTGGAATGTAATTGTTATGACATTCATTATTTATTTCTTAAAAAATCTATTTATATATATATATATATATATATATATATATATATATAATTGGATTAAAAAATAAAACAATTGAATCAATGTAGAAATTAGTTAAAGTTAGAACTAGATATATATAAAAAAATGATAAATATGTACAAAAATGTGATAATTTACTTTCAAATTACAAAAAGACCCCTCGAATATCTTAAAATGTGCTAGCATAGTGACTAAGTTGTTGAGGTGCCTGACCATCTTGGGTCCTATGGGGTTCTCAAAAAAGATGATTTAGTTCAAAAAACCATACGAAAGAACCCTAGCTAGTAGGTTTCTATTCACTATTAACTGATTGAGGGTGGCACTTGATGTAACATTGGCTTTTTGCTGAACTTAAGCTAGTAGGAGACTTGAGCACACAATTGTGTGTTTTTAGCGTATAGCTAGCTTCGGCTCTTTTGTAGCTCAACAATTTCAGCTAATTGATAGTGATTAACACCTAATCAAGTAAGAGAAAGACATTAGTAAATCTTTAAATAAAATTTATTTAATTAAAAGGAAAAATTGTGCAAAAATAAAAAATTAAAATTACCCTATGCTCCAAAAGTGGCATGATCTATGAGGTGATACGAACCCATCAGGTGACCTCTCTTAGTTGGGTCAGCTATCTAATGCCATGTGTCCGTATTGAATTAGGGATAGGTGTCTAAGTTAAGGTACTTCTATGAGACTTATTTAACGTATCCCTCTTACTGTCGAATATAAAGACAAATTTTTAAAAAATGTAACATAAGGCAATAGAAAATGTTGAAAACAATATAGTAAAAAACAACCAATATGTAAAATGTTTATGAAACTTATGAGCTAACAAGCAATTGGGTGAACAATGATGAACTGGCCAGTTTTCTTGCTAATATGTTTGTCGGTCCACCGATCCTTAAAGTTTAGCTCTTGTCCATCCCTTTGTTAGGTCTACAACATTTTATCCCATATTAACATTTTAAAAAACTATATAAATAGTTATGAAATGACTGAAATTATGTGTATTAAAAAGTTCAAACCATTATGTTTGAGTGCATCTCCACAAGAATGTAGCCCATAGTTTCAACGTTGCCCTTAAGAAGTCAACTGCATGCTTGATGAATGCCCCAACCATTGGACTCACCCTCCTCCTTTTCAACCCTTTAGTAGTCACACAATTAGTGCCATAAAATCTCATCATAGCCTTTAAGGACATGGAACCTCACCAAATCATAGTTAGCGTTGTTCACAAAAAAGTTTGGGACATTCGGCATTGTTTCCCATGTCTAAAGATATACTCTGTCCCATAAGGAACTACGACATATCTCAAAGATGACACACCAGATGGTAGGAAGTTCCTGTGATGCTCACCAATATAACTCCCAATAAATTTGGAATTAAATTTCTAAAGTTTACAAAATGACAACTACATAACTAAATCAAACAAATTGAACTAATTTGTAAAGAAACTAAACTTACAAGTTATCATTTGATCTCCAATTATTGCACGTGCTTTTTCATCGAGCCCAGGGCATCTATTGCCATAACGGCCATGCTTGATTCAACAACTTCCAATGGATTGACGTTAAAGTGTTTCAGACATCTCTATCTATAAAAAGGCTATAATTGTTGGAAATTGATGAATTAGTAAACAAGAATAAAATTAAGAAATGATCTCATATAAAAACATACATAAAGAATTAATGTAAATACTTACTTTTGTTGGACAATCATACAATGATATGGATTTGGTGGTGGTTACCGATTAACTACAGTGATCCATATTGTGGATAAAGCTTCCTTGGGGATGGGAAATCCTTATAAGTGTGCTTGTCATTCAAGGATATGATGGTCTGGCTAGTGGTTTGCTCATCCTAATGCTACCCTAACAAATTTAGAATATGTTCTCTGGATTAGCTAAATAAATGAACTACAGAAAAAGCCTCATATTGTGCCCTATGAAAGCCCACATATTCATCATGAAAACCTTTAGAAAGGAAAGAACAATTCAAAATGCAAGGCTTATGGGTGTCGACAAATGGGTGTGCCGATAATGTGCTAAGTAGCTAGGTCTACTGGTGCAATAGTGGTGCGAATGATGGTTGTGGTGGCTTCCTGAAGATGAACGAACAACGTGGGAAAGAAGCAAAGAAGATCTAGGATTGGGATCGAGAGGAAACTTACAATGGGATAAAGGAGAAATAGGGGAGGATAGTTCGAGTGTCTGTGTTATTCTTGAAATCTACAATGATCATGAATGTTACAACTTGTGTGAAATTATTGGCACATTTTTTTGATGAAAAATCATCACAAAAATGTAGCAATATTGACGTAAACCTATGGATGATTATTTTCATTTCAATGTTTGGCGCCCAATTAATTTGCTTAATTTCCAATGCTTTGTTTTTGCTATGATTTTGTATCAAAATTGAAAATCGTCACAAATATGCTATAGTTTGTAACGTTCTAAATTCCTACTCATGCTTTTCACTCTTTTGGTAATGTGACTTTAGTTGTAAGTTTAATTACTGTAACTAACTGGCTATTGTCGATCTATGTTGTGGATGAGGATTCCCCGGGGATGAGAAACCTATATAAATGTGCTCATCATTTGAGGATACGATGGTCTGGTAAGTGGTCTGCTCATCCTGATACTACCTTGGCAAATTTAGAAGATGCTCTCTAGATAGACTAAATAAATGAACTATGAAAAAGCCTCACATTGTGCCCTATAATAGCCTACATATCCGTCTGAGAACCTCCAAAAACGATATAAGAGTCTAGAATGCAAGGCTCATACATGTTGACAATGGGTATGCAAACGATATGCTAGGCAGCTAGGTTTATTGGACTAGGGTTGGTAGCACTTAGGTCATCGTTGGGCGCAAAATAAGAGCCTTCAAAATGGTTGGGCATCTGCTTAGACCACATGGTGGCTAAGAAGGAGATGGGGAAGGAGAACTTCATCTCAGATTAGTAAAAGAGTCAAACATGCCCCAACCAGATGATAACTGCCTAGATAAAGGTCATCTCATCATAAAGTTTGAAAACAGACGGTATAGTTACTTCCATAAAATTACACATTCGTTCGTTAAGCTTTTAGATAATTTACAGTCAAGTCCTTAAAGTTTGAAAAGTGATAATTTAGGCATCAACATAAAATTATAGGTTTAACCCTTAAACTTTAAATATTTTACAATCAAGTCCTTAAAGTTTGAAATTGACAATTTAGGCACTAACATAAAATTAAAAGTTTAGTCCTTAAGCTTTTAAAAAAATAAAAAATCTAGTCTTTAAAGTTTGAAAAGTGATATTTTAGACATTAATATGAAATTACAAGTTTAATCCCTAAAATTTTAGATAATTACCTAGAAAAACCCTTAAACCCTAGAATATCACACAATTTACATTAGAAGCACATAAAACACTTAAATCACTGAAATAAACTTAGTAATTTTATACTAATCAACAAAATGACCCAACAATCATGAACAAGTGCATATCACAAATTGAAAACCACAAACAATCATGAAATTGAAAAAATTAAAAGGAATGGAGAAATTTGGTACCTAAAGCTTAACGAGGTGATGATGGTGCAACGACAATGTGACGACTGATGGTGGTGGTGGCTTCCCAAAAGCAAACAAACAAAGTGGGAGAGGGATGAGAAAAGACCTAAGAGTGGGGTCAAAAGGAGCCTTGCAATAGAAAAGGAAAAAAAATGTGGGATTGTTTAAGTGTTTGTGATTTTTCCAAAATTTGCAACGATCATAAACATTGTAATTTGTGTGAATGCTATGTTTTTGCGATGAAAAATCGTCACAAAAAGTGTTGTAATAATGACGTAAACCTATGGATGGTTATTTTCATTGCAATTTTTTTGCACCCAATTAATTCGTTTAATTTCCAATGCTTGACTTTTGCTATAATTTTGCGTGGAATTTAAAAATTGTCATAGATATTCCGCAATTTGTAAAGTTCTAGATTTCCGATCATGTTTTTCACTTTTTTAGTAATGCAGCATTAACCGTAAGTTTAATTACATTGCTTTTTTTTTTTTTGCAACGATTTGTTTCGTCGCAAACATCATTATTGTAAAATCATTGAAATGTTCTTTTATTGATAGATCAACACGAGAACATGCTACACTTTTGTGATGATTTCTGATTTGGGACGACACTATTCATCCCAGTCTTTGAGGCGTGTGTAGCAAATGTTTTGATTTGTTATAGTGGCTGGATTTTGAGACTATCAAAAAACAAAAGAAAGGAAAAAAAAATATCAACAATTGTTTTAAGTGTCTCATGTTTAGGATTGTTCATTCTCAACCCTACGCTTATAATAGATTATATTCAATTTTATGTTAAAAAAAACAACTGTTTAAAGATAATGTTACTGTGATTATACACTATGCATATATATTGATACATAATGATGATTTTGAAAAAAAGTGATCACTCACAAAAAAAAATAATCATAAGCACCGTTGGAAGACGAATGGTGCAATTTAGGTGCATATTGTCGAGTCGTCTGACATCGAACAACCTACGCACATGATTGTATTCCTGTGTGGCGGTCGCAAATCTTGTTAAAGCTGGTGCAAGTTTCTGATTCTTGTGAGCATTTCCTCGACAAGTAGCTTCTACATTCCTCATAAAGTACGATACCATCCTGTGATTTTCATCAACATGTAAATTCGCCAATTTGCTAAGCACACACATAGGCGTAGCCCTATCCACGCAACCCATATTCTTCCATTTCAACAAAAGTTTAAAAAATATAAATAAAAAGTAAATAGAGGATTCAAACCCATGAAGATGGGAAGCAGATTAATCTATAGCAATGGATTTTAAATCATGTTGCCATCCTTCCATATTTTTCATACAGCATTAACCATTTTGTTCTAAATTACTTCACTTTATTACACCAAAACTATTATCTCAATATTCATTTTCATCAATTTTGGTAATTTACGTGAGAGAGTAGAGGTGCCAGGGTTGAAAAAAAAATAAGTAAACTTTTCTTTTGATATTTGCGCCGAACCCAAATGCATCAAGTAATATAAAATGGAGGAAGTAATTATTATTATTATTAAATATAATGATTACTTTGTTCAAATTATTTAATAATTAAATTATTCATTTTTTTACATGTCAATATTGAAGCCAAACTCTTAGTGCACCAAGTAATTTTAGCATAAAATCTCTTTCCACCCATGACTTTTTCCAACTTAAACCTTTTACTTCTTAAATTTTAGCTCGAGTTCACTCACCTCTCAAATTTTAGAAATAGATACCTTTACCTATGAATTATATTTTGGTACAAAAATAATGGTTAGGTTATGTAGATTAATATAGGGTTGTTGATTCCCTGAATTACCTAAATAAAAAAGATTAAACTAGATAATTAAAATAATTTAAAAATCAAGTTAAATGGTTTGTTAATCTTTCATCTTTCATTTTATTTTCATTCAGGTTCTCATATAACTTAAATAGTCATTTTAGTTATAAAGATAAAATATGCCAACTTTCAAAATTTGAGAGTAAGTAAACTCGAGTCAAAATTGAGAGGTAAAATATTCGAGTTTCCAATGTTCAAACGGGAAATAGTCTTTAGGCAAAACAATTCTTCTGGTTTACTGTTTCCTGAGGAATGCGAAGAAGTATCTTGAGTTTTGTCCCGATCCATTCCATGTGAGCAATCGATTGTAAGCCATTGATTGGAGTTCTCGGTTGAGACCAAAATCATTTGGTGGACCACTCTTTCTCCGGAGCTTCACGTGCGATCAATGGAGCCATCCATCCCACAGCCACTCCCTGTCCATCTTTTTATGATTAATCATACCTCTTTCCTTCAAGTTTCGCACTAATTACATCCTTACCTTCATATGTGTAAACCTACTAATGTTCCCAAACTTTTTTCAGCATCACTAGAAATAAAAATAAAAAAAAAGTCTTGTCATTATAGAGAAAAAGTTTGAAAATTTTAATTATCTGTTAGTTATAAAAAATTCATTAAATAATTTAAATTTATTAAACAATAGTTACAATATTTTTAATACAATACAACAATGTGCCACACGTTATATGGATATTCACGCTAATCCACTAACGTGCTAACAACTTGATTGACACCTAAATATACTGATGGTGGCGTGATGCATGCATCTGTAAGAACATTACAATCACCTCTCTTTCACATTAGTTGGTTTTATTTGGCTTTTCATCTAGTTTCAGAAGATATTATCTTTTAGTGTTTCTGTTGAAAGGATATATGTGAATAGTTGTATTTTTTTAGATTTTTTTAGGAAAGAGTGTCAGGTAATTTGAAACTTTTGTAAAAAAAATACTTTACCATATTGTAATATATTCTATTTTGAGCAGTTATAAATTTAAAATACTTTTATATTTAATAAATTATTTTATCATATTACTCTTCAAATATTTACTTTTCTAACTTTCTTGAATTATGTATAAAAAGTTAAGACTAAAAATGAAAACAATACATAAACTTTCTGAACTTTCTTAATCTCTGTACAAAACTAAATGTTTCAATATAATGGGATAGAGAAAGTATTAAAAAGATGTTGTAACAGATTGATATAATTATTGATAAATCTCAACTTTCCATCTGAATTTCAATGACTCTGTGCATAATAAAAAATTTAAATTCATCTGTCATTATTAAGGGAGACTATCTTTAGACTCTTACTCTTTTCCTTAAAATGCCCGTAGTGAGATATATATATATATATATAGAGTGAGAGGTGATGAAGAACTACGTAAGCTTAGAAATCAAACCAACAACGTACTATACCTGACCAGCAGGTATATACATTATCTTCTTAGACTTATTTTTTAAAAGAGATATATTAATTAATTGGATTATTATTTCTTTTCTTTTAGCTATTAATACGTTTTATTTATTTCCAGCGACTCCTCCATCGATCCTTTATGGGAGAAAGACATGTGTATGCAGTAGCTATTCTTAAATCAATTAAGAATCCTTCGCTCATAATTGTCATCTTAATTCCTCATCAAAACCGGACCTAGCTAAGTGATGAGTTTTAAACGAAAACGAAATGCACATATATGCGCCCACATGTCCTTTGGCCGAAACCCTATAAGAAATATGCAGTGAGTATCCAAAATCCATAAATACGTAACCTCTCCAATTTTGTATTTGTGTGCGTGTCTGACAATTTTATATTTAAAGGGAAAAAAGTCACTCAAGTTATATATTTTACTTATTAAAATATAAACCAAAATATAAGAGAAACATAGACAAAATTTTACATCTAATTCATTTTAAGTTAAGTTAATATAATCTAAAATAATTTATTTTTATTTTTATATCTTTTTTTGCTCGAAATAAATTTTATTTAAAAATTAATATTATATAGGCATAATAATCCACTTGAAAATAAATTTTTATAATGATATTAAAATCTTATAAATTTTCCCTTTTAGATATTAACAAATTCAATCTCTTATCAGCAATGAAGGTATTGCGAATATCCTATTGAAGATTTGGAAGAGCTACGGGATCCAAGCGGTTAATTTTTTGGATGATAAAACAGTGCATTGTGTGTTTAAGGAGTGTGAAGAGGTTGAACGAGTGCTATCTGATGGCCCATGGAACATCATGGGATGTATATTTGCTTTCTAAAAATGGTTGCCGAATCAAGCTTTACAAGATTTAAAGTTCACAGAGGTTCCTTTTTGGGTGCAGATACATGGATTGGCACTCAACTTAATGACTAAGACAAATGGTGCTATTATAGGAAAGCAATTTGGAGATGTTTTGGAGGCTGAGGACCCTGGAAGTTTAGGGGAACTGTGTAGGGGTTACCTTAGAATCAAGATTAAACTGAATGTTATGATCCCTATCAAGGCGGGTTTTTAGCAACCTAAACCTCAGGGGTGTAAGAAATGGATTGCAGCAAAATATGAAAGGCTGGGGGATCTTTGTTATGCATGTGGAAGACTTGGCCACTCTGATATTAGCTGCAAGTTCACTACATAGCCAGTTCTGTTGAGCACTGGACAGCAGATGTATGGACCTTAGTTAAGAGCTCCTGTGCCAAGAGTCATTGAGGACATGACCAAACCACTACCAGCAAGACAAGATCAGCTATTACCCGGAACATTAGTAGGGCACAAAAGGCAGAATAAGTTCTCCAATGAATTATCTGATGTTGATAACACATGGAAGGAACAATTTGATCAATTGATATCAGGGCAAAACCTTGTATCACCATCTAGTTCTCCTAACTGCCAAACTGACCAGCCGGGCCAAAAAGTGATACCAGCATTGGTACATGCCAAGACTAATAATTCAGTAACAAGTCTGGCTGATCAAGTACAACACACTAACTTGTCTATCACCCCAATTGATTATGAGAATACTGCAGCAGAGGAGGATGAGTCATATGAAGATGTGGCACAGAGAGGGGGCAGAAAGAGAGGGAGACCTCCCAAAAGGAAAAATACTGAACAGGAGAATAATGGAAAAAGAGCCAGAGAGGAAGTTACAGCTGAGGATGGGTCTGGTGGCTGCCCTACAACCACCCAGGCATCATGATTCTAATAAGCTGGAACTGCCAGGGTATGTGGCCAACCCTGTCAGTTCAGCACCTCAAATGGCTCCAAAAAAGGTATAATCCTCAGTTATGTTTCTTAATGGAAACAAGAAATAAAATGGACAAGTTGGAAAAAAATAGGAAGAAATTTCGATTCAAGAATGCTTGTTATGTAAATCCTGTTGGTTTATCTGGGGGGCTTGTGCTGTGGTGGACAGATGATGTGCAAGTATGTGTTGATCTAAAATCACAGAATTTCATTGATACAAGAGTAACTGATAGCATGGGGAACATCAGCCGTATTACATGGATTTATGCAGATCCAAAATTCAGTAATAGGAAAAAGAATTGGGCAGATTTGCAGCAACTTAATTGCAAATATCTTTACCTTGGCTATGTATTGGGGATTTGAATGACATAGCTGCCCACATGAGAAAGAGGGAGGCAGATTGAAAGCCCAAGACCAAATTATGGAGTTTCAGGAAATGATGCTAAAAACAAGACTTCAGGATGCTGGTTTTCAGGGACAAAAATTTACCTGGTCAAATGGCAGAAAAGATGGTCTAGTAAAAGAGAGAATTGATAGATCTTTGGTAAGTAGCTCGTGGAGGCTTCTATACCCTGACACTCAGGTGTACCACTGTCCTCAAATTGGCTCAGATCATTGCCCTATAATTCTGACCTCTGAGGCTCAAAGTGTTCCTAGAAAAAGAAAATTTAAATTTGAGCATATGTGGACTAGAGAACCAGACTGTAAAGAGGTCATTAAGAAATCTTGGGATATGTATACAGGGAATGATACGTATGGATTTCAGAAAAAACTGAATGGGTGTGGCAGAGCTTTGACTAATTGGAGTAGGGCCAATTACCCTAATAACAAAAGGGCAATTGAGATACTGACTGCGAAGCTGGGGAAGCTGCAAGATAGGTCAAATACATAAGTATCAGGGAATGAGAGACCTATTATTAAACAAATAGAGGAGCATTGGACTAAGGAAGAGATGTACTGGCAGCAACGCAGTAGAGTAGACTGGCTAAGATTGGGGGATAGGAACACTAATTTCTTCCATAATGTCACAATTCAGCGAAGGGCTTCAAACAAAATTCTACGGATCCAGAATGAAAATGGTGTGTGGATTGATAAGGAGGCAAATATATCAAACACATTTAAGCATTACTATGAGAAGCTCTTCACCTCTGAAGGACCTATAGGAATAAATGAGGTGCTGGAACATATAAAACCTGTGATTCAGCAAGATCTAAAGGAGCACCTGCAGAAGGACGTGACAGCTGAAGAAATTAAAGCTGCTGCTTTTCAAATGGCTCCTTTAAAAGCCCCTGGGCCAGATGGATTTCCAGGAATATTCTTCCAAAAATATTGGGATGATATTGGAGGGAGTGTCACCAAGGCAGTACAATCATTCTTTACTCAAGGTATTCTAAACCCTAGTCTAAATAAAACTGCTATTGTGCTTATACCAAAAATTCCCCATCCTGAAAAAGTCACGCAGTTTAGGCCAATTAGTTTGTGTAACTACTGCTATAAAATTATATCTAGGGTTCTAGTTAATAGGCTCAAATCTCATATGAACCAGATAATTTCTCCTCTGCAAAATGCTTTTGTTAAGGGTAGACAAATACAGGATAACATTCTAGTAGCTCATGAAATCTTCCATATGCTAAAAGCTAAAAAGAAAGGCTTAGACTGGAATATGGCTATTAAAATTGATATGCAAAAAGCGTATGATCGTGTGGAGTGGTCTTTTTTAGAAGGCATCATGAGAAGAATGGGATTCCCCTCTAGGTGGATTAGTTGGGTTATGACTATTGTTACCACAGTGTCCTATACTCTGTTAGTTAATGGAAAAGAGACTGAAACTTTTAAGCCTACTAGGGGGTTAAGACAGGGTGACCCTTTGTCACCTTATTTGTTTATCATGGTTACTGAGGCTTTATCACAATTGATGAAAAGGGCAGCAGATCAAAATTTTATAGAAGGCATTAAACTGAATAAGGAGTGCCCCACACTAACGCATTTGTTGTTTGCAGATGATTCCTTATTCTTTGTTAAGGCTAGTGTCAGAAATGGCCACAACTTACAGCAGGTTCTGTTAAAGTATTGCCAGGCTTCTGGCCAGTGTATAAACTTTGAAAAATCTGCTATTTTCTTTAGTCCTAATACTCCTAAAAATCTGCAGGAAAGAATTAGTCTTTTCTTGAAAATTCCCAAGGCAGAAAATCCAGGGAAATATCTTGGCCTACCTACCCTGTGGGGACGGTCAAAGACAGAGGCATTGACCTTCCTTAGGGACAAAATCATCAAAAAAATACAAGGGTGGAAAGAGGCTCTACTGTCATACTCAGGTAAGGAAATCATGCTTAAATCTGTCATTACAGCCATACCAACATATGCCATGGCCTGTTTTAAATTTCCTAAAAAATGGTGTTATAATATTCACTCCTTAATGGCTAAATTCTGGTGGGATGGGAAGAATTCAGATTCGAGTATCCACTGGAAAAGTTGGGACTGTTTATCCTCAACAAAAGAAAAAGGAGGGATGGGGTTTAAGGACTTAGAAGTTATGAACATTGGCTTGCCTGCGAAACTTGCCTGGAGGATAGAGTCTCAGCCCCAATCGATTTTGGCCCAAACATTAAAAAGTATATACTTCCCAAATGGTAATTTTTGGAATGCTAGAAAAGGACCAAAACCGTCATGGGGCTGGGCTAGTATCTTAGCTGGTAGAGATTTCCTAAAAAATCATGTTTGCTGGCAAGTGCAAAATGAATAGTCTATTTCAGTTTGGAATGATGCTTGGATTCCAAACCTTGAAGATTTTAAACTGCAAAAGAACATGAATATTCCAGCAGCTGTAAGAAATGTGACTGTAGATAACCTCATTAATTCTAGCACTCATACTTGGGATTTAAGTCAAATAGCTCCTTACATTTCAACAGAGGAAAAACAGGTCATATTACAGATACCCATTAGTCATAACCCAGGGGAAGATAAGGTAATTTGGCCATATGACAGGATTGGTAGAGTCACAGTAAAGTCGGCCTACAGGGTACAGAAAATATATCATTCTGTTAATCTTCGTGCTTCAACTTCTCATCAAATAAATTCTAGTGTATGGAAAATAATCTAGAAAATTAAATGTGCTTCTAAGATTCAGAACTTTATGTGGAGGCTCTGCCATAATGGAGTTGCTGTTCGGCTAAACTTGGCCAAAAGAGGTATTTCGATAAATCCTAAATGTCCTTTTTGTATGCATGATGAAACTGTGGAGCATATGGCGCTGCAATGTGAATGGACACATCACATCTGGTTTGTATGTTTGGATTATAAACCCAACAATGCTGAAATTCAAACTTTTGATCAATGGTTTCTGGAGTTCTGTTGTGCTATACACCATACAGGGGAAAATAAGGAGCTTATTATCTCTACTATTGCTTATACTTGCTGGTATATTTGGCTGGCAAGAAATGAGGCCATTTTCTAAAAGAAAAATGTTAACCCTGCCTCTGTCATTTACAGGATACAAAGTGCTGTTGCTGAGTTTCAACAAACACAACAGAAAGTGGGTGATACAAATCCTCTTTTACGCAGGGATACTCTTTCAGATAGGTGGTGCAAACCAACCAGGGGCGTTATTAAGCTCAATGTAGCTGTAGTCAGCAAAGCTAGCTCGCTGGGAATGGCGTATCTGGCCCGTGACTAGCTGGGGAATGTGTTGTACAATCAGGCGGGGGTAGCTGACAGCATATACAAACTAGCAGCCTTTGCGGAAACAATTAGGAAAGGGCTTCTGGATTTGCTTCGACTAGGCTACAATGCTGTAGATATTGAGGCTTCTGATCAGGAAATCATCGGCAGATTAAGGGATCAAGAAGATTGAAGAATTGGCCCCTTAATTTCTGACATTAGAACGCTGCAAAATTCATTTTCTGATTGTACTGTCCAAAAAGTGTCTGAAACAGCCAATAAATGTGCTTTGTGCATAGCTAAATGGGCGAGTGTCCGGAAGAGAAAGAATTGGACAATGTGTCCCTCTTCGGTCTATGCCCTTCAACAGGCGGCTGTGTAAATTTTGAACCTCCTTTAGGTCATTTTTTCTTAATACATCCTTGTTCTTTTGATTAAAAAAAAAAGATATTAACAAATTTATTAAAATTTAATAACATTATAAAAATTATATTTTTAATAAATTATTAGAGTTATATAATCTTACCTTCTAAATGATATGAGATTCAAGCAAAAAAGATATAAAAATCAATATAAGCATTACTTGGAAATTGGAATATTGCCGGCCAACAAAACAGAAGTGAAGGTTCCTCTATCTGCTTTGGAATGCCAACCAACAAAACAGAAGTGAAGATTCCTCAATCGCAGATAGAGCGTCATCGTCGCCTAGGTTTGAGGATTTTCGCTCTCATCTACCTCCAATAAAATATTAGAAGCATCAGGCTTATAACTATTGGATGGCTTATAGGAGTAATTAAGATTTGGTTTCGTCATTAATTAATTTCATCAAATTAGGAAGAGAACTCCCAAAATTAGGATGAAAGAGAGAAGTGTTGCTTAATTCTGGAAAAAGAAAAAAGAGCAATTCAGGGATGGAGTAGAGCAATTGAGAAAGGATTGATAAATTTGAAAGGCAAGAAAATGATTTATCGTTTGACCTGCCCATCAGAAACCAAATTCAAAAGCATCAACTAACTGTCAATTAACCAAAAGTTTGTCCAACCAATAAGAAAATGCCGACATGTGTTTAGAACCAATCTACACGAATTGTAGTGGCTGTCACTTTAGCAGCTGCACCCCAGCTTCAATCTCCTTACTTACAACAAAGAATTGAACCCACCTAAACGATTATGAAATTCTCAAAACCAAGTATTATAAATTAGGAAAATACTAATGGGATTTATCGTTCTTTTTATTATATAAATTTTACAATAAAATGAGATAGAAATTTATTGAAATATTGAATTGAAGTAGCTAGTGTGAAATTGACACGTTTTTTTTTATAGTCAAAAGGATATTTTACAAGCATACAAGAGAAAAAAAAATATTAGTATTCTAGGTAAGGGAAGAGGAGTGTCAGCTTTTTTGTGACTGAGAAGGCAACCAAATCAACTTTGTATGACTTTTTTTGAGGGGGGAGAGAGTGAGAAAGCTAGAGTCAAATTTTAGACCTCTGACCTCCCCACAATGCTGCTAAGCAATTTAGTCATCACAATGCTGCTAAGCAATTTAGTCATCAGGCAAAAGTTGTTGGGATAATTGACACGCTTTTAATTTGAAAAACTTACTTTATAATGTTGTTATTTAAAATTAAAAAGAAAATAAGATAGAGAAATGGCAAGGATTTAGCAAAACTTTATTGCCAATCATCAATATCAAGCAACAAGACACCCATCAGTTTTTTATGATTAAAGAGAAAAAGCAAAAAAGAGAAGTCTCTTTTATGTGTCGGATGATCCAAGATAGGTGCAAAAATAGTTATTTGATGTTGTTGTTACGAAAATGAATGAAGTTGAAGGGAATGATGGAGACGCGGGGTTCTTTTTTCTTTTCTTTTTCTGCTAATATGTACGTCTAGATATATAAACTTAGAGGTATATATATTAGAGAGAGAGAGAGAGGGAGAGAGAGAGAGAGAGAGAGAATAGTTTAATTTAATTACGATGCTTAATCAGGCATATGTAAATTAATTTTCTCATAGAGATTTTATTGATATAGAGCTGAACCAATTTTTTGTTGCACTATATATGCAAATGAAGAAGCTCCAGTATCGATTTGGGGATGAGACAGTTGAAAGAGATAATGTTGCAATCAGTGCATTAATTCGATTAACGAATTTAAGGTAAAGACACTTTTTGCCAGTTTTGAAGGACTAACGCTTAAAAGCACCCCTTAATCCGAACAAGATTATGCTAATCTAACTGGATATAGTGCGGACCATAATTATTATTTAATCAAGTTAGGTGTAAAACGATTACTAAGTTTGATCGGAAAGGCCATGTGAAATCGTTTATGTAATTCAACAATTTAGCAGTTAGTTATTTAATAAGGGTTTAAAATATTTTTATTAATTTCATTAACAATTCGGAAGTGTTAAATTCTGACCGGTTGGTTTCTTTACATGTTGATGACATGTCTAATAGGGGTGAGCAAGGGTTATGTAAACCCAAAACTCAACCTGAACCACTCCATTGGGTTGGGTTTGGTGGGTAAAAATAGACAACGATTCGTGGGTTCATTTCACATATGGGAGAATCGACGGTTTTTGAGTTGACTCTGGTTCTATATGAAACTAACCCGAGGTAGAACCAAACCGGAGGTATTCATATAATTATGTTATAAAAATTACAGTAATGCTTATATATATATATATATATATATATATATATATATATAAAGAATTATTATGGTCATCTTGTGTTTTTATAGTAAACTCTTAAACTGATGTCCTAGATTGAAACAAAATGTAAATTGTGGAATCATTCATGAAATTTCTCTATATTCACTTATCACTTCGCTTCCTAAACTGACTATTCATGGGTCATTTTGCTTTCGATTTCTCTACTTCATACTACTCTCTACAATATAATCCTCATGTTGTTTCATTTATGAGCCATGTGAAACTAGAAATTTATTGCATCATCATATTTCATGTTTTTATGCTGAAGAAGATTGTCTTAAAAGCTCAACTTTCCATGTTGAATGTTATGCCAATGTCAGAATTCTTGGAGAAAAATAAATTAATTAAGATGAAAAATACTCTACAAGCAACTCTTTTGAATCATTCTGGTAGTAGCATTTTAAACTCTTTTGAATGTGTCTAAGTATATGTATTTAAATGTTAATTTAATTACATATTATATTGAATATTTCATAAACTGACTATGGATAAAATTTTATTTAATTTTAGTGTTATTATAGGTATATAGTATAAACCAAAAAAACCCAAAAACCGGAACCGAAAAATCCAGAACCATGGTTCTGATTTTGTTCGGTTCTCGGTTCTCGGGTTGGATTAAAAATTTTTGAAGCCAAGGTCTTTTCAGGTTAATTCGATTCTACCATAAAACCTAATCAACCCAAACCATGTTCACCTCTAATGTCTAATGAATTAAGGCAGTTGATGAAATGCTTACATTTAGTCTGGTAAATTGATTTACATGTTAACTCTTACATGTTTGTTTGAAAATAGTTTCTATATTTCTTTTGAATTAGTATTAATGACGGATTGTAATGATACCTCTGTATACCCCAAAAAAAAAAACGAAGTAAAATTCCAATATGAAGACGAGCTTTTGGTTCTCGGGGTAGGGGCGGTGGGAAAGGATTTTTAAATCTTAATGCAAACGCAATCCAATAAAAAATTATGAAGTCCACTTTTTATACTTAGTTTGGTTTTAATAATATTTACAATTACACCCCATGTCTGGAACCTACAACTGACAGTAAAATTGGGGGAAGATCAGTCATCTAAGTTTGACTATTTTTCTACATAAGTCCTATGACTTATTTATTTTCTATTTAAGTTCTAAAACTTTTAAGATGTTAGCAGTGTTAATCATAAACTCAACGCTCCTAACTAAAAATCCTAGTTGGCACTAAACTTTCATTTTCTTGGTACAAGTGGCTAATGTATATATGACAATTTCGGTTGTGCGACTTCTTTTTATGTGATCGCTAGTTTTGTTATTTAAGGTTGTGAATGTATAATGTTTTCGGTACGTCCGATTGGAAACACAAAAAGGATGGGGAAGCAAAACTGGAAGGACTCTAGTAATCAAGCTTTTTATCTCCCTATGCCAGTACAGCTCTCTCTCTCTCTCTCTCTCTCTCTCTCTCTCTCTCTCTCTCTTTTCTCCTTCCTCCTCAAGCTTCACTTTTTTTTTTTTTGCCTCGCATTGCTGAGGAAGAGATTCTTTGTTTGACCGTTGGTCAATTGTGTTCTCATTCGTGTTTGATTTTGATTGCTGATAAAATTTGGAGAGTTTCACATTTCAAGACCATACCAAGTTCAAATTTTCTTAAAATGATATCTCTTTGCTGTTGTGGTTGGCTGTTTTCTAAATTTCTTTGGATCCATGGATGGGCAAACTCCGAAATCCCATATTTTTATCATTTAATCATTTGCAATTGTTTCCAAGAAAAGGTGGGATCGTTAGATATGGGGCCTTAACGATCACATGGGTTCTTGTCTTAAAAATGAAAGTTCAGGGTAGTTAGGACTTGACACAAGATATGGGGGATCACTTTGTAGCTTTCGCTTTCAAACCATTAGGCTTAGGTAAAACAGCGAATTAAAGTGCATAGGCTTCGGTACCACTTTTAAGTTTTAATTAAACAGCTAAACGGCTTTTTTTTTTTGGAAACAAATGCCCCTCCGCCAAACACGATCTCCAGCTTTTAGCTCCAAAAAGTCTGATTTTCCATCACTTCCTTGCCCGCCAAACACTAAAGATGTAAAATCAAGTTGTAGGATAGAAGGATAAAAGCAGAGCTGTGGTGAAAACAAAACACAAAACAAAGGTTTTGCATAGAAATTGTCAGGTTTGACCTAGCAGCTCATTCTCTTTGAGTTTCTTCAAATTAATTGTTCTCCAAAATACCTAGACGAAATTTAAGCTGAATTTTCTTCTACTTGCTTCTTCTTCTCTAGTTTTCTCGGGTCATCGTCTCTTTCGTTTGTGACTGCATGAACAAGAAGCCCCACAGCAACGTCTTCCGCTGTGTTGTATAGTCCAGTGACGCCTACGACACAATTGCTTGTTAGCTCTATTCCAATTTTACCACCATTGATTGGATTTAGTGGTTCAACCGCTTCGGCCCAAATTCCCGAGTACGCCATGTCCAAGGTTACCGTCAACTACTCTGCAAGTTTGTCATGTACCTATTCTGACAGGCTTGTCGGCTATTATTCATGTTTACTAAAAATGATAATGGGCCCCAATTAGCCACTTTGTACTGAGGAAAATAATGAAAGTTTAGTGCCCATTGTGATTTTCCGTTAGGGGCATCGAGTTTAGGACTAATGTTGCAAAATTTTAAAAGTTTTAGAACTTGGATAGATCGATAAGTTAAAGAACTCAAAATGTAAAAGTAGCCCAATTTTTAGGACTAAATTTTATTTGCCCCCTAAAAACAAACAACGCCCACCGTGGGGCTCGAACCCACGACCACAAGGTTAAGAGCCTTGCGCTCTACCGACTGAGCTAGACGGGCTTGGCTGTTGGCTCGTTATTTTTCAGCTTTTTGGATAAGAACGATATTTTAGCCTCGTCCTGGGCCTTGTGGTTACCCTTTCCTGAACAAAATGTTTTTGCGACTAAATAGATAAACTAATGTTCCATTTTCAATCATTTTTTACAAATTGATTCATAAAATAAGTAGAAAGTTAAAAGTTTGGTAAATAATTAACATAGTTTTATTTATCAAATTGGTTTGTGTAATTTTACCTTCGTGAGTCAAGAATTACTCAATGAAAAAGATCTCATGTTTCCTTGAAAATCTGAACCTACCATGCCAAGTTCTTCCCTTACCTGTAGTTACGAAGGTTTTTCTTTTTCATAAATTATGAATCATACGATATGTACAGAAATAAATTATACATTTCCTAATATCTATATGATGTTGTACGGCCAGGAAGAAAAATATTATCAGTAACCAAATATTCACACTGGCAAACCATATATATAGACAAAAAAACATGAACGCAAAAACACACACACAAAACCTATTGATACTAAATTAAGCATAAAAACTTGACAAATATGAAACATAAACTAATAGATGCCAAGCATTTTCCAAGTCACTAGATTGAAAAAAATCTAAATCTCGTGGTGAAACACCCATTGATCTGCTTATTCAAGCACTGGTTTCAGCCTATAAAAAATTTTACTAGACTACATCTTACTTAGGGATGTATCTACATGGAGTATTATGGGATACATATATGGACCTCATTAAAATTTTTAATTTCTTTAGAAAATATTATGTAGTTTTTAGATGGAACCTACTGAAATTTATCAAATGATTCCATTAATTTAAAAAATAAGTAAAATGAAATAAATAATAAATAATTGAAATTATTTTTTTCATAAATACATTGAAATTAAATTAAAGTTTTATGTTTTTCTTTTATAAGTATGTTGTATATAAAAAGTAACTATATTTGGGCAACACTACACTTTTGCAACTTGACCCTATAGGTTTTAAAATTTATAGCTATATATTATGAAAAAAAATAATCTATTATCCCCACAGATCATTTTGCTTGGTTCTGCTTTTGGTCCTTGGTATTACTAAATAAAAGATACTATTTTATTATAAAGAAGTTGCACATATTATCAAAAAAAAGTTTAACAAGATAAGAAGGTTGTTTTACTTCAAAAGTAGAGCATATAGTCAACTCAATTGCCACTTAATTATAGTGATATATATAGATGACATACTAACATAGGACTTTTTCTTTTTAGAAAACACAACAGTGGATTTGCATTTCATTTAATAAAAAGCCAAGCAACACTTACATCAATCAAATCAAGGGCCTATATATAAAAAACAGCAAAGTCTAGTTTAAACAGAACAGAAAATAAAATCCTTATGCTTGTACCGCATGGCATAATCAAGTATATACAAATTAAGCAAACACTTCACTAATAACATAGCCTATCATAGCTTGGGTAGATTCAACAATTAGCCCAACCATCTTTATCATATTGCTGGCACCCATAGTGATGAAGTCTTCTATGATTTTCCTGCTAAATAAAATAGACCAACCCAAAAAAGCATGTTCTCCTCAACTTAAATTTAATACTATTACTTTTAACAACTCTTTTAAACCATTTTCAGAATTGAGCACACTGCCAAAGGGCTTCTCTAAGCTTCAACATACATAAAACCTTACACGATAGCATTAATAAATAAGTATATTCAAGAAACAGATGGTCATTTGGTTCATTCACAGTCAAACAAAGCGAACATAAAAGAAAAGGTAAATCCAAATAAGGGTAGAGTCTACCAAGAGTTGGCAGTTTGTTTACCATTGCAAACCAACAAATCATGGAGAACTAAGCAACTGAGTTCCAGACTAAAAAATGCCATAGAACACTATCAAAATTCCCCACAACTTGAAGATAAGCCAACTTTATAATAAATTTTCCATTCCTCACACATTCTTACTTTTGGTCATGAACATAATCAGCAAATAACATTCAAGCTTTTAAGATGTGTTTCCAATTAATAGAGGAATCATTGGGGGGCCTTACTTGCCAAATGTCTTGTCCCTTAATATAATAAGCATGCACTCACTTGATACAACAATTGTCCTTATCCTCCAACAAATGCCACAACTTTTTCCCATTAGTAGCAACATTCCAACCAAACAGATTAAAAATACTTTGTCCACCATGTTCCTTTGGAACACAAACAAATTTCCAAGCAACAAGATATTTTCTACCATAGATACATCTAGTCCAGGGGAAAGCTCTACAACATTGTTCTACATGACCTAAGACTGTTTTATGAATGGGAAAACTAGCAGACCAATAAGCTTGCATGTTGAAGATACTAATTTGATCAACTGAGCACTACCAACACAAGATAAAAGTTTATTAGCCCAACTATTCAAGTTATGTAAGATTTTCTCCTAAAAAGGCCTATAATGACCGATTTGTAGTCTTTTATCCACAAGAGGAACACATGAGTACTTTATAGGCAGATAGCCTTTTGGCATATTTAAGGCCATTAAGATCTTATTTTCAAAATTCTCATGTACAGACCTAAGGATGGCTTGACTATTTTCATAGTTGATAACTAAAGTAGTGGTCTAAAAAAAACATATCCAAACAATACTTAATAGCTCAAGTAGATTTAATATCCCCTTTTGCAAATATCATAATATTATTTACAAACATAAGATGAGTTAAATGAATCTTTTTATACTTAGGATGATAATTAACATAATTCTCATCAACTAAAATCCTGGATAAGTATTACATGGTTAAAACAAATAACAGATGAGAAAGGAAATCCCCCTGTCTCACCCCTCTTCTACCCTTAAAATACTAACAAGAGATTGTTAATACAGATAATCAAGCATATATACTTTAAACAAAATATCAAATAAACTAATCATGATTTAGTTTAGTCAACTCTAGTCGCTACATTGTTGCCAGACACAAGTTCTGATCACTTATTGTGCCATCAGGCCCATCACGATGCCTTGGCTCCGGTTTTCAACTAATCTGCTGAAAATGGGAAAATGAATGGGTAAATTTCATTTATGGTCCCTAACTTTATCACGTTGTCCTAAATGGGTCCCTAACCTTCATTTTGTCCTATTAAAGTCCCTAACCTCTCTATTTTTGTCTCAATCGTAATCCTTCCTAAATTTTTATGATTAACTTTGACAGAATTTTTGTGACAAATGCCAACATTGGTCTTACATTTTTTTTCTCATTCAAATAACCCTCAAGCTAATAAATTTATCACTACGACTATCATTTTCTCGTCTTTTCCTCCCTCATTCTAACCCGAAATCCGCATTCCAACCTAGACCGAAACATATTATCAAGAGATTGCTTGAAGTCAATCAACACGTGAAATTTGTGCCGGAAACGATCAATTTAAATGAAATTCCTTCAATCGAGTTCATGGTCGATTAGACAGGCTAGCCCCAGCAAACCACCGACCCGTTCTGCCATCGAATCGCGCAACTATAAGTTTCTGCCATAGCTAACCCAAAAGCAAACTCCAAGCCAAAATTTGAAGGAACATTCAATTGCCTAGATCCATTTTCTCTTTTACAAATTAAAGACCCGGTTAAATTGAACCTACACACATGTGAAGCTCCAGCTGAAATGCTTATCATTGAAATATTCGTAAACTCCTACTCGATTTGGGTAATGATTGGATTGTTTCCTCAGCAAGGAACTCCACGATCTGCGGCTGAAATACCACAGGTGAAACCGAATCTAGAAGAGATCGACTCCAAACTGTGAGTGATGTTAGGCAAATTGGCGGAGCCTCTACTCCAGCCGAGAATCGATGGAATTGGTAATGTGGCGGTCGCTGAAATCTGGTCATCATCGACGAAAAGGTCATTGAGTAGGACAGGGGATTTACGGTATTCCAATAGAGGAGAGCGTAACCGCTAGAGCGGATGGCGCAGAGCATTGTGCTGCCGGTTGCAATGGTGGAGAAGGAAATGTTTGGTTGTACTTGGAGAGAGGTTGTGACACCGTCGGGGCGATAGTAGATGATGCGTTGAGTGGATTGGGCGGCGATGAGGGCGCAGACGGTAGACCAACCTTCTATCAACCACTGCGTTGCCCTTGCCCTATTTATTGGCTGTGTCCTTATCGGCGGCCTCGAGTCCCTCGTCGCCCTCCACCTCAGTGGCCACCTCGTCCCCAGGCTCATCAAGGTTAGCACCTTCTAAGTATAAAATTATCCTCACTTAATCCGGTGGCCTGAGATGGTGAGGGAGAAAGAGAGAGGGAAATGATGGTTGTAGTGATAAATTTATTAGCTTGAGGGTTATTTGAGTAGGAATAAAAAAATGTAAGACTAATATTGGCATTTGTTATAAAAATTCTGTCAAAGTTAACCATGAAAATGATGGAAGTACGACGATTGAAATAGAAATAGGGAGATTGGGGACTTTAATAGGACAAAATGAAAGTTAGAGGCCCATTTAAAACAACGCGATAAGGTTAGGGACCATAAATGAAATTTACTTGAAAAGGAATACTCCCAAGTTGCAGCAAACAAAAGAAAGGTAAACCTTTTTCTTGGCCTAGCAAAGTAAAATCAGATAGGCCTAGCCCTACTTTATATGCCGAACCTAGACAATCGAACATGATAATGAAAAAACAAAAACAAAAAACAAAAAAAACAGCGAGGTAAAACAAAAACAAGAAAGAACTTTTCCTCAGCCAACAACAATTTGCCAATTGCCAGAACTTTGACCTCGAAAACCAGTGAATTGTTTACAACTTACAATAATGAAGAACCTGAATAAAAAAAATTATCTTTCATTCATATCTCACCACTCTACTACGGCTTTGAAACCTTGAAGAAAATCTTTCGATTCATCTCCAAGGTTTTCCACAACAGGAGAGGAAAAAGTCCAGGATAAGTAAATAAAAAATTTTGGTGGAATGGGGTGTTATGGGTTGTAGGGATATAAGGTTTAATCTTTGATTACTTTGTTTATTAGATCAATTTTTGAATCCTTTTTGCTACTGTCTCACAAAATTGGATATTTTGAAAAAATGTATTTTCATAGGTTGTGTTGGTGTAGCTTTTTTTTTTTTGTGTGTCAATTTCTGAATTCTTCTTGCTACTGTCTTACTCTCTCTCTCTCTCTCTCTCTCTCTCTCTCTCTCTCTCTCTCTCTCTATTTTTGTAATTTGTACAATAACAAGCATGCAGCACATATGTTATTAAAAAGATGACGATGATCTTGTTAGGCCACCTTTGTTTGTGCAAAAGTTAATCAGTTGAGGCTGATCATTCTTCACACATAAAGTTGGTGAATGGAATTTGGGAGAAATTTGACCCTAGTTCAGTGAAAATATGAGATTTTGACTGTAGGATCCTTGTTGTTTAAGACTTCTAAGCACATGTTTGATGACTGAGTTCTGTCAGATTTTCTATTTCATTTGCTCTTACTATATTACCTGCCATTCATGGTGATGATGATGATTGAGAAGTCTTCTTGTGAAAGAAATGGAGGTCTATTTTTCAATCATTGTACAACATATTTTGCCTTTCTTTATTACATAATCGTGAGGTCAAGGTAGGGGGATCTGAACCATGGACATGTATTAAGTTTAACAACGCCTATGCTTAATTACCTCTTACAATAACACTCTATTTAGTCTAACAATACCTCATTTTCCTTCCTTTCCTGTTGCACAAACTTTCATAGCTGGGTTTTAGCTTTTCTCTACCAAGCTGTTGAAACTCATCCAGTAGAAGCAAAAAATGATTGCAACTATAGAATTAAATACTACAGTGTATTGCTTATTACGGTTAAGTAGTATGCTGTATAAATGCATTCGGATTTTTTCATTTTATCACTTCAAATTCTGCAATTTTTCTCATACTGCTTACTTTTTGTGTATATTTTGTTCAAAAATCACGATATACCACAAATACTGTAAGATATATACTGTGGTTTTTTTTAGTGGATGTATGAGATTATTTTTTTTTATTTTACATTAAAATATCATAAATATATAAAACATAAAATATAATTAATACACATATCATAAAATAAATATTTACTTTTATTCTTTTGGTTACTTTTCTTAGTTAACATAAAAAAATTAATAGTTACTTTGAGCAACCTATAAACTCAATTTAGTATTAGAAAATGTATTTTTATTATTAAAGTATTATTTTTTTTCTCTTATATCAATAAATTAGTTTTTTTTGTATTATTTATTTTTCTCTATATAATTTTTTTATATTTTTTATATTAAAAAAATATCTTCTATCATATATATTTTATTTATATTTGATAAATTATGATAAAAAAATTAGAACATATATAAAATGTGTAAAAAAATTATTAAATTTAGGGTGTGATATCCGTAACGGTAATAGCATTTAACACCTTAATTGCAACTTTACTTTCACAAACATATATTGGGATTTCGAGGTCAATTTTGGGTTTCAAATTTTAACTTGTTGTGCAGCCCATCATGTAACGGATCAAGTTATGGAGGTAGAAAGAAATGGGGTAAGTGTAGGTATAAGTAAACCAATGGGGTTTTTGAAAATTTCCCTCAAAATAACTTCTTATTTTTATTCTTAGACAAAAATAATAAATAAACCACTAACCTTTTTGTTCTGGCCCAATTCACCCGCAAAGGTTTTTTTGTTGCCAAATAAACCACTGACATTTCTGAATTGGCTCAAATCGGCCACTTTTGTAACTTTTTCTGTTAAGTCTAACGGAATCTTAACATAAAATACCAAGTTTATTCCCTATATTTTATACTTCTACTCCCAACGCCTATAAAGTTTATTAATCTAACATTGATATCACCTTCTTGAAGCCGACATCAATCTTTAGACTTCATTTGTGAGTAGTAATTGAAATTCTCTTGAGCTTGTTAATAGTGGCAACAATGTTCCTTCTTTTACTATGCCTTATATTGTACCATAATCTTGCGTGACGCCATTCAAAAGTGGTAGTGTAGGGCCAAAGGCATCCTATATTGGGCAACGGAGATGGTACATTTTGAAGAAACTAGAAACAGCAATGAAAAGACTGTGCCCAAAAAATGTAATTGTGGAATGTGATTATGGAATTTTATAAATGGTGAAGGTAGCCCATTTGAATTGTTTTAAACTAAGTGGAGCTATTTTGTTAATTTTAAGAAGTTAATGATGAAGTTTTGTAATATTTCAAGAGTCGAGTGGGTAAATTGACCTATTTGAATAACATTGGTGGTTTATTTGACAATTTTGAATAACGATATAGTGATTTATTGGGCATAAAAAAAAGATTAGTGGCCGATTCGAGCTGGGTCCAAAACATTTGTGGTTTATTCATTATTTTTGCGCCTTCTTAATTTGTTTTTAGAAAATTCTGATTCTTGTCGCAAGCTCGTGGAGAAGAGATACAAAATCCAGCCATGGCGGCAGCTATCACCGGTTATCTGACCTCCGTGTTGCTTCCGGTTCGACCCCGCTGGAGCTCAAGGAGCTGCTTGTCCAAGTACAAGCCCTCCGCCATTAGCTTAAAACATGGGTTCGCCGCTAGAATTCGTGCTTCCTCGACCGCCGTCGTTGAGGCCGAGCCCTACAGCGCGGTACGTTATACTTCGCTGATTGGATTAATTTTGTAATAACAATCGAGTTAGGCTTTTGCTTATATTGGATACTTGTTTGTCGCTTAAGGATACTATTGTGGTTTAGGTGGAGAAGAGTCCCAGCAAGGGGCTTTTGGCTTGTCCGATATGCTATGGTCCATTAATGTGGAGCGGACACCCAATTTTATCTGTGTGAGCCGTTTCCCTTGTTTCGATTTTCGTATAAGAACTAAATGCTCTGGCACTTTTGCCAATTTGCGTTCGCTTGCCAAACAGTTCTGAACTGAAGTTGTTATACTTTCAGAAAATCAACTACCGGGTCTTGCTTGGAGTGTAAGACTTGCCAGAAGAGTTACTTGGGCAATGAGACGCATCTTGAACTTACTGCCGCTAGTGGGTCCAAGGAGTATGGTGAATCCATGCCCCTTGCCACTGAAATTTTCAGGTATGGATAGCATGGTTCTTTAGACCTCCATGGCCTTTTCTTCTAATTTAAAACTAATCAGATTACTCCGATCTCTGTCAGTTTTTGGTAGGCAAATTGTGGAAGGTTCGTTCAGAAAAATGCTGAACGATTTGGCTTTGATGTTGTTGTTATATGAGACAATTTTAGTTTACAACGAAGTTCCCATATAAAATTTCCAGAATCCTGCCATGATAACGGATGACAGAACGAAATCTTTTGTGATTCTAAGACAAAGACCTGCATCCACATGAGAGGATGGAATTACATTCTAAGCTTTGACTAATTTTTGATCTGTTTCATATTCAGTTTCTCTATTTAGAGTTCTCTGACTTCCAGCACCTTGCCTTCTATCTCGTCGATATGGTTTGCAGATGGACTCTTTGGTTTGATCTATGCCAGCTGGAGTGACCTTCATTAGATTATCGCTTTATTAAGTTTCTTGTCATTGGTTGGTTGATTGTGTTTTATTTTTAACTTTTGTTCCCTTTCTTTGCTCAGGACTCGTTTAGTATCATTCCTTTACGAGAGGGGCTGGCGTCAAGGCTTTCTTCTGGGTGGTTTTCCTGGTCCTGAGAAAGAAGTATTGCAGTTTTCTATATATCTCTTCCAGTGCATTCTTTGGAGCCTTCATATTCAAAGATTTGTTACACCACTCTTTCTGAGTTTTCAAATTTTTGAAAAAAATTATGCCTAAGTGTAGGAAATAATTTGATGGAATATCCGCAGGCTTTTATATCAGAAAGTAGGACCATAAAGCAAAATGTGTGTATTCTAACTTAAACATGCATTATTTTATTCATATTCTCTTGCGTTAGTCAAGTGTCTATGGCGTTGTTTCAAATTCGGTTCAAAATGTGGTAGCATATATCCAGGTTTCTACTTGTAATGCTCTTTCTATTTATGTTTAGAAACATTTCAGCCGCGCAAAATTTCAATTAGAAGCTAATCGAATGCTCCTATTGTAGCACAGTCTTGTTACTTGATTTTTGTCCTATTGAACAAAGCAGATCTGACTTTCCCTTTTTCCATGATACCGGCAGTTTGAAATGACGAAGGGTTACATAGAGCCGGTTCTAGGTGGCAATATAATTGATGCTAGTTGTGGAAGTGGCTTGTTTTCCAGACTGTTCACGAAGAGTGGATTGTTTTCTCTAGTTGTTGCCCTGGACTATTCAGAAAACATGCTGAAGCAGTGTTATAATTTTATCGAGCAGGAGCAGGACTTCCCCAGAGAGTACAAGATCCATAGCTTACTTTTAGCACATCTTATGCTGCACTATTTTTTACATTACTATATTCTCCAGCTTGATGCTTGTCTGATGCCTTATTTTCTTTTCAAAGGAAACTGATCTTGGTCAGAGCTGATATTTCTAGGCTTCCCTTTGTCTCAAGTTCAGTAGATGCTGTGCATGCAGGTGCTGCTCTTCATTGTTGGCCATCACCATCAACAGCTGTAAGCATTTAATCTTTGATAGTTCCACCTAACAAATCAGTTTGGTTTGCTAATTTACGCTGTTTCAGGCACCTTCTTGATTATAAATCTTGTGGTTTTGAAAGAGGTTGAGCCTCACCTTGTACACGTGGATCCTTGTATAATTTAACATTCTGGAATTCTTGTCAGATATTTTATTCCCATGCACACGAAAGAGGTTATTTGTTTTTATGTGAAGATTTACTTATAAGTTATAGATTAATAAAAATTGCAACTGTTGTGGCACAAGTTGACTGGTTGGTTTCTTCAGTCAATACACCTTACCTTCCGGGTCGTGATACGACTCCTCCAACCCCCCCCCCCCCCCACCCCCCAAAAAAAAAAAAATACACACAGCACACGTCATAAAAGTTGACTTAAGAAGGCTGAAGATTAGACATCCACCATATCTCCTTTTGTGAAATTCTAAAATGTATTTTCATCCTGTCGTCTCTTGATGGCATTGTTTAACTTTCTTTCTCCACATGTCAATGATAGTAACTACAGCATTCTTGCTATCCAACTTTCAAGTTATTGCTGTAGCCGTCAGTGGTGAATTATAGGCCATAGTTTTCTGCATTCTCTGCAGGTGGCGGAAATTAGCAGGGTTCTCCGACCAGGAGGAGTTTTTGTTGCTACAACTTACATACTCGATGGAGTTTTTGGTGTTAGTTCACCTCTTGATATTAGTTCACTCTTGAAGCCCTTTCGGCAGGTATGGTATCTTTGCATATGCTTTTCTGTCTGAGGAAATCTTGACTTTCAGCTCCATCTATCTGATTTGTCGTATGCACATCATGAGCTTATGTATCTAAACCTCTCATCTACAGTGCTCCTAGGAATGGGAATTAAAGGAAATCAACCTTCTTTATCTTCTCTCTCTCTCTCTCTCTCTCTCTCTATATATATATATATTTCAAAAACAATATTTACCAAGTGTAAGGTTTTTCTTTGTGATGGGCAGAATCTGATGGGAGTCTTAGGCTCCTATGTTTTCCTATCAGAACGCGAGCTTGAAGATCTCTGCAGATCCTGTGGACTAGTTGATTTCTCCTGCGTAAGAAACAGACAGTTCGTCATGATCTCTGCTAGAAAACCAACCTAAAGGCAGACATCAAATTATAAAAATAATGATGAAGAAAACAATACCAACTCAAAGTCCTGTTTGCTATGTTTGCCTGAATTGTTCAGTAATGTCTTCGAAAGACAGTCAACTATATGAACTCCTTGTGTTACTCCCGTATGTGCATAATTAGGATGTCTTAGAAGCAGCTCTGCTTCTCATTGTTGCTATTCATCAGTTCAGTAAATGAAAAGGAAACTGTGATTTTGAAGATGTTGAAGATTTGCTATTCGCTGCAAATGTACTCAAAGGATATTATCCTTTTCAAGGTTGTGCTAGTATTCCCTCTAGTTTTTAAGTAGCTATCATCCTTTTTTATGTTCTCTAAAACATAACAAGTTGGATTGCACATCTGATGAAACTAGAAATAGAAGTCAAATGTGAACTCCTGCAACTATCACAACCTCGCTTTAAAGTACCAATTTGACACGATTAGCATATTTCCTGTGTCAACTTCATCAATTGCTAGCAAATGTGAAACCTCATTAGCTTGAGCAGCTTGTAACTATCATGAGGCTTACAAGAAGTAGTAATAGCATTTACAATCAAGGTTAAGTTTGAAAAGAACTCATGCACAAGATGTACCTACCTGACAACTATAATTAATGCTAATTAAAGTCGATGAGCCATGCAATGCGCATAATGCGCCTGAGGATAATCCTTAAGAAACAATACTTACAATTCTTTCTATTCTTCACGCATGTTATTGGCACTATCATATCCTTGTCCATGGAGATTTTGGATGAAAAATTTATAAGAAGAAAAAGCTTAGCAAATTGAAGAATACAAGGTTATTGATGTTATCTTTCACATGAATAATATCAAATAAGCACTCTTGTATCAAACCTTTAGCATCAACAAAATGAAGAATAATCACCATTTGTTCTTTCTTCCTTGCATCACTTGCCTCATCCATAGTAACAAAGAACTTTGAATCTCCAATTTCTTCAAATATTTTATTCCGTGCAATGTTTGCTAGTATTTTGCATTATGTGGAGCATCCTCCAAAACAACCATTGCTACTTTATCATTATGTGAAGCTTTATATTTAATCAACTCAAGAAAATTTTCACCATTCTTGGAATCAATGCTTTCATCATGACCTATAATAGCAAGTCCTTAAAATGATATCCAACAAACAACACCTATTGAGCTTTTCACTCGGAGTATATTCCTCTTTGTTTGTTTTGAAGTTTGTTTCTCCATTACCTGTAAATATATCCAGATAGGTTCATAAAAGCATCACACTTTTTTACAACATTTTTGTGATGGGAGCATGGGCTTTTCTCCAATATGTTTCCAAAAAGAACACTGTGATCTACCTTGAATCTTTTCCAATTCCAAACCTTCCCTCGTAAATTTATCCCAACCAAGTTGAATACTTGGTTTTTCTGTAAAAGGATAACATGGAAGACAATATGCAACATCTTTTTTTTTTTTTTTCTAAATACTCAAGCCAATGAATTTCAGAGTACCATGTAGGTTGAAAGCTGCGGGGATGATCAGCAAGTCTAGATGTTGGAAATTTAAGAAAATGAACCTGTTAAGGACAATCTCTCAAATAAGTCTGTTTTTATCTCATCACATTGATCTGGTGGATATTCTCATATTAGTGAATGCAATCCAAGATCTCATTTCACTAAAACAAAAGAAGGATTCTCAACTCTTGAAGTGATAAAAGAATCCTTATCATTTAAAGATTTTGGGTGTCCTCGACCTCATCAATTAAAGAGAATGAAGAATCCTCAACCCTCAAACTTGAAGGTTCTGATCTATGAATCTTTTCTTCTTGTATGTGGACAATTCTACTACTTGGTAAAACTTTTCTTTGAAATTAAAGGGATGAATTAGGCTTTTTTGATTTCCACTCATAATCAAGCTGTCATATAAAAAATTATTGATAAATTATTATTTAAAGTATATATGATACTCCATCTATTTCATATTAATTGACTCTTTTACATTTTTTGACTGAAATTTAATTTGAACATATTTATATTAATATGTATTGAAAAAAATTATTAAAAATGACATCTAGAAACTATAATTTTTAAAGTTTCATTTTCATATAAAATATCTATATTTATATAATAAATTTTTTAAAAAATAAAATTATAAATTAATTGTTATGAATAATAAAATGGTCAGTTTTTTATGAAATTGGAGAGTATAAAGGTTTGAGAGCAAATTGTCTATTAAAAAGTAACCATATTTATCAAAAATAAATAATATATAAATGTGAATTTTTTTTCCCAGGTTTGTGTCGGTTGTGAGATAGGAAGGGAAAGAACAGAATAATAGATATTGACAGCAAGTGAGTTTTTTTTAAACCTTTTGTGGTGTCTTTTAGAATGATTTGTGTTAATTCATCACAAAAAGTGCAGTATGGCCCCATCTTTTCCTCTCCCAATCTGCACCAAAAAGCAAATGATCAAACCCAACTCAATTAATACATATTTCCACTTGAGCTCCCGAATCTAATTTATCCCCCAAATTGAAAACAAACGCATTTACTAATTAAAAAAAATTGAATCCATGCCCCTTTTATACTATTCAGCCATCTACACGAATTCATCAACAACTCAATTAGAAAAACCAAGCGATTTTTGCCTAACCTGGAGAACGAGTTCAAGAAAGTGACGTTTGCCTAACCTGGAGAGCAAGTTGAGACTGCCATTGAAAAGTCAGCGTCACGAAGATAGGGATTCTTTTGTTGTGTAGTGGATTGGGGCGCTATGAATTAAAAAATTAATAAAAAAATGTGTGCTATAATAAATTATACAAAAAATAAATCCGCTACTAAAACTTAACTAGTCAAAAAATGGGTCTAATTTCTTTATAACATGTAAAATTTAATACTACATAGTATATGTATGTGTGTAGGAAAATGCCAAAATTTTAGGGTGCACCATTAATAAAATAGGTCCGCCACTGATTTAGCTAATAGATACTTACTGCAGGTACGCATAAATTTAATTGTGACCCTCATATAATAGTGTATCAAAAGGTAAATTGTACTACCATTGAAATGTATAATTATCTGTGGGATAAAGTCCACGAGAGTATCTTAACTTATTTTTTTTTTATCTCAAATAAATACTTAATGTTTAAATTTATCCTATTAAACTACTTAAACTCGTATAACGTGTCTCAATTGGATACTTTTCATTGATTTTATCACTAAATTTTATAAAAATTGATGATGTGATATTAAATATCATTAAATAAAATTTTAATGGTAATTTTAGTCTTCAAACTCTTTCATTCAATAATTCTAAACTTTAAATTTCTAAACTTACTAGTAGCCTAAATTACTCCTTCTCCTTCTCCCTTTCTCATTTCCTTAGCCTCCGCCTCCCACATCTGGCTCTCCATGTTGCCACTACAGTTGCCCAAATTTGCAGCCACTGTCATCCACCCAACCAAGCTCATCGGTGATGCAAAAATGAGAGGCAAAAAGATGGCCTTCATCATCGCTCACCTCAATTCAAAGCTCTCGGTTCTTGGGACAATAAGGGAAAGAAGGAGAACAGTGAGGGAAGCACATCGAGAATGGCAGAGATAGCCGATACCGAGCTTCTCCGGCATCGAGTTTCACCTGGAATTGAGTCCAGCTTCCCCATTCGATGGATGGCAAAGTCGAAGAATGGCAACCACAATTTCCAGGGGCGCCGCTGCTCGACCATCAACCCAATTTCATGCCAGGCCCAGTGATGTGTGGTCTGGACTCAATTTCGACCAATTGGGTGCTTTTCTGGCGGCGCGTGAAGACGTTCTAAGCTTTCAAGACTTGGTCTTCCCAAATCCATCAACAAAAAAGGAAGGGCAGGCTGACAATTCGTGAAATCAGAGATTCATGAATGAGAGATTTAGTGAAAATTGAGTTTTCAATGAGAGATTGGGAGCAATAGAGTCAAATCTGGGATTGAGTCAAACCAAAGATTAAGTGAGAAGGAGACTATAATTGATTTTGGTTGAAGGTTAAGGTTTAGAATTAGTGATTGAAAAATTTGGAGGACTAAAATTGTTATTTTAAATTTATTTTAGTGTTATTTAATGCTACATCATCAATTTTCATTCAATTTAATAGCAAAATTAACGGAAAATACCTTATTGAGATGTGCTATATAAGTTTATGTAGTTTGATAGGGCAATCTAAAGGTTAGGTACCAATTTGAGAAAAAAAGATTAGCTAAGGTACCTTGATGGACTTTGCTCATTGTCATTGTAAATCAGTCATCAACCTTTTGTTTTGTTACAAATTGGTCCTAAAACATTATAAAGCAAAGCATATTGGTCCTCAGTCCCACAACAAGACTGAGATAGCATATAATCCCAATTTATAGGGGAGAAAAACTGATTGTTTAAATAGTTCATTAATTATAAAAAATATGACATAGTTTGAATTTATTGTAAAATAGTTAATGAACAGTTTAAATTAAAATTTAAAAATTTGACAGTTTACAGTTATATTAAAGTTAGCAAATTTTGCAAGGTTAGTGACCAATCTGCAATAAACTTTAAAAATTTGGTACCAAAAGATTTAGAATCAATTTGCAAATAGTGATAATAATTTATGAAAGTTATATGGGAATGGTGCAGTGGAGTAGAGTATGGATTAATCCTTACCAGCTAAGACATGTGAAAGAACATGGGGTACTTGTTGGGGTGTCAGGTTGGGGAGGAGCGGCGAGATGACATCTCTATCTGCACTTTTTAGCTCCATGCAATTGATAAGCTCAAGAGTCACCATTTCCATTTTCTGAGAGCTATAACTTAAGGTTCTATTCTTCTTCTCCTCGTGTTTTAAAGAATCGGAATCTTGTGGCGAGAAGGCAACAAAATCCGCGAGGGGCGTATGCTATTGCTATGGATAAGTGCTTATCGCGTAAGGATCCTACCGTGGTTGAGGAGGTGAAGAGTCCCAGCAAGGGGCTCTTGGCTTGCCCTATATGCTATGGTCCCTTTATGTGGAGCGGGCACCCAGTTTTATCTGTGTTAGTCGCTTTCCATGCGTGTTTCCGTTTTCGTGCAAGAATTAAATGCTCTGCTACTTCTGCCCATTTTCTTTGTTTTTAGTATTTGGTGGTTTGAGTAAGAATTAAAGGCTCTGCTACTGCTACTTTCAGAAAATCGACTGCTGGGGCTTGCTTGGAGTGTAAGACTTGCCAGGAGAGTTACATGGGCAATGAGACAGACCTTGAACTTACAGCAGCTGGTCGGTCCAAGGAATGTGGCGAATCTATGCCCCTTGCTACACAATTTTTCAGGTTACTAGTTACAACTCCGTCACCTTCTCTTCAAATTTAGAACTCGTCAGATCAGATTACTCCATTCTCTGTCTGTTCAAAGTTGCTGACGGAACTGGCTGCTGTGGTATTGTTGTTACATGTTCTGTTTCCGAAAAGAAGTTTCCATCTAAAAATTTCAGATGGACTCTTTTGGCTTTCGATCTATGCCACTGGAGTTCCTCGCATTAATTAAAGTGTCGCTTTTATGGGATTTATTGGTTCTGCTTGGTTTTTAGCTTTTCTGTGTCCCTTATTTTCCCAGGAGTCGTTTCATGTCATTCTTTTACGAGAGGGGATGGCGACAAAGCTTTTCTGTGGGTGGCTTTCCTGGTCTAGATAAAGAGGTACGGCAGTTTAGCCCCAAGATTCCAAGATTTGTGAAATCGCTAGTTCCTCCTGAATTTCAGGATCATGAAAACCGGAAGCCAAAGTGTTCATGCTTTACTTCTTGTCAGAAAGCAAGAGCATAAACCAAAATGTGTTTATCCTAACTTAAGCATGCATTATATAGTTCATTTTCTATTGCATTAGTAGAATGGCTCCCATATAGTTTCGAGTTCAGTTCGAAAATGATGTAGGATAAGTTCAGGTTTCGACCTCTACTACTGCTCTTCCTATTTATGTTTAGAAACATTTCAGCCGCTGAAGTTCGCTTCAAAGCTAAGGCAATACTCTTACTGGTGCATGCTCTTATTTATTCATTGCTGTCCTATTGAACGAGGCAGAATCTGACTTTTCTTTCTCCTTTCTTCTTTTGTATCTTACCTGCAGTTTGAAATGACCAAGGGTTACTTGCAGCCGGTTCTAGGTGGCAATATAATTGATGCTAGTTGTGGGAGTGGCTTGTTTTCCAGGCTGCTTGCCTAGAGTGGGTTGTTTTCTCTTGTTGTTGCCCTGGACTACTCAGAAAACATGCTGAAGCGGTGTTTTAATTTCATCGAGCAGGAGCCGGACTTCCCCAGAGTATAAGATGCATTACTTTTAGCACATCTTATGTTTCACAATTTTCACATCACTATATTCTTTAGCTTGATGCTTTGTCTGATGCAGTCTGCTTCTTATTTGCTTTTCAAAGGAAACTGATGTTGGTCAGAGCTGATATTTCTAGGCTCCCCTTTGCCTCAAATTCAGTAGATGCTGTGCATGCAGGTGCTGCTCTTCATTGTTTGCCTTCACCATCAACAGCTGTAAGCATTTCTCTGATAGTTCCACCTAGCAAATCGGTTTCATTTGAGAATTTTCCCCCGTTTTGTGCGCCTCCTTGACCAGAAATTAGACTGTCCTCTGCTTCTGAAAGAGCTTGACCTTCACCTTCTTATACACATGGATCCTTGTACAATGTGGCATTCTCCAATCTTGTCAGATATTTAATCTCATGCGCACAATAGCTTAGCTGGTTGCTTCATGCCTGACTATCTTCTCTGGCCAACCCGGACTTTGAATTTCTTGTCATCAATTCATCAGAAATTCATAAAATTATGACCCATTTTTTCTCAAATATATGTTCATGCTCTTCAGCAATACGAATGTCAATACCAATGACATCTCTCGCACTGCCCGGGAGTTTCACATGCACACACACACACACACACACACCATAAAGTTGGCTTAAGAAAGCTAATGATCTGACACACTTATCAACCTTGGTGAAGTTCTAAAATATATTTGCATCTTATCTCCTCTTGATGATGTTGTTGAACCTTCTTCCTTAACCTGTCGATAGCCGGTTATCACACAGCTTTCCTGCTATCCAAGATTCGAGTTAGCTAGAGACGGTAGTATTTTGTATTCTCTGTAGGTGGCAGAAATTAGCAGTGTTCTCCGACCAGGAGGAGTATTAGTTCCCACAACTTTCGCAGTGGGTGGACTTTTTGGCATTAGTTCACTCATAAGGTCCCATTGGCAGGTATCGCTATCTAAGCTTGAACTTTGCAGATTTGTTTCTCTGACAGAACTTTTGATTTTCAACCCTGGCCATCGCACTCTTTCTCATTATTGTAGCTCATACATATATCTAAACCTTTATTTCTTGTCTTTTGAGAGTAGAGATTGATAGAACCGGTTGTTCCATTTGGGCACCTGAATGTTGATGTTCCTCGTTTTTCCTGTTATCTGAAGAATTGGGTGGGCGCCAAAGCTTTCCAATCGGAACATGAACTTGAAGACCTCTGCAGATCTTGTGGGTTAGTTGATTTTTCATATGTCCGGAACAGAAAGTTCATCATGATATCTGCTAGAAAACCAACTTAAAGGACGACTTTAAGTGAAAAACCATGTATTAAATACGTTTTACTGTATTTTCCTGAAGCCCAATCGTTCAAAAATGTAATTTCACGTGCCAACCATGAAAAAGTTCTTACGTCACTTCCATCTGTGCATGATCAGGATGTATTAGAAGCAGGTACCTCCGTAGCTATTGAATAGGCGCTTTTTTTTTCCACAGAAATGATGACTTACAAAACAAGCTTTGTGTCGAAATTTCTTTCCTTTTCCCACCATCTTTACGGGTGAAGTTATCCAATCAAATCTGTGTCTTTGATTTAAAAAAAAAAACCAATAAAAAACAAAACAAGACAAGACAAAAAAAAATCAAAAAGACAAAATAGAGGGAAAAGTGGAGGATAGAATTTGTTTGATTCCTGTGGGACTCATGCTTCTAGCTGGCGAAAATCTGAGCAAGTAACTTAGAGCTTCTGTACATTGCCTGCTGATAACTAAAGTGTCATCTTTCACCGCGCCCTGAGTTTTCCAATGGCCACTGCGCCAAAAAAGGGTCTCTTTCTATCCAACACGAACTTGGCAGATATACACAGAACCACACACAACCGTGTCAAGAATTCAAGGATTGAACTGATCCCTCCCAATCTATTTACCTAAATTCCTGAATGTCAATTGTCGATAAAGAAATGCCTGCTCATCAGTGTCCTCAAGCTCAAGACTGTCTTCACCTTCAAGATCCATTTCAGTGATACTTCTGTCCTTCATGTATAGTTCTTCTGGGTCAGAAAACAGAACATGGGATTGTACTCCATCTTGGAAGTTCTCAGGCAGTAAATCTCGCATCTCTGATTCTATTAGTGCTTCCATACGTGCCCGCTCCCTGTCTCTTGGATAGGTGTAATATAGGAAAGAGTAGATGAGGCAGCATAGAGCTATTGGAATTCCTATTGCAGTGTACAATGCCTTTGCCAGTGATGCTGCATTCTCTCTATCTGTGGCGATCTCTTCAAAGGTACTGGATCCTTTAGGAACAGGTCTGTAACCATAAACATGCTGTGCCAATATTCCAACAACAGGGGGAGCAAATGATGATAGTATGGACTCAAAGGATCGGTCCAAAGCATAGACACTTGTCCGAGATTTCTCAGGCACTATCTCTGCAAAAATTGGGCTGTATGCCCCACATAACATAAAATGAATCACACAAAACTATACCCAAGAAACCTGTAATTTTTGGGTTTCCGCTTGTATTTATAAAAATTCAATGTTCAACTGTTATGGCACCTAAAAATAGGCATTGAAGATATTTCCTCACAGAATCTTTCAAGAACTTATGATTTTACTGTCAGGAATTTTATGTGGACAGGAAAAGGGGGAAAAATAAACCACTTAAACAATCCAATTACTCCACTTAAATGCTTGTGATACCTCACAAGAGAAAAGTTCTTATTTTATCAGGTTTCATCGGACAAGCATGTCACACCCAAAGGCTGCTCTACAACTTATAAATTCTGAGCATGTTATTTTAGTAGACAGCATAGCTATAAAAAACAACTTCATTTACAAGGAAAAGAGCTTACTTGTTTGTAGCCGGAGCATTCCAGGATATGAAGAAGCCTACAATGAACAAGACAATACCATGCATCACCGCTGTTGATGGATCATCAGGCAAAACAAGGAGGAGAACAGCAGCTAGAGGGATGGCTGACGCAGAGCTTATTTGAGCTAGAATGATCCTTCCAGAATTTGGAAGATGTGTGGACATGTAATCCCCCAATAAACCTCCAAACAGACCTCCAAGAGAACTAGCGATAACAAAAATGGCTATCAGGAATGCAGTTGTCCCATGGGAAAAGCCAATAAGCTCTAACCACATTGCCGAAAATGACAAAGCTGACCAAGGGAATGATCCAGTTACACCCTGGGCCACAATAATCTGAAAAGAAGGAATCTTAATGACTGACTTGGCCTCTTGAACAAGGTCCTTCACTTCAGACCATAAGGCTTTTTTTGAAGCTGGACTATTAGCTTTTGTTCTGCCATCGATGAAATGGGGATCATAGGCAAAGACACCAACTAAAATACCAACTACAACACTGATTAGTCCCACAAGATGAAAGGAAAGTCGCCAGCCAGGGATTCCCATAATAGTTGTTGGAGCTATCAATACTGAAAGGAGGCCACCTATAATTGAACCAAAGTTTCCTGTTAGCTGTAACCATCCAAAAGCTGCACCACGGTTCCTGTCATCAGTAGAGTCGGCAACAAGGGACTGGATAGCTGGGGTCACTATGGCAAGGCCAATTCCATTTAGAGCTCTTGAGATAGCCACCTGTTTGACAAGAGCAGAATAACTAAAGATTTAATTCAATTGGTTTGCAAACCATAAGTTGCAGTATGCAAATAGGCTTAAGAAATACAGATGAAAAGTTTCTAAGACTAGAGTCCAAATGAACAAAATTATTAGCACCCTATTCTTTCATATAGTATACTGAGACATAGAGTTTAAACAACCTGATACAGAAGAACTCCATCTCAAGACTACACGCATACCTCACAATACAAACAGGTGAAAAAAAAAATCCTACACAAGGAAATCTTATGCGTGAAATATGACAAAAAGAACTCCAGAAATGGCTTTCCATACTTCTAAATGCGCCTAAAGCAAACTTGTGCCCTCAAACTCCATAGCTTTCAGAAAATGGAAGTCATCAACTGTTTTTGCTTAAACTTGGAAACTCCGATATAGTACAACTGTAAAACTCAATTATCCAAACAAACGAGGCCAACCCTCTTGCCTCTCCTCACTCAAACTTAAAATTTTGACAAGATTTTTCAGAAGTTCTAAATTCTCCATCTAATAGCATAACCTCTGCGTCTTGATTAGAGGATCATCAAAATGCTGACTAGATGATCTTCCACGGAATGAAACAGATCCATAACATAAATTCCATCTATCTACTAATTGATTCTTCAAATGCAGCCCATAACCAGAAAATTCAACAAATAGAAACAAAAAAATCTACAAAAATTCCACAAATTGAAGACATATTTATCGAACTTGACCAATTCAACACAAAGCAGAAAACCCAAAACCCCATCCATCGCTTTCCCTTCAACTTCTCCAGAAAACTACAAACGTGAAAAGGCAGAAGCAATTTAAGCAGGTGGATAGTCTTCATTTACCTGCAAGAAATTGTCGGAGAAGGCAACAAGAAAGGTAGCGGCGGCCCAGAGGAAGGCACCGAGCGCGATCACATGGGCTCGGTTGTGTCGCACGGCCAAGTAGGCAGCCACCGGGTAGCAAGCGGACTGCACAATGGACCTGAACAGGGTCAGGGATCCGAGGCCGGTGGGGTCGGTGTGAAGGGCGGCGCCAACTTCCTTGTAGACACCAGGTAACAGAGACTCGTCGGCTCTCTCCATGACCCCCGCCAAATTCACCAGAATAAGATTAATCTCCTCTCGCTTCATCTCTCTAGAATCGATCACCGCCGAGCCGTCTTCTTCTTGGATCTCTTCTCCGCTTAGCAAGAAACTTCGGGAGTCGGAGCTGGGTTTTTATCCCTTTCGGTGGGACGTTAATTCCGACGGGAATCAGGGTCTTTTCCTTGTGGTTTGAATTGACGCGGTTAAGACATGAAAATGGTTAAAAAGGTCTTCGGACAAGGGGGCGAGTTCGAGGGGCTCTGTCCTGAAGAGGGGTACGTAAGTGTAATTCGAAGAAACAGGGCACGCTTGACCAATCATTTAAAGTCCAAGGCCATAGGTTGGAGTAGAAGTATATTCCACGATACTTTTCTTCATGTCTGAGAATTGGAATCGTGCGTCTCCTGATACTTGACAGGCTTCGTTCAGACTTCAGAGTATCCGGCTGTAAAGCTCGAGCTAGTTTTAAGGTTTAGATTTTTATTGAATGAGGCTCCAGTATGTTAGTGTTGGATCCCATATTTTCAAGTGTATCAAACCTTATATGTTTTTAATATAAATATGTTTATTTATTTATTAGGGACATTAAATACCATTAACTAATACTATATATAATTACTTTGAAACAAACTCAAGCTTGGCTATGCCCAATCAAAGGTCGACCAGGGCTCCACGTATTGAGCCTGTCAAGTCATCGAACTGAGCCCAAATATTCATCAAGCCAAGCTTGAGCCTCATTAGAGCAAACTCAACACCTCTCTATATTGTTCCCAGTTCAAGTCAGGAGTGTTCGGGTTCCGCTCAACTCGTTACTACCCCTAGATTAGAATGCATACAAGTGATAAAACTATATTCATGGGCTAAATTAGAAATTTGCTGCTAGTTTAAGGATGAAGGTAGTAATTTAAATGTTTAGATTAAGAAAATGCTCTGTAAGACATATAATTCTACACCATGTAATAACAACTTGTTTTTATATCATGAGTATATCCAAAATGCATTTGAGGTTAGGCTATGAAGAAACTTGCAACACAATTGCATTAGAAGTTTCTTTAATTGTCTGATAAAGTTAAAATACCTCCAACAATTTAAGAATAACAAAGGTGCCTCACAGTCTATTTGGACGGTCACAAGCTCTAATAATACCTCCCTGATTTGGAAAGTGCGGTTACATGGAAGAAAGCTTCTTGCTAAAAATCAAAGATGGTCTATTGGAGATAGAAAAACCATTTGAGATTGGTATGATCAGTGGTTACCAAGATTTTCTCCGGGGCTTTTTTGCTATCTTTGTCCAGGGTTTGTGTTCTCAAAATATCTATGAGTAAGCAACCTTCTCTCGACTTTCAAAAGGTCTTGGGATAGTATTTTTATTTCTACGCTTTTCCCCAAACAGATAGCTACCCTTATCAATTCTTTACGAATTCCTTCAGTTGATAATGGTCAAGATTATGTTAGATGGACTATTATCTCAAACGGCCATTACTCGGTCAAGAAAGATTATGCCATTCAAGTAACCAATAATCCTTCCTTATCTCTCAACCTTATTTATAGTTCCCACAGACTCTTTTAAAATGCTAGATTTTCCCAAGTCTTAAGGAAACTTTTGGGAAGCCCATTCTCCCCAGAGTTTAATTTTTTTTTATGGAAATGACTCATGAATGCCCTACCTTTAGCCTCCACTCTTGCTAATCATGGTTACAATATTAGCCCTATCTGTTGTAAGTGTGATAATCAGGTGGAATCTCTTCTGCATATTTTCTGGGGTTGCTCAAACTCAGCCTGTATTTGGGCTAACTTCTGCACTAATCCTTGTCATACTAATGCTAATATTACTCCCTTGTTCCCACTTTGGCTTTTGGATCTTTTGGCTTCTAAGGTGAAATGAAAGTTAGATTGGTTGGTTTTTTATGATTTATTCTTTGTGGATAATCTGGCTTGGTAGGAATGAATTTGTCTTCCAAGCATTGCCTTTTAATGTTAAATCCCTAAGGACTAGATGGGATGATCTCATCAAGCTGCTGTACTCCTTCTTTTATTTTAAGGAATCTTTTCTGTTTTATTGCTCAGCCCAAGGCTCTGTCCAAGTTTAGGGTGTCAATAACGCACTTCCTCCTATGAATAGCCCTGAGCTCTTCTTAGTTGATGGGGCGTGGCCTTTTTGTGGTTGGGGTGCTGCAGCTTGGCTTTGGATGGGTCTTAATGCCCTTCCAATTCTTAAGGGCGGCACACTCCTTCCCCTTGTTTGTCTACTCTTGAGGCTGAATTAAGGCCTATCCAGGGGGGCCACTTCTTCTACATCTAGGTTTGGTTTATCAACTATTACTATATTGACTGACTGCTCACAAGCTTTAACTCGGTTACGATAAGACAATGTTGACGATTGTTCTTACTTAGTCCGCTCTATTATCTTTGATCTAAAGAATATGTCTCATTGTGCTCTAGTCGTCTTTCCTTGCTAGCATGTTGCTTCAACACATGATTCCATTGCTTCTTTTGTTCCTTAGTTTCTTTTTGCTCTTTCTTGCTTCTGTGCATTAAAAAAAAAAAGAATAATAAAGGTTGGTTATTTATTGTTTCATGCAAGTAAGGAAATATTGCACTTGAAATGTTGTCTATGAAAGTTTTATCAAAGTGACAAGTTGCATATAATTAAAGTTACTTTGAAGAGTAGAGTTTGAGATTCCTTTTAAATGAATCCCTTGTTCCCTCATGCTTAGCTTATACCTAGTAATAAATTGTGAGTATGTTCAAAATATGTGTTAACTCCACCTTTTATTTTTTTCTAAAAAAACTAAGAAATATTGCTCTTTATAAAATAACATAATAGTAAGTTTTATGTAAGCTTGGCTTATGTCATAAGTCATCCTCTTACAATATAGAGATTGACAATTTGGCACCAAATTTTTACAAATCAGTTAATTACATCATTGATCTACTAAAATCTTACAACATTTCTTTTTTATTTTTTTAAAATTTTTCCTTTTTTATTTTCTCTTGTACTATTTTTTTTTTCAAGCAACAACCCTTTTGGCATCTTTCTATTTTTTTTTCCACTTTTTGTTAAATGAATAAAAAAAACTATATTTCTTTTTCTTACACTGTTTTTTCCTATTGCTTATATTTAATTATGTATTCTCTTGTTTCATTAGTTTACTCTGATTTCAATTGTTCATTTTCATTTTAGTTTTCACTCTGATTTTAACTATTTGCTTTGATTTAGAATTTTTTTATATTTTCATTGCTTGATTTTATTCAGATTTTTTTATTTTATTCTTTGCTCTTGTTTGTTCTTCTTTCCAATATGTTCTAAAAAGTGGTCTGAAACATAAAACAAGAAAGTTTAAAAAAAAAAAAATCAAACAGCCAACACTAAAAAGTTGATATCTTATTCATTTTTTATCAGTTTTTAATTATTTTTTTATTAGTAACTGTTTATTCTTTTATCAATAATTATTTGTTCTTTTATAAATTCCTGCTTGGTTTTAAGGTAAACCAGTTGTATGTTCTTTTTTTAATATTTATTTATTTTTTTATCAATAGTTATTTGTTCTTTTATCAATTTACACTTATTCTTTAGATAAATTACTGTTTTTTCTTTTATTAGTAGTTATTTATTATTTTATAATTAGTTATTTGTTCTTTTACAAGTAGCTATTTATTTTTTTTTTATCAATTCCTATTTTTCTTTAGATACTATATGTTCTTTTATTAGCAGTTTTTTTTATTTTTTTATTAGTAGTTGTTTGTTATTTTATAAGTAATTGTTTATTATTTTCCTAGTAATTTTATTTTCTTTTATTAATTCTTACTTGTTCTTTAAATAAATTAGTTGTCTGCTCCATTATTAGTATTTTTTTTAATTATCAGTTGTTTGTTTTTTTATCAATTTTTTCTTGTTCTTTAGATAACTGGATGTTTGTTCTTTTATTAGTAGTTATTTATTTGTTTATTAATCCATGATTATTCTTTAAATACATTAGTTGTCTACTTTTTAGTAGTTATTTATTCTTTTATCTGTAGTTGTTTGTTCTTTTACTAGCAGCTATTTGTTCTTTTATCAATTTTTGCTTGATTTTTAGATAAACTAGTTGTCCATTCTTTTATTAGCAATTTGTTCTTTTATAAATAGTTGTTTCTTTTTTTCTAATCAATTTATACTTATTTCTTAGATAAATTAGCTATCAATTTTTTTATTAGTGGTTATTTATTCTTTATCCGCAATTGTTTGTTCTTTTATCAAATTTTACTTGTTTTTTTTAATAAACTAGCTGTCTGTTCTTTTGTTAGTAGTTATTTCTTCTCTATCCATATCTGTTTTTTTTTTATCAACTCTTGCTTGAAAAAAATGAAAATGTAAGGAAAAATTTAAAAAATTGAAATTAAAAAATTGCAAGACATGTTCCAATCAAAAGGCAAAAAAAAAAAAAAAAAAAAGAAGCAGAAAGTGGTAAAACTGTTGCATGAGACTTAAATTCCCTCCCCTTAATTACATACCAATAGGACTGATCATTCGGGTATTTCGGTCAAAACCGAAACCGAATTACCGAAATTATTCGGTTTTCGGTTGTAAAAGCTGGTAACCGAAATAACCAAATATCCCCCCAAAACCGAAATAACCGAAACCGAATTTAAATTCGGTTTTTCGGTTAAATAACCAAAATAATCAATTTTCTTAATAACATTTCTCCAACCTGCTGTACACTGAATATAAAACCAACAACACATTTCTTTAATCAACTGCGCACAACATAAAATGTCCATGGATCATTTAGCAAGATACAACAGAACATAACTTGTTTGAATGATAACATAAATAAAACACATTTCACACTTAAGTTTCAAACTTCCAATCACACAACACAAAGGGCCATAGATTCATAAACACAAGTTACACAACACAAGTGTTTCGCAACAACCAAACAAGTGACATAATACCACTAGGTGCTTCGCCACAAAATGTCAGCCATATCACCATATGCGTATGCCTACAAAAAAACAACTTAAGAGTATGATGATTTGCTTCAATAAAATTAAAGTAAATGAACTAGTTCCCAAATTTATAAATAAGGTAACTAACAATTAGGGAACATACTTGCCTGAACCAACTAGCCAAACAGCCCAAACCTATTCTTCAAATATCTAATATCGAATTACCCATTGTCACTTTCGACAAATCTGAGAAAAATTAAATATAAAAACATAAGAAGAATCATAATTCATAAGTATATTATAGAAAAAAAAACATATATTACACTGCTAAATATATACAATACTACCTGCTTCCAGTTTTTCTATCTCCTCCAGGTCTTCCTCCATGCCAACAAGGTTCATTGATCTTCTAAGTCAATCTTGACAACATATGAGAGCTTGTACCATCTTAGGAGTCAATGAACTTCTAAAGGCATCAAGAACCCTTCCTCCAGCGCTAAATGCAGACTTGGAGGCAACTGTGGAGATGGGAACAGCTAGGACATCACGGGCCATCTGACTAAGAACAAGAAAACGCCCATTATTCATTTTCCACCATTGTAAGACATCTAAGCCATCCTTATCGGGCTCACACTCCTCATTTAAATACTTAATCAGATCAGATTTGTTTTCATCACTTCCAATTAGTGATCTAAACCTTTTTTTTTTCATTTCTTTTTAAATTTGGCCTTTTTTCTTTTGAATTTCAGATACTGGGTTGGATGAAGCCTGATTAAGTCCACTTGACTCACCACAACGTGGCTACAACATTTTCTCATACCAACTAAACATCTCATTCAAAGCATCTTTGGCCCTTTATACTAACTTAACCTATACATCTCACTTAAAGCAAACTCAACATACTTCAACTTGTGTTGTGGATCAAGAATCACTGTAATGTAGATCAACATATTCATCTTCTCAATATTACCCTAATATTTTTCATATTTCTCTTTTATCTTCGTAGCCATAACGGCAAATTCAAAGTCATCACTATTTCCCCACTCTTGCAGAAGACCATCCACTTCAAAATCTCATGGAAAAAGGTATTAGATGTAACATACAAAGAACTTGAAAATCCTACAAGTGAGCTCATAAAAGTTCTCAAGAAAGGTGACTAGTCTTCTCATATTTTCCCAATCATCAGATTTAAATATTTCACCAGTCAACTCCTTTAATTCCAACTCAAAATGAGGATCATCGCTAGCATATGTTTCAAAGGCTCTCTCAAATTTCTGGGCAGCATTCAACATCAAATAGGTGGAATTCCACCTGGTGCTAACATCTAAGCACAACAAAGCCTTACTCTCAATCTTCTCCCTCTTAACACATTTCTTGAAATTAGCATATCTAACTGGAGATTGCTTTACAAATTTAACAGCAGCTCTAACACGAGCAACAGAATCATGCATCTCTTTTAATCCATCAACAACAATAAGATTAATGATATGCGCAATATATCTCATATGCAAGTATTTACAACTAACAACACCTGTTCCCCAATTACTGATTTTTTTTTCTCAAAAAATTGACAGCCACATCATTTGAACTAGTATTGTCAACTGTAATTGTGAACACCTTATCAATACCCCAGTCAAGAAGACAATTCTCTATTGCCTTACCAATGATCTCACCTCTATGACCAGTAATTGGATAGAAGTTTAAAATCTTCTTATGCAGTTTCCATTTTTCATCTATGAAATGAGCAGTGAGACACATGTAATTGACTTTTTGTAAAAAGGTCCATGTATCGGTGGTGAGGCAAACACGTTGGCATGTGCTCTTAAAATGTTGTTTCAGTTGTTTCCTCTCAATTGAATATTGTTCAAAGCAATCTCTAGCAACTGTATGTAGTGAAGGAACATGAAATCTAGGACAAGCAATAGACATAAGGTGCCTAAATCCTTCATTTTCAACAAACTTGAAAGGCAATTCATCAACAATAATCATGAAAGTAAGTGCTTTTCTTATCGATTCCTGATCAAACTTCCAACATCCTAGTCCTTTATCCCCTTCTTCATTTCCACTAGTAAAAACCAATTCACTTTGCTTAGATTCTAGTGCAAGATGTGCAAGACAAGAATTGTAATGACTTCTAAGGGAACTAGTGCCATTATCCTTTAGATGGCCAGCTAACAACCTTTCACAGTACTTACATTTAGCTTTATGCTCCCCTTTTCAATTATTACCTTCTCAAAGTGAAGCCACACAGTAGACCTCGGTGCCATTGTCTTTCTTTTTCTTTGGATGCTGGAGTTCACAGTTTTAGAACTTGATGAATGAGCTCTTGTTGTTGTTTCTGTTTGGAAAGGGATTGATTCGTCATCCCCCACAATAGGTTGAGGGCCTTGAGGCAAGCCATTCCCATTAGTTTGTCCTTGAGAATCCAACTAAATCAGGAATGAAAATAGTGTGAGAAAGACTAAATTTGCATTACTATTAGAACATATATTAATTGAATGGCCCCAGATAAGATTTTATTGTTGACTACATACGTATAATTTACAATTTAACTAGAGCAGAAATAATACAAAGTTAGCCCCAATATATATAGAAGCAGCATATAGCCATATTTTACTGGAAACCTACTACACACACAGTGACTTTAAACTAACTAATGCATTGGATAAATGTATTTTTGGTTCACACATAATGGTAATAGACCGAAAACTGCCAAATGCTCTGTAACTTTGTTTTCTTTTAAGTCTCCTATTTTCTATTTGTATAAAGCATTGAAGTTTAGGATATTGTTAACTTTTATGTTTAGTCGAAACTATGTTAGAATTGTTCAAAAAAACAAAGAAAAATTAATGCGTTAACTCCAACTACACCAATGGATCAAATGCCCACTATTCACTTGAACAGAAATTTTTATCTAGGTTGAAAAAATATACAATCAGAATGTTGAGACATAGTAGCTCTCTGGCGTAAAACCTTCCCAAATTAGAAGCTGAATTGAAGCCAAAAAAATCAGACAGACCAAATGAAAAAAAATTTCAGACAAAATAGAAAAACCTAATCCATTAGACGAATCAAATGACAAGAAAAAATTCAAACAAAATAAAAAACCATAATGCATTACATAAAAATCTGTAGCAGAGCTGCAGAGCAGTAGCACCAAAGCAATCAATCGGACGCTTGAATTTTAGCAGGGAAAAAATTTATTTTTGAAAATTATAGAACCTAAATCATCTTCTTTCATCGCCGGTTGCTCTGCTATTTTCCGCATCGAATCTGACATGAGGGTCACTGAACTCAGCTCTCACTCGAACAATTAGGTGACCGCCAGTGCCGGAAACTGAAAGAACGTCCCTCGCTCTCAGCTATCAATTGCTCCTGTAGTCTGTAGGAAACGAAACAGCAGCCCCCTAGCCGGTTGCCCACCGTGCGTCACTGCCTGCCTCTTTCACCTTCTCGAATCTTAGATAGAAAGTAGACGAAGCACCAGCCGGCAGCCGCCAATGCCCCGTCACCGCCGTTCCCTTACAATTGCACACATAGGTCGGACTGTCGGAGCCTCAGCGAATCAGCGATTGTCGATTGATAGCCCTAAACGACACAGACCGCAGGTCAGAGCCTCCCTCAGCGATTGATAGCCCCAGCCCTAGGCCCCCAGACTGCCAGATAACAAAGACGGCAGTGATTTCGAATTTTCAATTGAACGACTTACAAAGCTAGGTTCTGATTCTTCTGATTCTGAATTTGCGTAAGTAATAGCTAATAAGCAAGGCGACAAAGTCTGTGGGCCTGTGTAGCAGATTTGGGCTAAATGACTTTGGGTATGTAATAGCCCAAGGCAAGGCTTATTTCCCCCATACATAATTGGTTATTTCGGTCACCGATTTTTTCATTTATTTAACCGGACACCGAACCGAATACTAAATTAAAAATTCGGTTATAATCGAAATCGAACCAATAACCAAATTGTGCTAAATGAAAAAACCGAATGAATTCAATTTTTCAGCTTTTTCGGTTAAACCCGAATAGATGCTCACCCCTACGTACCAACATGCTAGCCACAACTCCAAAAATAGAGGCTTTATTTGAAATTGACAGAATTGATATAGGTTGCTTGTGTGTTTTGGCTCACACATAAGCCAGGCCCATACAATTTTTTTTTAGTAACATAATTACAAAGAAGAACATTCATTAACATTAAATACTAAGGAAAGTACATTTTAAAGAAAATTATAAAATAAAAAAATGACTCATGCCTATTATATAAGGAAAGTGAGGACGTAACTGAAATTCAAGATTCAATTGATAGCCTAATTGAATGTCACCTCAAATATTAGTCAATTAAACCCAAAACTACCCCTAAATGGAGGCCCTAATCCCAACATTACCTCTCAAATGAGCCTTTTGACTTAATTTTGTCTAGCCTCCAAAATTTCACTTTTCCACAATATGTAACCCACTTTTGGCTGTTTTTGAACTAAAAATTAACAAAAATATTGTATTCAACCCAAGCAACCCATCTTGTATTCACTACCTCTTGTGATTTGCTTTCCATTTTTATTCACAAATTATCTTTTAAATGGATTATAGAAAATAGAAAGTAATAGTTGTCTTTCAGAAATGGTTGAAGTATTAATCTTTTTCATTTAACAAGACAACAATATTTTAAAATTTCTCAACATAAGCGTCATCAGCTTCACCTTTCTACTCTTTCATCGGATACAAACTTCCAAATTTTCATAGGAAACAACGCTACTTTAGTCTCATTTAATATTAGTGTTAGAGTTTTGAAAAATATTATTTAGGGAGAAACTTTATCAAAGTTCATCCAAAGCTTGTACGCATAATTAGTTGTTATTGCTATTTTTCTCTTTTAGTTTTTTTATTGAATTATCTGGGTCAGATTTTCAATCCATTTTCCTCAACTTGAACTTTAATCCACCTGTTAAACAACTTTGCATTTGTTGGATATTCTCATCTGTTTTTTTTTTTCCTCTTGACAAAAGAAATTTCATTCTAATTAAAAGTGAGCTAAACAACATTTTATAAATTAATAATGACATAAGACTCTAAAGGAACAATAAAAACACTAAATTGGCCACAGAAATGCTACTCGTTTCTTCAACACCTAATGAAGGAAAAAGAACTGGATCTAGTAGAACATCTCAAGTAAATTAGAATAAATTTAGAGTACAAAACTCATAAATAACCATAACAAAGCTCAGATCAAGCTAATAATAACTAAGTAATGCTAGAGCTGAAGACATTAGAGGCTTAAACAAAATTAACTATAAAAATAAAAAATTATTTATAAAACCTAAAAAAATAAAGACTATTTTTATTCTATGCAATTGACTTTATATCTATTGTCAAGCGTCATGGCTCCTTAATAGAGCCAAGATTATGGTGAACCTACAAAAAAACTTAGATCCATTACTACTTGCCTCAAACTGAAAATCTATCCTATAAGAGTCTTAAATCACTTTTAAACACCAAGGTTTGAATAAGATTACATTGATTATAAATCCGATAGATAATATCGAATAAGGTCAATCAAGTAACAAAAAAATTAAAAGAGAACCAACCAAATCCAGATCAAAATCCAAATTTGACCATAAATGGTAAAGAAAGATGGAGGAGATGGCAAAAAGTAACAAGACAAGTATAGTAGAAACAGTCAAGGGTTGGTTCGTTAATAATTTGGATATTCTCTTCTCAAACCCTTTTACCTACCTAGGTTTTTGATCGATTAGAATTTTTCTGGTTCAAGTTATGTCATTCTATGTGACATTTTGACGCTTTTCAAAATGAATTAAAGTTGTAATTAAGAAAATAATAAACTATTCAAGTAATCACGTAAATTTTTATTCACATGGCAAAACGTATTAACAACATTGGTTCGAGTACACATGAAGACTATAATTACAAACACCGTATAAAGGTTTGGACAAAACTACTGGTTGCACCCTTCTATTCGAGAAGCTTATAGTTTGACCCCTAGTTTTATACACTTTCTTTTTAAAAATTTTCTCATATTAATTATTCAAATTCTACTATAAAGTATCTGGTTCTTGCCTTCCTAAAAATTGAAATTTTATACCCACACTTTGACAATCACTGGACAATAATTAGCACAATAGTTTTTCCGTTACTTATGTGGGTAAATTGTAGGGTTGTAAAAAAAAAAGCAGACAAATTGTATTTTAAACAAAATCTGATGGGTTTTTTCTGTAATTAGTACGTAGCACTTGTTTTTTATTGTTGTAATCTTGAAATTGCTTCACAAAAATAATACCACTCAATTAAGTCTAGTGATATTGACCTTATGGTTGAAATTTACAATAGTTGTTATAAAAGGTTTGAAGTTCAATTCCTTACTCTCCCTTGGCGTTGGGGGTGAATGCTTTTAACCCTAACCTAAAATTCACCCAAAATACAACATGCAAGGTCTGGTTACTGTTTGGAATAAGTGAGATTTGGGTTGACCTGAACCTGAACCAATTTTGAAAAGCAAAAATCAAGTTGGCTCGGGTCAAACTTGATTTAACCTGATTCAACCTAAAACCTTTGGCCCACAACCTCAGTCCAACTTTCCCAACCTGAACATCCCTGACCCCTACCTTCTCATTGTCCCTACTCCTCAGCAGTCATCACTCTCAACATCCCCCAACCTTCCTTAACCTCCTCGCTGCCTTTGCCTTCAACCTCCCCACCTTGCACTGCCCTTCCACTATTGTCCTTCCCCTCGCCTTGCTGATGCCTCATTCTTCTCACCCTGTCTTTGCCCTCAACCTCCCTACCCTGCGCTAACCTTCCTTTTCTCACCTTCCCACCAAACTCTCCTCACCTCCCTCTCCTTGCTTGGCCATCGCCCTCCAACACCCCCTCGCTTTGCTTGTGCAATCACACTCACTTCCCTCACTTGGCTCGATCATTGCCTTGCTGTCTTTCAAGACATCACTTACCATCATCCTAGTGATCGCTCGATCAAAACCTCAGTGTTTTGTTAAGCTTCTCTTCTCTTTCTCAATCTCCTGATTTTGAGATTTTTGGATTATTTTGTGTTTGTGGCAAGTTTTCTGGCTGGTTCTTAATAGAGGTGGTGAAGGAAAAGATAAGGGATCGGTATTGGAGATGCAATGGAAAAGGAAGCACTAGCTGTGGCATAACTGGTGGTGGGTGTCAGGTAAACCCGACTCTAAAGCCAATATTGTCATGTTAGGGTCGGTTTCGGTTGGGTGACCATTTCAGTTTAGGTTCAGGCCATAAGATGTCTATTATTTATGAGTTCAAACAATTTGAGTTTCGGGTGCCTTTACTTGGCGTCTCTCTCATGTATTAAAAAACAGAAAGGTGTATCTACATTATTTCTTTTGTTCTCTATATTTTTCAACATAACATTGTGCCTTAGATGGAACAAAGTCACTGGAATAGTGCCATTTTTGTCATTTTGCATTTTCCTTTTTTTTTTTTTTTGCTTTTTTCCATAGTAATGGTTTTACCCCCCTCTCTCAAGTTTCTTAATATTTTATTTCTTCTCTTTTGTTCCCTATACTTTTCCACATGATAATAAAACCTAGATAGACAACATGAGCACATTGCGAAATAGGTAGACTAGGAGTTTGAAAGCTACAATTGACGAAGAGCAAAATCACAAAGACTGAAGGGGGGTTTTAATATCTTTTCTTTTTGTGTTTTTCTTAGTAGAAATATTTGTAATTTGTCCCCTAAGATTTAGGTGAAATGACACTTTTTCTCCTTCTCTTTTAAAAATATATATTTTGCCCATGTCTTTTTAAAACAATACACAATAACTTCTAAAATCTTAATTTAGATATTTCGGTAGTCATCTTCCATTAATTTCAATATGTATGGTACTTTTTTTTATAGTTAATGGATATTTTAAGTTATCAAGTTTTCTTTCTATAATTTTTTGAATTTCAGTCTTTAAAATAATATTTGTTTGAATTTCAATTAATTGTAAAAAAATTACTATACATATTGAAATTACTTGAAGATGATTACTGTCGTACAGTCTAAATTAAGATTTCAGAAGTTATTATCGGACTGTATAAAATGAGTAGGGGCAAAGTGTATATTTTTTTAAATGAAAAAATAAAATTTAATTTTATCTAAATTTCAGGGGACAAATTGTGATTAGCCCTTCTTAATAATAGTTCCTTTTTTAAAAATTTGACAACTATGGATCTACTATAAAAGTTAAGAGTTGCTAAATTTCTGAATATTAGGTTTACCACCCTACCATACTTTTGATCTCAATCTGCAGCTTCCCTTCTTAATTACCCATCCCCTAATTCATGCATAATAAAGATGTATATCGACAATACATATTATATGTGCGTAATGTATTATTACAAGCTTTTATTCCAAACTTAACTACTTCACTTCCAATTATCTATAATAGAAAAATGTCCCGCAGCATTGCACGGGCGTTAGAGAACTTCATATAAACTAAAGCAGTAAGTTTTGATGAGATGTCAGGAGCAGCTACTCTCTCTGCTACATTTACTTTACTTTACTTTTTTTTTTTTTTAAGAGAGAGAAAGAGCCCGGGAGTGTTTGGTGTTTCGGAATTGGTCTCTATTTTTTGGGCTTCCAGTTGCTGTTTGTCACTCGTGCTCCCCTGCCCGTATCCTCTTCGTTCGGCTGCACCCACCTATTTTACCCGTTTCTCGAACCCATGACAGCCCGTGCCTCCTGCCCCTATTTTCTTTGCTTGGTCCGCATCCACTGCTTTCCATGCTACCCTTTTTTTTTTTGCCTGTAATTTTTTTTAACATTTGGATTTTTCTTGGGGCCTGAAATGGTTTTTTTTGTTTTTTTTTTCCTTTTTGTGTTTAGGCTGTTTTCCCCTGTTCTTTTTGAGTTTTCTTTTCGCTGAAAAATGATATCCTATGGTCAGATTTTAAAAATATGCATTTTACCACTTTCTCCTAAATTTTTTATTATTGTATTTTAGGCCCCTAATTTTAACAAATGACACTTAAGACTCTAACTTTTCCTAAAAGTCCAAATTCATTACATTAATCTTATGTCATATATTTTCTATTTACTAAATTTATTACCAACACCTTCCAATTGTTTAAAATTTTTTTTATCTCTTTTGGATTGATCATATTTTATTTTTAAAATTCATAATTATTTTAATATTTTTTCCTATAAATATAATGGGCTTTAAAAAAAATTATATCTTAATAGATCATCCTACAACGTGTGAGTCACAATCTAATTAATAATCTAAATATTCATGGAATGTTAAAGTATCCATAACTTTAGACATTTTTAAAACACTTTTATTAATAATAAATTAAAAAAACTAACAAACTCAAATAAATTACAAATTTTTGTGCACGATCTTCGTTATTAGAATTTTCAATTTGATGATTAGATTAATTATATATGTGATAGATGAAGAATTATTGAGCAACTAAACTAGTGTAAAACTATTCCCAAACAAGGCGAAAAAAGAATTCTGGAAAGTGATTTGAACACAATTAGTCCAATGATAATTTTAACGTCAATAATTGATATATGAACTTTATAAGTTATTGTACTAAATTCAAAATTTATATGAATTTCGAAAAAATAAACTAAATTAAACGCATAAAACATTAAGGTAAATTAAAATGTATCTTCGAATCACACTAAACTACAATAATTTTTGAACCATTCCAACATAATACAAAAGAGTTTCACATATGCAAAGTAAAACACAAAAAAAGATAATTATTTCCCTTGATACTGATGTTTAATTTTCTTTTGAATTCGAAGCGAATAAGTGGATCAAAATTATATAAAGCATTTCCTTTCGTGGGACGGGAGTAGAGTTAGTTACGGGGCAAGCGAAGGACATTGAATTTATCCAATTTTTGCTAAAACATTGTGTTGTTGAAAGGATTTTCATTTTGTCCAAGTTTTGCTGAGTAACTTCGGAAAAACATTGAAGATGCCAATTAATGTCAAGTATTGACTATTGGGGAAAAAAAACTATTGGAACAATCTTCGGCCTTCATTCTCCAAGCGAAGTTAAAAAGGGAATAGTGAGACCCATTCATCATGGTTGATTATGGAGGCCCAGCCCATATTTTATTTTAAGCGCTTGGTGATTATATGGATTGAATAATCCAACAGTAAGCCTGTCACTGATCTGGACCTAAAATATGGCCCACTCACGTTGATCTTTATCGTTCTCTTTTCCCCAAATATAATATTCTTGCCGCTACCCAACCAATATTTTTAATATGCTAGATATACTTCCCTATTTAAATTATAGTTATAATGAATTGCATATCACACTACATACAATTATCTATTTCACAAAAAATATTATTTTAAGATGTAAAACATCCAGGATAAGTTTTTTTTAACTTTTTATATATCTAATTATTTTCATCATAATTTTCATAATATAAATAAAATATATATGAAATATGAACTCAAAATAATGGAAAATATATAGAACAAAACAATTGTTATTCAGAAAAACAATACAATACTCTAGTAAGATGTATATTAGAGTATTGTATTATTTGTGTGTTGTCATTCTAAGTCTAACTCATATTGCAATACACGTCGGGCATACCATGTGATATATATCACGGTAAATTAAAGAAAATGTACACAAAAAGGTCAACACATGAACACTATGAATTGTCAGAATATATTGCAACAATAGTGCAACAAAGTAACAAAATACAAAAACATGTATACCGCATATCGTTTACCAAACGATTTACCAAGGTATTAGTAACCTTCCATGAACTCATTTGGTACATTTAGGTTAGAAGAGAGATTTCAAAACCTGCATATGTAAAAATTAAATTTTAACATTTACAAATATTTTTATAAAAAAATAAAGTACTTTCTTTGTTACATCATAGCGCTTCAAAGTTAATAAGACTAAGTACTAGCATATAGTATATGTATCGAGGAAACATGTATACTGCATATCACTTACCGAATGATTTACCAAGATATTATTGAGAAAAGGTCACCTATAAAACATAGTCCTAAAACTACCGCAGGGCAAATTTTCTACTTTTATACATTTCATTTGGCTTTCAATTACCTTTAGGTAAATTAATTAGTACTCTCTCTATCATATATTATCTAATCCTTATTCATATTTTTTTAAAAAAATATCAAATTATTTCCCATACAATATTACTCTCCGGGAAAAGACTATCAAATTTTTTCTTGTGTTGGAATCTTTGGATAAGCCCTTGATACAGAGAGAGAGAGAGAGAGAGAGAGAGAGAGAGTTGAAAGCCAGACGATGATCTAATGGCATGTCATCTAAAAATTCTATAATCCTTTTTTGAAGCTTTAATGGAGAAACATTAATAATGAAAAGTACTCCAGACTATTCAGTGTATTTCCAACAAATTATTAAACCTAAGTGGCCGCCAATTTTGGACATTTATCTGCAGTTCTTTTGTAGGATTCACTATAATCTCGAAATTTTTCTGGAACTATAACGGAGAAAATTTAACAGCAGACTCCAATTACAAACAGTTTAGTTACAGTCCCATAGCTGCTTGCTGATAAATAGAATTTTCTCTTTGTGATATGGTACAAGTTAAGAATTAATGACTTATCTGAACCAAACATGATAAATTAAAGCTGCCAGCAGCAGATGATATATATGACTAGTGTTGGAATTTTTCTGAAATTTCCGTTCGACTTAAGGTTGAGGTGTTAAATACTATTATCATTACGTATACTGCACTTTAAATTTTTAAAATATATTTTATGGTATAAAATGATATATGCTGTTACCATTTTTATAAAAAAAATAAATATTAGAATATTATTTTAAGATGATATAAATTTAATAATTTTTTTTACACATTTTATATTCTAATTTTTCTCATCATAATTTGTCAAATATAAATAAAATATATATGATAGAAGATATTTTTTTAATTATTAAAAAATTATAATATATAAAAATAAATAATACTCAAAAAGAAACTACCCCCTATATATATAGGGAAAAATAAATAATACTAAAAAAGAAACTAATTTATTGATATGAGAAAAAAATAATATTTTAATAATAACAATATATTTTCTAACACCATATTGAGTTCCTAGGTGGCTCAAAGTAGCCATTAATTTTTGTGTTAATTAAGAAAAGTAACCAAAATAATAAAATTAAATATTTATTTTATGATATGTGCATTAATTATATTTTAAAATTTTATATATTTTATGATATTTTAATGTGAAATGACCAAAAAAAATCTTGCACGTATCTGTGAAAAATAAAATATTGCGATACGTATTTTGCGGTATATCATGGTTTTCGGACAAAATGTATATAAAAGTGAGGATATATGAAATACTGTGGTATACTGCATGATAAAATAGTAAAATATAAAAATATTTGTATTATATTCTGCTTGCCCACGGTCTGCGGTATACTGCAGTATTTAACTCCATATTTAAGGTCAAAGATGAAGGAAGCACTAATTTGAGACGGCCAATAAAGTTTTGGGACTATAATAAAACAAACACGATATTAAGGACATGCTTGCACTGAAATGTAAAGGTTTGGGACCTTTGGTAAACTTGCACCGGGATGGAGGTCCCGGAATGATCTCTTTGGGGACTAGAGAAGAGGGAATGATTGCCCAATTGGTACGATTTCTTCCCTCGGCCCCACTGGCTATCACCGTCATTCTCTCTTATCCCTCAGTTGCGCTCCATCCCACCCGTCCACGTGTCACTCCTCTCCTCATTTGTCGCCCCACCACCCTCCGACTGACAACGTGTCATTATCCGAATATGCGAGCACTTACTCGCACTGACGTGTCATTATACCTTGCCCTTATTAGCTGCAAGTCCACTTTATTTATATTTACCACAAAGAAATATTTATATTTACCACATTTTCTTTGACTCGGCTCCCTTCCGTACCGTTTTTTTCCCCCTCCATTTCACCTTTTTAATTTAAATTTAACTTAAATGCCCACAATGGCGGATGCCCGAGATATGTGCCGGTCACGTCACGCATATGATCGGTTATCTAATTATAACCCATATTTTAACATGTTAAAATAAAAAAAATATAAGTTAATTATTATAAATAATAAAATGGCATAAAAATTTTGAGACTGATAAAGTGTTCGGGATGTAAAATGGCAGTATTTACAAGTGGAACGTACATTCACTAAGTTTAATAAATGATTAATGTACCTTACTTATTTATGAGCTCTTATTTTATGACCTTCAGTGGCGTATGGCGTACGCAGAGGATGTCATGAGATGAGAGGCATCAACCCCTCGTAAAATACTAAGTTATATTTTTATGTTTTCAAATTGAGTGTAAAATATAATCGGCCTTCGTTATCATTATTTTCCTGTGACTATTTTCTGGCTGAACCCTGTCTGCTATGCCTTGCCTTTTGTCTGCTGAGAATCTGGCTCTTGTTATGTTGCCCTAGCTGCTCTTCTAGACTGTTATGGTTCTATTAATAAGATGTTTTCTTTTCAAAGTAATGTTAAAAAAGAAAAAAAAAACAGAATGGCTGCAAGTGTCTTTAAAGTTTAAAGAAAATTTATTTTTGGCCAATTCTCTCCAAAGAAAAGGTTGGGTGCGCCGTGATTACCTACTCTCTCGTAACTTTGTTTTATATTATATTATTTTTCTGATTATCAAAAGAACTAGTAGTTTAAAATGTCTATATAAATATTAAAGTTTAAGGAAGTATTATTTTTCGCCCATTCTCTTCACAAAAAAAAAAAAAAAAATTGGGCATGACCTGATGAGCTTAACCAAATTACTTTTTCTACCTCACAAAAGTTATCTCTTATGCTATTCACAATAATTAATTTATAATTTTATTTTTTTTAAAATTTATCATAAAAATATTTAATTTTTAATATGAAAATAGAATTTCAAAGATTATAGTTTCTAAATATAATTTTTAATATATATTTTTAAATATATATTAATGAGAATATATTCAATCGTCACACGCATTAATATTAAATTTTTTTGTCTCATCATTTTAATAAATGTTTCTACAAACTTGAGTTGGAGTGTTAATGCATTTTTACCAATTGAATTAAATTTGAGAGCCACGCCAACAAAGTTTTTGTTTTGTTGATTTCCAGGCATAATGCTCCTTCCTTTATGCCGCCTAACCAGTATGTCAAGTAACAGACCGAACTTAGCAATCCAAATCAGTTAACAGGACTTGTTGATTTGAATGAGCCAAATTTAATTTGTCACTATAATGGACAGTCAGGATCAAATTCCCTTTAATTTTATGTGCGAAATGTATGAAATTAGAGCCATATCAATGATGTACCTATTAAGGATGAGGAGGTCCGGTCAATGCCCTTCAGTTCCTGAAAGGCTTAAACCCCTTTTGTCCCCTAAATTTTATCAGCTCATATCTTTTATCTCTTGAGTTTTGGCTTGGGTTGACTTGCCCATCAAACTTTGAATTTGGAACTTTTTACCCCTTTGCCCTAGTTTAATAATGCACGTGCCATCATGCGCCTATCTTCCATGACAGAAATGTTTGTTCAAGTAATATGGCCCATGGTGACTAGAACAAACATAAAAGAACAAATGAAGGACTAAGTAAACCAATTTATCTCTTTAAACCAAATTTGTGCCATTTTAAACATAAATAAGAGAGGCTTCGAAGAATAGGTGCAGTCAGCCTTTTGCTCAGCCATCATCATAAAAAATTCTTTGAGATGAGCATGATTTCAACAAGTTCTTGAAGATGTGTGACAATGATAAGATATCGTGACAAAGATCACCCATTTTGTGGCAAAAATTTTTAGAATATTTTGCTCAACATTTGATTGCTTATGGGAAGATTGGGAAGTTTGTTTTATGAGCAACAATTAATCTCACCCTCGCATATAAGCAACAATTTAACATTTTGCTCATGAGTTCTAATATATCAATTCTAATCTCTGACTAAATAAGGCCAAATTTGAAGCAATATATGTATTAGTTGAACTCCAAATTATCTTTTGGTCAGAATATATGTTTCTTTAACAGTAAGAATAGAGCATGAGTTTCCTGTCTTTTTTATTGATGTTAACAAGCCATTATGATGTATAGTTACATGTTTATTCAATATCCTTCCAGGCTCCAAGCTTTGCCGTTTCCGCATTTGTCCCTAATTTTAACAACCTTCCTGCAATTTTTAATTGTCCCATATCAATTTTGTTTTAATTACCGTTTCTGCACTTGTCCTTAATTCTTGCTTCATAAATTCTTATATACTTATCATAGTTAAGATAAATAGATACTTGCTTAAAAGATATAAAGTGTGAATTGGGCTCCCACAAGTTTGACAGAAATTGTAGTTGGTTTGTGCTGGAGTAACTTTTCCTGCATGGTGTTGTTCATGTTGTTCATATTTTTCAACAATTAGGAACATATATCACCATGATTTTTTTTTTTTGTTTTTTGGTGTACAGGAAATGAATTGTTTATTTTGGGAATGTATTGATGGCCCATTCTCACCTGAAGCAAAGGCTACAATTATGTTACAGTTTCCATTGGCACTAAATGTTTCACGTTTTGTGCCAAGTAGAATAACTCGTGAAGTTTGGGTTTAAGTGGGAAATTGTTAATTAGTCATTCCTCTTTCATTTTATTTTCATTTCCTTCCTTTTAAAATTCAAAGAACCATTTTTATCAAAAACTTCTTGCGCGTGCACGTGAAGGCACATGCTTCATTAAATTGGGGTGAGGGGGCAAAGGTTCCAAATTACAAAATTTAATGGGAGAGTTGGCCCAAATTAAAATTCAAGAGATAAAAGGTCCAAATTGCTAAAGTTTAGGCAAAAGAGACTTCAGGTTGTTTCTAAAATGTTCCGAGTTAGGTCCTATGGTTTGCAAGAGGAAGATAGAAAATAAATTGTGTCTTTTACTAACCGTTTCCACTTCCACTTTATTTAATCTGTCACAAGATCTTTTCATAATTTTATGCATATAAGCTTATTAATTTCAATATAAACATGTTTTACTATTTTCTATTATTCTGTTATGCCTATTTTTTTTTTCTATTTTTGTACGCTCTGGTTTGTAACAATAAAATGTTCATTTTATTTCTAGTAACGATGGTAAACAGAAGCAGCTATTTCCTTCTTGTAACATCGTGAAGCACAGACAAAATGAGAATTGTCAATCAGTGGAAGATCTTTCACAACCTCCTGTATGTCCCCTGATGGTCCCAGACCTTAATTAACCATTGCTAATCAATCCTTCCACCATCAACTATTCTTTTTTAACTTTACTATTGGACAACTAATGAATGGCATCTGCAATGTCTAAATGTCTAAATTAAGAGTTATTAACAAATTCTTTTGCAGGATTTCAACAAAATTTAGGAATTAATGTGAATTCTGAGGAAAAAAATTATATATGTAACTGTTCATAATTGTAAAAAAAAAATCTCTCCTAAATAGAATTAAGTTAAATAGAACAAAAAGAGGAGGGTAGGTGAGCGTTCGATTGCTGTGAATTTATAAGAGGACCAACCTCTTGTCACGGGTCGTCGGACATTGGTAATTTTGGTGTAATTAGTTCAAGACTTTTCTCTAGTGGGCTAGCCACCTAACTGCACTTTCGATTCAGACCTGATTTGGAGTTGGAGACCAACCCCCTCCGTATATTCGTTTCCCTCTTGTTTCAAAACAAGAGTACTTGAAAAAACCACTAAAAATCCCACAAAACTTTCGGGCCTTATAGATAGTAATTAATTCATAGGCACCTGAAACAAATATGTTAGAAATAGTAATTAATTCATAGGCACCTGAAACAAATATGCATTGGTAAGAGATTCATAGTTGCTTGGTCATAAGCTTGAGTACAGACATGAATCTAGAAATTTGTTCATATGGGTTCATATATAATTATTGAGCAAAAATATCAAATTTATTACTAATGCTTTAAGTAGAAAGCGGATATGCTATTATAGTAGTTTTTTTTTTTACCTATTCTGCTATTAATATTTTAAATGAGTTGAATATACCATTACTGGTTAGAAAAATAACGGAAAAAGATAAAAATAACAAATTTTGAAATCTTGGGATTATTATGTATCTTTAAAAAAATATCAAGACTTTTGAGATTTTTGTCAAAAAATGGTCTGATATCTGTCATCAGTACTTCAGCCTCGTTATTGTCTTCGTCACTAGCGCCTCAACCTTATTACCACCCTCTCTCTGTCTTTATTGTCTAATCTCCTTGCTGATATTCTTGAGAAAAAGAGTGTTTAATTACAAAAAGTCTTTGAAATTTTTTGAAACTTCTATTATCACCCTAAAATTTCAAAACTTGTTATTTTTAACTTTTTTTGTTGGCCCTTTAACGTTTTCTATTAGGTTTTTAATGGTCAGTGGCATATCCACTCTTAATTTAAAATTTTAGTGGTATATCCAACCCATTTTCAAATATTAGTGGAGATTGGGTAGAAAAAAACTATAATAACATATTTGCTCCTTACCCAAAACTTTAATGACAATTTTGATATTTTGCCTAATTATTGTCTTATATATAATATACTTATAAAAGTATAATATAAAATTTTAATTTAATTTCAATGCATTTATAGAAAAAGTATATTCATGTTTTTATTTTATTTTACTTATTTTCTTAAATTAATATAATCATTTAATAAATTTTAGTGGAATCTATATAAAATTTACTTAATATTTTCTAAAAAAATAAAAAATTTTAATGGGGTCAATGGACCCTGTAGAATTATACATAGATCCATCTATGCTTGATATGCTCCACACATACCTAGGCTTTATAACTTAAACGGTAATCCCTTTGTCAATAATGATCAACCCACTTTAAAATTAGTGTGTTACAAAAGTAAATGATGCATTTTTTATTTATGTACTCCCACGCCCACCAATTTTTAGTTGTCTATCTATTTAGAATGGTTATTCATTGTAACACATATATGTACTACTTTTACGTAACACAATATACTTAGCTAATACTTACATAAATTAAACATACCAACTATTTTAAGATTCAGAAGTGAAGGAAATTTAGCACATAACTAATTAACATTTTAATTTATAGGATATAAAATAAATGAAAAAATTTATGCGTACTTGGTTAGCATTGTAGAATTGCATAATAGTCTTATTGATGAAAAACGCATTTTTAAACATGTTGTGGAAGACTTAATATGTTACAAACTCCCAAGATTAGATATTTAATTAACTTAAAGAGCAAGTAACTAAATATGATCATTCATACTAAATACTCTACTATAATTCTCTTTTTGATGAAAGAGAAGTGTGTGGGGCGAAATAGGAGAAGTAGAGCATTTAGGAGTTGTGTTTTCAACCTTATTTGCACACTTCAACTACCATTTATTTATAAGGGGCGAATTGACACTTTTGAAGGTTATAACCCTTCATAAAAACGTCATAACTCTTCATAAATATTGTATTAGTTTGCAAAAAGGTGTCCTCATCCATCTATAGCTTTTTACCTTGAAATGAAGCTATAACGACCCTTAAAAGTGATATGTTGGTTTAGCCATTAAGTCACAACCCTTAAAGGGTTGTGTTTCCTTATATCAAGGTCATTACCACCTTATAAAAGTTGTGCTATTTTGCCTAAAACATTACCCTTCATTAAAACTCATATTATTTCACTAATCAAGGTAGTTACAGTGCATAACTATCTTCTAAAAGTCATATAGGTTGGGATGGGTATGTCTTTTTAACTAATGGTCATATCCTTTCATAATATAAGTAGTTATGTGGTAGTTATTCCTTATGTCAATGTGTACATGTGCACGTCAAATAATCACCACATGACATCTTCCTATTGATTCTAAATTGATGATGTGCCACACATAAGTGTCACATCATCTTAATCACTTAACTACCTCTAGCTTGTTAGAAGTGCATTGTGAGTTGGAGTGATAGCATAATTTAAATGTGTGCTATTGTAATGTGGTGATGCTACACCAATTTGTCGTGTGACAGCATCAAATGTGGTGTAACCACACCAACCAGTGGCCAAATATGTACCCTTCATCCTATAAAGGTTGCTCTAGTTTTTTTTTGGATTGTGCCAAATTCCTTGCGTTATTTCCTTATTTGGTAAAATTTGTACATCTCATTTTCCATAATGCCTCATTTTCAACTTTCACTTTTTAACTTAAACATACAAAAAAATTCCCAAAATTTTTTCAATTACTGCCCAGGTTTCTCATTGAAATCCCTAATTTAACCATCTCCCTCCCTTTAGACCGAAGTGATCCATTGACATCGTGGTAGGTTTCTTCATCATTTGCCGGCAAGAGTAGGCCGAGATTGCCACCAAATGGCGACAAAGACAAACGTCGACTGAATCTTGTTTTCTTTTGTCCTCATCCACTTAAGGTAACACAACTGAATTAGGAGTTTCTCAGGTTTCATTATTTTAATTGTTGTCCTTAAAGTGAATCTAGTAGTGATTGTTTGCAATAGTTGTGTAGTTAAAAATTTCCAATCCTTGTGGTTTAATTAGGAAACAATAAACTAATTCTTAACCTGACCAACTTGATGTTGCTTTCAAAGTATTTTTGGTTTCTCAGCCTGCTTGGGTGATTGTCATGTCTTATTATATCTGGAATGTTTCAAAAATTATTTTAAAGAAAACACTACTTCAGAAATTATTTGGTCATTAAATTGGGCTACAATATTGGGCATTGTTAAGCATATTCAATGACCTACAGTTAATGGTGCTAAAATAGGTTTTAAGATAAAAAAAAGCTTAACATATCTTTTTGAACAATATTGAAAGATAAAAACCTTTCACAAACCCATATTAATTTTAATATCTAAATATGTTTCTCAGCCAATAAATTAAGGTATAAGTTTCTATATTCCATTAAATATAAAATATTTGTGGGATATATGTTGTGAGGGTATTATGGTATGTCTGGCTATCCTAGTAATTTATTGGCAGGAAAAATATTGTTGTTTGCTCCAACAAAAGCTATATTTTATAGGAAACAATGTCACAATATGATTTTGATGATCACCACTTCAAGAAAAGTTTATTACCTTCTCTATGTCAAGTATGCAAGCCTTGTGTTTACTGAGTGTTTCTATTGTATTTTTAAGCTGCTTGAGCTCACTCTACAATTTTCATTCTCCACATAATCTCAAAATCCAAAGTTTGTTTAGTTTGTTTATTTTTTTTGCTCATAAGGATAAGTGTATAAGTAGCCATAATCTAGATTAAAATTTTGGAATGTTGTTTTAGTTTGAGAAGCATTGAGAAAAGGGGAAATGATATACCTAAGCTTACTACTGTTGAAACCAAGTTACATACCCCATTTTTTATTTGGTGTAGAAATTGAGAAATTACTTGCTAGGTGAAAGTTAAGTTACATATCCCATTTTTTATTTGATGTTGAGTTTATTTAATTTTCTGCATTTTCTACCTTCTACTGTATGTGACTGTTCAAACTAAGCATTTTTATTTTTTTGTGTTATCATCCATGGGGTTGTGGTCGTAGGGTAAGTACAGTCATGAATGCTCAAAACATTTCAACATCTTCCAATCAAGAAGTGAATCACATATCTCATAGTGAACATACAATACCAGAGCCACTTTAGATTTCTTCAAAGCAAGTGACAGAGTTGGTGGCCATTTATTTTGAGGAATTGTACCACAACAGGTCTTATACATCCCTACCTCATTGGATTCCTACATTTCTCCCTTAGTGAGTACTTCTGCTCAAGCACCTATAAAGCCTAGTAACACGGGAAACATTATGATTATAGCTTCCAACCTTTCAAGTGTAGTGTTAGGAGAAGAGTTATACATGAAGGTTGCTTCATATTTAGGGACATCAAGCCTGCTAGAGAGATTATAGCTTATGAGACCATATGTCTACAATTGAGGATAAACTGGCTACATGGTCAAGTGAAGAATTATAAAAATGAGTAGTGGATTAGATTAGTGTTGGAGTGTTGTAGTTTGTAGCTACTTTCAGCATTTACTTAGGCTATATTATACAAACTTGTACTATTATAACTAAATTGTAAAACAGATGCTGTTATAGATTTTGCTATCAATTAGGTTTTCCATGAACCAGTTTGGTTTTGTCACCCGCAAATGACTTAACCTTGGTTAAGTATCTAATGAAATGAAGATAAGATATTGATACATTGTCTTGTTATGATTGTGTTTCTTATTTTTCTTTGTCTTCTATTTGTGGGGTGTAGTTATTGAATTTATCCTACAGATTAAAGTAAAAACTTTTGAGAGGAAAAAAATTACAAGTTGGGAATCATAACCTGCAAGTTTGACTTGAGGTTTATGAATTGCAACAATACAGGCGTATTTACCTTCCTAAATGAGTATTGTTTAAAGTCAGAAACTTAGTCCCATGTATATAAGTTAGTTTTTGACTAACCAAACCCATGGATAACCTGTTAAGGTCTAAAGCATTGGATTAGAATACAAACTTGCAGAGCTTTGTTGCATGAATTCATTAAGTGCAGAATTTGCTTATGAGTAGAAAATAGGTTGGCTAGAGTTTGATTTTTAGGCTAGAAAGCTCATCTAGTTCCCATTATTTGGGAACAAATCTGGTTTCTTATTTCATGTATGTAGCAAGTTTAAAATTTTGGTTTGGAACACTAAATTGATGTATGGAATTAAAAAAAAAATCCATGATTTCAGGTTTGCTTCATAAACTAAAAATTTGCTTTAAAACGATTTGAAGGTATACATGAACCTAAAATAAGTTGATAAGCAAATTTCATTTACTAAAACATGATCAACAGTAGGTTTAAAAGTTCAACTACAACCTTGGAATTAAAGGTCAACTCATGAGTCAAACTTTAAGAAAATGAAGCAAGAATTAGTACTTTTTCGTTGAATATAAATTGAACTACTAGCAAAGATAAAGGTTAGCATGTAAACAAGCTATAACATCCAAATGAAGGTTAAGAATTATTAAATTGACTAAATTTGAATTAGGAACTAAACGTCAACCAAAAAGTCAAACTTTAGCAATAATGTAAAAAATTCTGCTCAGTACTTAGAACTTTCTAATTACTTGTAGAATAGTTTAAAATGTTAGGTATCAAGCACCAAAGAAGGGAATCACATTAAAACAGAGATTCACTACTCTATTTCATAAGTTTTATGGCCAAACCCATGACATGAAAAGAGAATGCATTTGGAAATTTTTAAATTTATTTGCGCCTCATTTCAACATGCTAGGAACAAGTAATAAATCAAACACCAAGGCAATGAATCACATTAAAATAGAGAATCACTTTTTTAATTCAAATGTTTTTATGCCAAACTTATCAGGACAAATTTACATGCACACAAGTTAAAATTGCTAAAAATAAGTAAGTCATCTATTTAGACTAGATTGTTTACAAAATATTCTTGGATACCTCACAAAAAAATGAGCAAACCTCTTTTCCAAGTATTACTTACACTACAAACATTAGCAAAAATTTAAAAATTAGAAATTAACATAGCCATAAGCCACAACCTAAGTACTATAACTAGTACAATAGCTATATTTAATCCTCCAGCCACAATGTTATATACCATGTCCTAACTAAATACTCATATTATTTTTTTATAACAAAAGTGTCTTTTCTGCCTTAACAAATTCAGGAGGTATAGGAACTTACGTTAGGAGGTTTCCTTATTACTTTAACTAACTCTTATTTACATGTGGCATCTTGTATCTATTGTAACCATTTGACTTCATCACTTTTAGTATACATAGCTATAAAGTGACAAACATATAATTCAAAATTGTCGATCGAAAAGGCTTTCTCAACAGTGCCAACTAATTTATCAATATTCTTTAGAGATTTTTAATGTTGAAGAGATTGTATAGCTATGAAAAACCCTAAATCTAGCACATTTGTGTTAGGACTGTTTGGAGGTTGGCATACCAATTGCACATTAAGTTCATTTCTGATTGCAGCTTCTTGGAAATCAACGTCATCAAGCTTCAGATGTGGTTTTGCATTATCCTGTTGTATGTATATGGTTCTTTCGGGAGTTGGTAAAACCATTTTTATTGAATTACAGGTAAACTTTCTAAATCAAGTAAGCTTTAATAACATCTATTGTGATCGAAACTATGACCTTAGTCTCCAATGTTCCAACTTTTCTATTTTTGTTTTTCCCCTTTGCTAGCTCCTTATATACAAATGGGAATACCAAGTTTGGCAGAAAATTTTATTTTTTTCCTCATAAGATCATATTTAGGTCTAGTAATAGTAGCGAAAACATGAATTTTGTTATGAATTTTCTACTTTTATGGCTGTGTACTGGCTTTGGTTCATTAGGCAAAAGATAATACTTTTATAATCCTTTCACTAGGTAAAACAATTTCTCATCAATATGAACTTAATTAAAATATCAATAAACATTAGATTATAAATAAAAGCATTATTTTCAATCATATATAGGCCAAACCTCAATCTCTATCTCTTATTTTTGTCTTTTAAGTAAGGCTTCATGACATTTGAGTGGCACCAAAAAATCCTGTCTTTGACTTGTCAGTGAAATGTGGATTTGGACATTTTACCCTGTGTGGCCAATGTTCTAATGGTCATTCAAAAATGTAACGGGAGCGTAGCCACTTTGCTTAGATCAACTTCAACTTGTTTGCCCCCAACATTACCAGCAAGCTTTGTACTCACCTCTATGACTTTATTATTTTTTATTTGCACATTGGCCTTAATAATTTGTTGAACAGTATGATGATAGACGGAGAATTAAGCACCAACAACTGAAATTGATCCTTTCCTTATCTTTTCCTTGTTGTTGCATTTTTTTATTAAAGCCATGCATATTGCTTGCCGTTCATCCTTATTCAACACTTTGTAAGGCTTTTTCTGAAATTGCATATTTGATGAAGAAGTCATGAATTTTGTGAGAAGATAGAGAAAACAATTCCAATTCTTAATTTATAAGGGAGCTAAAAACAAATAATTCTATTGGATGTTAATGATTGGGATAAGTTTTTATTCTTTTGGAACCTCAAATGATTGAGAAAGTTTGGATTCATTTTATAGATTATGTTATGATTTTGTGTAGACAAAGAGAGAAAAAACTTGGCAAGACACACCATAGTCTATTTTTGCTTTCAACACATTTTTATCGTCACTTAAGCCTTGTGTTTTTAATCTCAATTATTAGGAATAGTTTTGTCCAAAAACACTTAATTTTGTCATTCCTTAATCTCTTCGCCAATCATAAATGGATCAATTTTTATAGGACAGAGAGAGTATGTCTTAGTGCGTCTATGAAATTTAATAATCACTCTTACTAATTAAATTACAATAAGAAGTAAATATCACATTTTGAGTGGAATGTAATTCGATGAGATTCAACTAACATAATTAGGTGTCCATAAATTAATGTAATAACATATAGAAGCAATCTAAGCCACGAAGAGTTGATTCTCGAAATTTCAATGATGACCTAAATAATAATTCAAAATTTGAAAATTCCCTTATCAAAACCAAAATCATTGCTCTAATTTGACTATTTTTTTAGTATATTTCAATTTTGTATGCACGATAGGCAACATGATTGTTTGACAAAAATCATCAATTGGTCAAGCAACTGTCACAAATCTTATTTTTTGGCTATAAATTTCTAAAATAGCTCTTAAAATTTTAAAATTATGCTAAATTATAGCCTCTTGGTGGCTACTCATGTCAATAATTATTTTTCTTGGGGTATGGGAGGGTCTTATAATTTACAGGAAAGAAATGCTTCGTTGTTTCATAATTTAACTGTCACTCTATAATTGAGTATGCCTAAATGCACAGTCAATCCTTTAACTTTTCCAATTCTAAATAACTTAATCACTAACCTATAACTTGATGCGACTTAGTCCTTCAATTTTGCAAAAAAAATAATGAGTTAGTCCGTCTTTTGAGGGAAGGATAAACAGTATTAGATATGTATATAGTGTGGAATGGGGCATGTATAGGACTGCATTGAGTTGGGAATGACGGGATAATGGAAGAATAGACAAGTTGAATGAAAATCTTTTGTCTCTTCTCCCTATTCCTTTTTTTTTTTGGTACCTCCATCCTTATGTCATATGTCCAACTAAACCACGTTAAAAGAACACTACTGGTGATAAAACGGAAAGGTTTAATGTCTAAGAACTCATCTATCAACAAAATGGAAAAGCATAAAATTTCCCAAAGCTGTAGAAAGTCAAGCACGAATAAGAACTTCTCATTAGTTCACAAAATAATTGACCAACAATTGATTTGATATATGGTTAAATTTCTAGTTAGTTTTATCGATCATGGTAATTTAATTCATAAATTTCAGATATTTGTTTTGAAATGATTTAGCCCATAGTTTTTTTTTATCGTCACCCACTCTTCTTTCTCCCTCACAAAGCTACTATGCCACCTCCTGCCTAGCGCTGTGGAATTAGGATTCTTGGCAATGAAAAATCTGTCATCATACTCGTTTAACTTTAGAGACAGTACCTGCTCACTTCTGCAACATCAGAATCGCTCATTGGGCCTCCATCATTCTTGAAGGCATCAATTATTTTTCAATTATCATGATTCAGGATGAGAAGAGCTCCTAGAGGTTCACCATCAGAGGCATCATCGTTGTTAAGGAAAGGAGAGCTCTAATCTACACGTTGGATCTTCAAGCTACTGAAGCCAACTAAAGAAGTTGTCACCATGCTTCCAAAGCTTATAGGTGTCGAAGGGAGCAATTGCTCATCCTTAATTGTGATTCCTTTGAAATCCCTTTCCAACTTGATAGCTGATAGCTCTTTTTGGTGGAATTGTGACCATGTTCCAACAGTGACCACTAGCCCCAAATTTTTAGTCCACGTAGGCAGCTCGTAAACATGGTCAAGGTTACGTCTTTGCATGTGCATATGTTCTGTCCCACAATGTACTAAGTTGCTTAATTTTGGAAATTTACGGTACTCAGTCATTTAATTAAGCAAACTTAAGGGACTAAGATGTATTGAGTCAAAGTTTATGGACTAACTCATGTGAGTTTGTAAAATTAAGGAACCAAACATGTATTTACACCAATTTAATATTGGCTCTTTAAACCTCAGCATCTTTTGTGCATTAGAGAACTTGAAAATATGAAGACTTTAAATGAATGAAGCCATCTTACATTGTTTGTCTAAATGATAAAAAAATATTTAGGGACGCAGCTCATCCACCCCTTAATCTATGTTTGTGCATTTTCTTTTCCTTTTCCTTTAATTATTGACATGGAGATGGAAACCCGAATCAGACTTGAAGTGCCAAGTTAGTCAGCTTAAGGTCTAATAGATGATGGAGGCCTGTGATAGCTTATGCAAACTTGGAAACTAGGGTGCAAGTCAAAAAGCTCACCATCCAGTTATTGATATAAGGAGCATTTCTCACATTTTTTCCTAATTTGATACCCTCATCATTTATACTAACTTGAGTGTTAGGAAAGCCTCCATGGAGTACCATCGCCATGAAACTCCTATCTTTGTTTTATGTCTTTGTACGTAGGTAATAATCAGCTGAGTACTTCTACATGTCAACTGCACCAAGCTAATGGTAACATTGAATTCAAAATCTTTTTTTAACCATATGCAAACAAATCAAGTTAATTCCACAAGTTTGATCCTTTTTATTGAAGCATGTTGTACTTTAAAATGAAAAAACATGTTTGATTTCCAAAATGTAAAAATTTACATTCCGTTTGGGCCTCTAATTAAAAAAATGCTTATGATTGTATGAAGCACATCATTTTTTTATATCATTGAAATTTTAAATTTATGTAATTAACATATCCTTACTAAAAAAAATAATAAGATAATCCCTTTTTTTTACAAAAAAAATGTTATAATATATTTTTTGAGCCTGTTAAATTGTGAAATTTTAATAAGTATATACTTTCTAAAAGTAACAAATATTTTATAAAAATAATCTCTTTAATACATAATTAACAAATTTACAAACCACTCCATAAAAAGACAGGTCATTTTTGAAGTCATAGTTAATGTTGGGCTCTGCTAGTTAGTAAGTTTTTGTAATAGCATCATCTTACGCTTTATTGTGCAGAACCCGTTGGGAAAGAGGTTTTTAATATTATTGTTTGAATTTTTGATAATTTATTAATGGTAGAAATTAAACAGCTAAAACTTAATAAAAACTAACCTTGTATAATTTTTTTTTCCAAATTTTAATAGGGTCATTGTTTCTTGCCCTTGTCGTAGAAACTATATCCAAGGGTGTAAACGGAGTTAGGTTTTTATCGGATAACTTGAGCTCAACTTAAGGCTTATCAAACAGAGCCTTATTGAGCTTGAACTCAATTTCGAGCTTAAAAAAAAAGCCTGATACCTTAAAGGGCTGAGCTTGAGCTTATAGGTACCCTTCCATTTTGTTATAGGGCCTAACGAGCCTACAATAATAACGTATACAATACTTTAATTATCTAGCTATTCAAAGACTTATTGATTTAAATTGCTAAATTAAACATTATAAGTCCCATAAAAGGCCTTTGATTTGAATCTGGTGGGCTTTCGGGCCTAGCTCAAACCCTACTTTACTAGAGCTTGAGCCTAAAAATTCATATTCGAGTAATTTGAGCTCGAGCCCGAGTAGAACCGATTGCTTATCAAGCTCGAGCTCAGCCTAGGCCCTTTACACTCTTAACTACATGTATTTTTTTTTCTTTGGCAAGTTCGAGTAGGATGTGACATGGCCGAAAATACTCATTTTTTAAAATAAGTTCAAATTTTGGATTAATTGCATCTATGACTTCGTAACACTTTATTATTGTACCCTTTTTTACTTTAATCTCAATTTATTGCATGGAAAAGTTTTAACCTCATTAAAATGTTCCTTCTAGACCCTTTTGATTCATGGCAGAACGTTAAGTTGGAAAAAAAAATTGTAAAAATTTAGTTGTAATCTTTGTGAACTTTCTCTTTGTCTCAAAAATCTTTAAACTTTTCTATTTAACAATCCGACTAGCATATTCATTTTTGTCCTTCTTCGGCTACCATCATCCGTTGTGCATTGTCTCGTTTTCCTCTTCACTCAATCGCACAACTCACTTCCTCTGCACTCAATCACACAACATCTTTTTATGCACTGAGGCCACATCCCCCCCCCCCCCCCCCCCCCCCCCCCCCAATATTCCCCACCTCAAAAAGGCTCCCGGTGCCTCCAAGGTGACCTCGCTTCATTCGTAGACCCAAGTCCCTCCAAACAAGCAAACTAGATCAATATCCTCGACCAAGTCCCCCTAAATTTTTTTTCCAGTTTTATTATATTCCACAATTCAAGATCAGGAACTTTATATTTCTAGTGTATTTAGGCAGCTAAAAATTTTTGAGATTTTTTCCTTCCCTGGTTGTTGATGTGGATGCCGATGAGGCAAGCAGGCAATGCTTGATGGAATAAGGGGTGCATGCTCTAGATGAGGTGTTGGCTATTGCTCATCTCCAAATCCTTGATTGCCCATCTCCCTTTGCAACCCGACCAATAAGAATCCTTGCTTGACTCAGGTTGGAGTGGATTGAGCTTCCCATCTCCTCATCTCCACACATAAAGATGAGATTGATGCTAATCATAGAAGAATCTATCAAGTACTGAATGGAAATAGCAGGAAAAATCCATTGCTAGCTTAGATTTGTGTTGGCAATGCTTTTAGGAGCTTCTCGTCCTTGTTGAAGAAATTAATTGAAAGGAAATAAATTTTTCATAAGAAATTAATTGAGAGGAAGGAAATTTAGGCATAAATAGGCATAAATTGTGAGTGAATGAGAGGGTGAAGAAAGCAAGGAAGAAGCGGAAGAGGAGACATTGGGTGGAGGATGATGGTGGTTGGAGAGGAACAAGAGTGTGGTCGACATGAAGATGATAGTTGGATTATTAGGTGGAAAAGTCTCAAGATTTATGGGTTAAAGTGAAAATTTTCAGGGGTCTAAACTAATTTTTCACAATTTTTTCTTCCCAAATTAATGTCTGTCATTAATAAAAGGGTATAAACGGAACACTTTAATAAGGTTGGGGATTTTCTATGCAATAAATGAAAATTAGGATCGAAACCAATACAATGATAAAAATTAGTGGTCATAGATGCAATTAACTCTCTAAGTTCCAACTTTACCATTTGATTCGAAGAATAAAGATTTATAAGCGCCTCCGTGAAAGAAACGAAAAAAAAAAAAAAGGAGTAAGAAATTCTATATGGCTCCAGTTAGACATGAAAGTTTATGTACTATTCGGGAATTGACTTTACTTCAAGGTCAGATACGATAGTTTAACGCTTGTGATCATCATTTAAACCTAATTATTTTAGATTAAGTGCAAGATATAAACTACAGCATGTCATAAACTTTTTCAGGTACAAAGTTTGTGTGCAAATTTAAACCTAATTATTATTTCACAAATTTTGTGTGCAAATTATATAAATTGAAGAAGATTATAAAGCATTTTATGTCAGGAATTTTGTGTGCAAGCGAGCAAGTTATCGATGCACCTCATCTTTTCATCAGTTTCAATCAATAAATTGTAACAACATAAAATTCAATCCCAAAGGTGACCTCAGAAAGTTTTGTATTTGTTTTTGCACTCTCTTCAAAACATTTGTTGTACTCAGAACTACGAATGTGATTATTCCATATGATTAATGTCTCGGTTGCATAAATACATAAATACACACATACATATATATACATATACATAAATACATATACACACACACACCAAATCAAACGACTAAGCTTTTCCAATTTTTGAGTACCAAAAATTATGTTACTTTTCAATATCTATACATTCCCTTCAAAATATATCATTTTTATAGCAAGGGAATTACATGGGTGGCTTCTAACATTTAATTATTATTTTGTTTTCATCTATAATTTATTAATTATTTTTTTGTCCTAAACATTTAAAAATGTTTTATTTTAATCCAAAATCTATTTAAATGTATCACTTTGGCTCCAATTAAATAAAATTTGTTAACTTAAAACATTTTTTTATAATAACTTTCCAGATCATAATTTAATTAAACTTTTTGACAATCGTCTCATGATAAATTTAATTTGTATAATAATTTTATTTTAGTTAATGGTCATTTCAAGTCACTATTTTTTTCTCTCTAAATTGAACTTATTTCATTTAGAAAAGCAAACTGCTAATTTAAATGGTCTATTGAAAGTTAGAAAATTATTAAATAGTTAAGTTTGCTATAAGACAATTATTACATATTTAAATTAAAATTCTAAAATTTTGTATTAAACAGTTATTCTGAGTTAATAAATTTCATCTGGTGAGGAGCCCAAACAAAACAGTTTTAGTATGTTTAGGACTAAAATAGAATACTCAATAGGATAATGACTAAAACAAAATAATAATTAAAAGTTAGGGACCATCCATGCAATTTAATGTTTTACGGTTAAATTGCACTATTTGTCCTTAAATTATACCCCGAATATAAAACTATCCATAAATTAATGAATGTAGTAAATTTGTCCTTGAAGTAAACATCAGTTGCAAAACTTCCCGTTCGTTTGCAGACTTTTGGGCATCAGGCTGGTAAATGTAAACCGTTTAAACAAAAACTCCGTAAGGAATAAGACACGGAACAAAATCAGGTGAATAAATAATTTTGGTAGAAGTGATTCACTTACTAAATATTTAAAATCTGCTTGTTATTGCACTAACTATTTAATTTATCAGTACTTAATCCAAGAACAACAACTTATCATACAAAACAGTTCCAACGGAAAACAGAGTATCACCAACAGAAGACAATTCTCTTTTAATCTTTGTGTCTTTTTTAGACGATTTTTTTTAATGGCAGTAACAATTTTATTAAAAGGAATAAAAACAAGTAAGAGTTACAAACATTATCTTAGAGAAGAATATAATGCAGCGACACCCCAATCAAAAGAACCCAACACCAAAAAACAACACAAGATAAATCACCTTAATAAATAAATAAAGAAGATTCTAGCCCAGAACTAAGGAACTGAATATTACCAGCAAGCTACCAATGGAATTTGTCGCTAAGGTATCGCTGATCCTTTGCTAAAATTTAGAGATCGAAATTTTTACCAGCAAACTGGGATTAGCAACGGATTTTTTCGGTAAATCTGTCTTTTTTTTTTTCTTCATTCTAATTATCAGGAAAAAAAATTCAAAGGCGTGGAAGGAATAGAGGTTAAAAGGAGTGAGAGAGAGAGTGGGGGGCAGTGGAGAGAGCTGAAGCACCCTTATAATTATGACGATTGCCCATACACAAAATTAAAACACGAACTCATGTGATACTTTTACTCCCTCCCTCCCGCCACATCTTATCACCAGCCATCCTCACAAGTCATCTAAATTACTCGAAAAATTTGTTTGCCGCGTTCAATTAATGAGTTAACGTAGAATTAATTAATCTACTCTTGGTGATTAGCGCAATTTGAAATTTAAATAATTTTGGACTTAATTGCATTTACCCTGCAGGTGAATCGGCGGGAGAAAGAAAACTGCATGATTGATATATCACGAATCATTCTGAAAACGAAAAAAAGAGATGGAAAATCCCGATCGATTTATGTCCACAATATTCCTTCCACATCGCTGCGTATCTCACCATGTGAATGATTATTGACTTTTTGGACTCACTCACATTCACATATGTGTTCTTTGGAATATTTGGGCTTTTAATCATTTCTTTTTCCTACTATCCACTATTCACTTGATTAATTTGCCTATTAAAACTAGCATGATGGCCAGGATTAATACTACTACTACTAGTGATCATAATATTTACCTCAGCTCCCGTGTGATTTCCGTTGCTCGTGATTGTACATTTATGGAGGCTGGCTTGCTGCTGTACAGCTACTTATCATAAATCAGAGCCAGAGGTGGCGGATTTCAAATTAAGACAATTAATTCCTGATTATTAATTAGTCGCCTAGCTTTATGTGAAATCTATTCCAATTCGTGATCGACCCCTCTTGTAGCCTGTCAAGTAGATGGCCACATGCCTAACGAGTCGAGGTCAACAAACTGAAAATTCCAAAGTTCATGCTCAGATAAATTAAACGGAGGAAATGAGCATTATTTTTGGAAGCCAAATAGTAATTGTTTTCTCCAAAATTTTTATGGAACGTTATATAATTTCTGGCAGCTTGACGTGAACTTATGGATCACTATGCTCAAATTAGTCAAATTTATATATGCATCTGCCTACGACTGTGGTGCATGTGTGTAGGGAGAACTTTTATATATGTTCAACGTACGTTCCAATATTAATTGTATATTGTTTGCTGAATCTCAATAATTTTTCATCATTAGAAAACATGCAGACTGATCCTGAAAATCCTACATGCGTATGATCAGTTTCCTTTAACGAATAAATAAATAAATAAATAAACTCTAGCAAATAAATGCCTTTCTTTTTTATGACACCAATGAGATACTAGTTTTATCAGTTATTGTCTGTTTTAATTTAAGGTTTATTGGCTCTTGTTTGTTATATGCATGCATCTATAGCTTCTAATAAAGTCGCATTAATTAAGTTCGATTGTCTTTTAAATATATATTAATTAAGCTACGTGACATTTTTATCTGCAACCAATACTAACAACGGGATAAATTAGTGATCATTGACAAGCATTGCGTTGAGCAACCAGTTACGCTTAAAAATCAAAGAAAGCAAGCAAATAACTACTTTATATAAACACATAGATCAGACTATTCATTCGAGGAGGCTAAAATGTTCGAAGATAAAAAGCATGCATGACACATCGGAATCTTTTCATCCTAATATTAACAACATAAAAGTATATAAGCATGCGCAACATTTTTTTTAAGTTCTTTCAATTCCACCTTTAGTATATTTACACATTAACAACTGAAGTTTTTACACTTAAAATGCGCCAAAAAAAAAAAACAAAACAAAACAAAAACGATAAAAAACTAAACACTCTAAAAGCACCCGACAATCTTATTACAACTGATCAGACTCATTAATTTCGCGAATAAGGCATGTTATTTGTTTCATTTCGGTTTTTTTTTGGCTTAATTTTAATTTTAATTTTAATTTATTTATATTATATTTTTCATAAAAAATTAAAAAAAATATATATTTAAAAACTATAAGTCTTCATTTATTATTTGCATTTAAAAAATTTGCATTTGTATACTAAAATGTTGAACACAGAAAATTATATACTTCCTCTGTCTTATATTCTTTAAAATAGTTGACTTTTTTGAATAGTTTGACTTGAATTTATTTATATTATTGTTTGCTAGAAAAAATTTTAAAAAATATATTTAGAAACTATATGTCTTTATTTATCATTTATATACAAAAAAACTTTTATTTATATACTAAAAATTGAAAATAAAAAATTATAGATTAATTATTAAAAAGTGAATCTTTCAAAAAAAATTTGGAATAGAAAGAGTATTAATTTGGGAGGAATAGTGAATGGTGCAAAGTACCTTGGAATGGAGAGTGTAATCTATATCGGACGTGTTCTTAATCAAAACAAATTCCTCTTCTAAATGGCCTATTTTAGGAATTTTATATTATTAACTTGATGTACATTCACCCAATTTAACACCAGTAACTTTCATCGACTCATAATAATTTGTTTAATTCTGAGATCCATTTATATATATAGTTTAGAAATATATTTGCCTGTGATTAAAATTGTCTTATTTATATTTGACATATAAGTGTTACGATTTGATTGTATGCCTAGTTTTATGATGCATTTATGTAGTTGTGAAATGCATTCATATATGATTGAAATTATGTTGTGTAAATTTTACATACATTTTTTTCCGGTTCAATTGTTCATTTATTTTTAAATCGCATTTGTCTAATTCTAATATCTATTTGTCAAGTAGTTCTAACATGTATTTTTTTTTTTTTTACAAATTGAGATCGTCTTATCTAAATTTGAAATGCTAATTAAATGTTTATATCTTTTAGCTTCATTTATCTAATTTTGAGATGCTTTTATTTAGGATCGATTGATATCAGTTATCTAAATTTGAAACACATTTGTTATTTTGTTTCAATTTAATTATATGTCTAATTGTCATATATACTATTAATTTGCCTTAATAAATTCTCATTATCTTTAAATGATTTTCATTAATAGATGTGTGTACATTGGGTAAATGTGAGACAATTAACCCTGTTTTAGCGGAGGCTTTCCAAAAATTTCGCAGCCAAAAGCACTCAAACAAACACCAAGAAAACTAACTCGTTTCTAAATGTCACCTGATCATTATTATGGATGTAAACGTCACCTGATCCAGGGAAGCCAAAAGATTTTATATATGACACTGTACGAGGAAGAAAATGGTGGTTTAAATGAATGTAAAGTACTAGGAATAGATTCTGGTAATTGAAACTGCCCTTCAAAAGTAGCAATTCTTCAAAACCCAACCGCACCCCAGAATCAGAACAAATTAAAAGCCTCGTCGGCGATCAGCAGATATCTCAAGGACGCGAGAGCAAGAATGGTATGTAGTAGCACTAGCATATATGGCTAGCTAGTACAAAATATTCCACACTGGTATATATGATCGATATTCGAAGAATAATCACTGTGTGTGTCTGTGTGTATGTGTGTGTATATATTCACATGATCTGACTCAAACATATACTATCATGATGAATCAACAAAAACATGTAAGATCTAATTTAGCAACCATTAATTCATTCCTGATTTCCTGATTAAAAACCTGCAGACAAGGAAAAAAACAAAAAGAACGGCGCCAGGATTTCACAATTAATGTGAATATATCTATATAGATATATATATATATATATAGATATATATCAACAGCTCTACAAATTAAAGCCCCCCTCTCTCATTCTCTGGTGTACGACGTCACTAGCTACTAGTTCAATCAATTTACGGCAGTTAATTAATCAGTCGGAAGGACAAATCCATGATTCAACAGTACCTTCAGCTCTCGAACCCACATTCTCCAAACCCTTGTCGTGTTGAAGAAATTCGGAGGAAACCCCCGCCGCAGCTGCTGAGTAGTTTAACTTGCAGCTGTTTCCAGTCACCCTCTGCGAACTTCCACCATAGTTAATAGTACTTCTCAAACCGTGCTCACTCTCGCCATCGCCTCTCCACGCGCTGTCCCCTCTCGAACGCATCGTACTCGCTGCCAGTCCCAACTCCTCCAGTGATGGAATCGTTGGCTGCGGCGGGGACTTGGGGTCGAAGCCCGGCAGATTAAACGGCAACAGCGAGGCCTGAAACGACAGGAGAGGGTTCGGGTTCTGCATGTTCAGGAGAGATTGCGAAATGGCAGAATTGTTATTCAGCAACAACGTAGGGTTAGAAGGGGAAGAAGAGTTAGCAAACAGCGCCGCAGGCTGAGGCTTTAGCGGCGAGGGGCGCAGAGGATAGAGAGGCGCCAAGGAGGGTTCCAGGTGAGCAGGGGTGGCACGCATGGAGGATCCAGCCGTGGCGAAGAGATCTAACCGCCGGGAGGAAAACGACGACGAACCAGCAGAAAATGGCGCCGCCGGGATCCCAGTGAATTCCTGAACCATTTGTCGGAAATTGGAAGTGTCAGTGGTGAGAACAGTGGTGGGAGCTCTTCTGGAAGCTCTGGTCCGCTTCCTAGGGTTTTTGGGGGCGGGGGCGGAGGGCGGGGGGTCGGATCGAAGGGTGGGGGGTTGGATCGGGTCGGGTTGGGAAAGAGAGAAGGCGGGGTTGAGAAGATGGGGGTCTGTTGAAGGGAAATTAGTGGGTTGGTGAGAAGAGACAAGTGAAGGGTGAGGATTGAAGTGAAATGATGGGAAGGGAGAAGAGTCGTACTCTTGATCATCACCACCGCTTGACGATTGCAAACTTCCACTGTTCCCCGAATCCATGAGCACTGTACGTGATGATCGGAGAAAAGTTATCCGATCGATGGATCTTGCTTGTGGATGAAGGAAGCTAGAACGGTATCTGAAATCTGTTGGAGGATGAAGAGATTATTAGCTAGGGTTTTGGGAGGAGGGTGGGGGAAAGAGAGAGGAAAGAGAAAAAAGAAGGGAAGGTGTTGGAGGTATAAAAGAAGGGGAAGGGAGAGATGCGAGTGGACTCAGGTTTGCGTTTGTTTTGTGTTGTGAGGAGGCACTAAGAAGATACGCTGGTGGGAGAGTGCAGAGGAGTGGGGTCCGCATTTGAGGGAAAGCAAGAGATGAGTTGCCGTGGCTGGCAACGGGTCAAACTCAAACTGAGTGCGACTGAGGGAGAGAGAGAGATACCGAGGTAGGGAGCTTTGCTTATTACTTCGCTCTCAATGTGAAAGCGATAAATGGGAAAATTGAATTATGAGAAAAAACAGTCGACCGGAAAAATAAATATGCATCCGTATATTCATATGATTACTGAATTTTTATATCGTGCCAATATGATGAAATCAAATTCTAAGATGGTCATTCTTTTAAGAATTTTTTTTTTTAAAAAAAAGGAAAGAAACTAATAGGGACTTATATAATAGATATATATTTTCCTGTATTTTGAGTTCATGCAGCCATCGTTTATCTATAAATTCATAATTCTCTGAACTATAAATTGTTCAAGATATTTTTTGACACATAGTTACACACGTACATAAATATTCAAATCTTGTAGTTTTGAACTTGGGAGGCACACTTTCAAGTTTATACAGCCGAGATCAGCTCAAACAATTAATAAAAGATGTTGCTGACTTTTCGTCATCAAGCCCCCTCTACCAAGATATTTCTTCTTTCTACCACATCTTTAACTTGGATTAATATAATTATGTGTAAAAAGTATTTTATAGTAGGTTTTAAGTACAGTTACCAGTAAACTAACATCAATAATCATACATATATGATCATACTTCAACGATAAAGGAAAGAGGAAACAAATTGATATTCTAAATGCATAAAAGCTGACACCAACATATAACTTTTAATTGGCTGAAGGGAAGAAAAGTGTGTGAAAATAGGAGAGAAAGAATTTCCTTTTTAATTATATGGAAAGAGAGCGGAAAAATTAAAAAGAAAGGATGAAATAAACGAAGAGAATAAAGTGAGTAGAAGAGTTGGGTAAGGTAGAATACAAGATGAAAGAGAACAAGAGAGGAGCGGCATCACCAGTTACTGTTATAAATTCTCCATCACGTTCACATTCCAAATTTATGCAAGACCTTTTTGGGTAAGAGAAGCTTGTGGGCAATTCCAATTACATGATACGATCCCTCCACCTACATTTGTTTAATTCCTATGGAGTATTTCCTTTTCTTATTTTCGGAACATTTGCAATATTATTAGGTTTTTCCCTTTGATTTTAAGAAAGTGATGAAGGAGAAGAAAATGTGGGAGTGCGTGATGCATGCAAGTAGATTTTGTTAGACCAGAAAAGACATAAAGTATGAAGTGGTTTTGAAGTTCCATAAGTAATTCGTTGAAATTTTACAACATCAAGGACTGTAAATACCGACTAGTCTAGCCATGTATAATTAATTGTCTCATTAATATCGATCCTTATCAGTATATTGGCTAAATTACGTCAAAAATCCCAAACTTTTACTTTGGTCAATTCCATCCTTAATCTTGGCTCCGAGTCCGAACATCATCCCTCCACTACAACACTGATATACAAACAGGTAAAAACGATACTAATTTAAACAATCAATCAACTATAAATAAATTATAATGGAGTTTAAATTTATTATAAAAATAGTAGTTTTCATTCAAACAGTTTGAATTTATTAATTTTTACTTAACTATATGATATTAAATTTTTAAAATTTAATTTAAATTATTTGATAATTGTGTTTTCATTAATTCAAAGTATACTATAATTTTTTAATAGTTAATAAACTATATAAATTATCAGTTTTTTCTCTTCTTTACATAAGGTTTTGCACAACTTGGTCTAGCGTGAGACTAGAGATGAATTTACAATAGAGGAAAAAGGTTTTGGACTACATACTAAGCAACAACTAACACATGATAGATTAGAGATGAATTTGCAATTCAAATTAAAGGTGTAGGAGTTTTTATACAATTTACCATCTGTAGGTTATAGTACTACTGGATTCTAAAAGGGATGGAGGCAGTGTTCATCAACAGTTCCAGGTGTTTTTCCTAGGTTTTTGCTTTTGCCTAGATGTGATCAAATTCTTTTGAAGTTCAGTCCTATTTTACAATATGTTCGCATTTTCATGGGCATGTGTCTCTATTTTCCTTGGTTTGGTTTCACATTTCGTTATGCATTTTTTTTTAGTCCCTAAATTTCTACTGTTCCTGATTTTTGTCCTTAAATTCGATCCATGTAGCTTTTTGGTCATTAAACTTAATAACTACTTAAGTTAGGTCCCTTTATTTGCTCTTTTGGTGTCAAACTCATTTTTGTTGTTTTTTTCTGTGCATTACATTATACTATATTCTAAAGAAGGAATGGGTTTTACTGTTCATCTAAGGATATGAACAGTACTTTTCCCCCTTTTCTGATGCGATTTACTCTTTTATTAGTTTGATCCACTTTTAGTAAGGCGCACACCTTTGTGAGGGCCAATGTTGCAATTTTTTCGGTTTTAACTCTGTTTCACGTTTATTTCGGTAAAAAGACAGTTTCAGTCCCTAATTTTCTAAGTTTTCAATTTTAGGCCCTAAGTTACATCTGTGTTACATTTTTGTCACTGAATTTTATAATTATTTAATTAGATTTTCTGTTTGCTCTGTTTTCTCTTTTGATTGCTAAACTTTTTTTTTGTTGTTTTACGTATTATCTTTTAAACTAAAACATTAGTCACCATAGTTTGTTTATTTTTCAGTTAAACCATTTTTAAATTTATTAAATCAATTATTAAACATTTAATACATAAATTTTTTTCAGTTTATATCTTGGTCCAAAATTTTTTTATTATCTTTATTAATTTTTTTTTAAAATTTTTTTTCCACTGATCTTTCTTTATTATTGCTTTTTGAAATAAAACTTTAATCATTATAATTTGCCTATTTTTTAAAATGAAACCATTAATTAATTGACATAAGTTAAATATAGTTTTGAGTTTTGGTCATTTTTTTCATTATTGATAATTAAATTTTACTGCATCAATTATTTACTTTAAGGTCTATAGTTTACTAAAATAATTGTCAATAATTGCAAAATTTTGAAGTAAAATTTTCTATATAATTTTTTTATTGATGTTAAAATTTTGAGTTTGAAGTAATAGGAGATGAAAAATTTTAGTAAATTATTTTTTAATAACAAAGAAAATATATATAGATTCAAAGCATATACAATTTTTTATTTCACGATATTATGTTTTGATCATAACTTATAATTTTAATCATAAGAATATAATGTAAAGAAAACCCAACTCAAAATTAAAATAAAGAAAATTTTAGTTGATTAATGTAAATTCATAGGTGAAAATTTTTTAATTACTTATAATAAAAATTTATTTTATTACAAAATTTATCAAATTAGATCTCGCCATAACGTGCAAGTTATCAAAACCTCATTATATTCTAAAGTAAAATATTGGCCAGAACAATATGTTGATTTTGAGTTAAACTACTCTCTCTCTCTCTCTCTCTCTCTCTCTAGTTTTTGTTACCTTTCTTGAGTCAATTGTTAATTTCTCCCTTGGTGCCAAACTTTTCGGCTGATTTGTTTTTTTTTTTGTCTTTTTACCTTTATTAAGTTAAATCATCAATTGATTAATAGAATTAAATTAAACACAATTTTGTGTTATGGTCATTTCTTGTCATTATTAATAACTGAGTTTTGTGTCATGAGTTACTTACTTCAAGAGCTCTATGTTTAATAAAGTAATTTGGTTCATAATTTTTAAAATTAAAATAAATTTTTCTAATTAAATTTTTTATTGATATTAAAAACTGGACATTGAGTTCTAAAATATGAAAAATTTTATTGAATTATTTTTTAATAAAAATAATATCCATTGTTTTCTAAGTACATTCAGTGTTATGTTTCACAATATTTGGATTATAACTAATCATTTTAGCGATAGGAACATAATATATTTATGAATGAAAATTTTTTAATTATTTATTATTCACATTTATTTTAATTATAAATATAAAAAAAACTTGCTGTTTAAAATAACCCATCCATGACCATTTGTTCTACTTATCGCATTGTTTTGTAGAGTCTCACATTCAAAGTGTGGTCAATTGTCTGTAGCACGCGATCAAGAGATTCAAGACATTGAAAAGTCTAAAATATATGCTTGCTGTAATTCTTTTTTTTTTTTTTATCCCTTTTTCCTTAACCCTAAAAAAATAAAAATAAAAATAAAAACCTAAACGTGCAATAAAAAAGTAGACAACTGACAACGGGTAAGAAAGCACTGCAGTATAAGGGATACGCAGCCGGCTGCTAACTTAAAAGAAAAAAAAATGCAGGAGGCAACCAATCATCAGTGCGTGCTTGTGAACATGAAAATTTTCAGGAGAAGAGAAGAGACGGCATCTGGAGCTAATAAATTGGTGAAGGGAAGAGATCAGTGTTGGCGCCAATCTCCGGGGGTGGCCAGGCAGGCAAGTTGATGTTGTGGTTAAGCGCCGGGTAACAAGTTGATGGCCTAAACCTCTCCACGTTTCTTAAATTGCCAAGCAAGGTGTTAAACAATTAATAAATATGGGTAGATCAGCTCAACCAAAATCTCCAGTTGGCTGCAACCATCAAAACCCACACATGCATGTTGTTGCACACTTTACTTGCTCATTATTAGAAACCAATAATTAATTTAACTGGGGACTTTTAAATAAAATGTTGCAGTGAACAATATTACTCTATAGTATTTGGAATTTAATGGAGGTCCGGTCCGGGTGAAGTGAGTGAGGAGTAGATGTGAGCTGGTAAATATTCTGTATGATGGCGTTGGCAGGCGGGGCAGCTAGCTAGATATGTTCAGAGAGAAACGAAATCAAATGAAATGAAATGAAATGAAATGAGAAATTAAAAGAAATTAGATTTAGGGCGGGGAATTGAATTCGCTGACGACTTTAGTTTTTAAGGCTGCACGGAATAATATGATTGGAGAAGGTTGTGGTTTGTGGACTTCCTTGCTGCCCAATCCCCATCATTGCCTGCCTCCCTCCTTTCACATCTCCTCCCCGAATCCGGCCCATGTGATTTTACGATCCAGCTACTAAAAATTTTGAACTCAACCTTTGTCAAATTAATTTTTGGTTAATCTGATTTTTTTTTTTTGTGAGTTGAACCTTTTGACGCCATTAACATCTAATCATAAGAGTTTTATATGCTACTTAATTTTAATACGTTTTAATTTCCTTGTGTACATTGCCGTTGGATTTTGGCTCAGAACAGACTCGGACATCCTCCTACCAATTGTCTAGCTTTTAATTACTTAATGTTTTTGCTTCCTGATGCCCAAGACCAATACGGTAACGATTGTTATCTAAAGCTTTGATTGTTAACTTCCTACGTAACAAAACAAGATACACTATAAGCATTGCCTTTCTTTTTAATTATTTTTTGATAAACAGAAGCAAAATAAGAGACTAATGAGGTAGAATAGTAGCTAAGTAGGAGTGAGCTGGAGAAACTTGCTTACTGGGGACATAATACTGATGCTAATCCTTCTTTCTTTCTCTTTTTTTTTTTTTTTATAAAAATGTTTAAGTGTCTTAGAATTTTTTTATTTTTTATTTTTTTTTGTTTTCATGTTTAATAAATGGTTGGTAAAATTTGAAAGTGAATACTTAGTAAAACAAATTCTCCCTCGTCTAAAACCGGATGGAGGATATTACTTTCTGGATAATCCCAAAAACATGAAGAGTTTCTTTTTTGGAAAGTTTTTAATATTCAATTTGTCTTAGTACTCCTATTTAAATTTGCACTACATAAAACCTAAACTTTTTTTAATCATCACACATAACCCAAAAGGAATTTTTTTTTAATTTTAGTTTTAGAGGTAAAAATTTAAAAAACAATATTATAAACTATACGCATTTGAATCTCCGTGTGCAAAGAAAGACATCATCCTTTACAAGTGGAGAAAGTATCTTTTTCAATTTTAAAATCTGTATTTTAAAAAATATTGATACAAGGTCTTCACGTTTCCGTTGTTTCAAACTTTTATTGCTTATTAAGAGAAAAAGTAAAAAATAAATTTAATAAACAGTTTTTTTTTGTTTTATCTTGAAAAGATTCAAAACATTAATTAGTAGAAAAAAAAAAAGCAACAGCGGTTAACAAACCATCCTTAAAAAAATTCTCTACAGCAAAACTGTTGAAAAAAAATTCTCAAATTACCCATCATGCGTAGCGAAACGATAAACAGGATCAAACAGACACACACGAATATAATATAATTTGACTCTTAACTAGGCTATATCAACAGACAAGAGAAATTTACTTAGATAAAATAATAACGAGATTACAGTAGAGGTATGCCCTTAATACTCATGTTAACGTTTAAATCCCTACACACTATTGATAATCTCAAAATCTTACCCTTACACAATTATAAGATATGGAAATCACGAAAGTCTTATCGTCCTAACCCTCTCCAACTTCTGGATCTCTCTTTCCTCCTAAAACCATCACATATTGCCTATTTGTAATGACTAATTTTTCCTTCATACTCAAAATCTTAATATAACAAGGTTTTTTAATAAGTCATAAACTCAAACTACATTAAAATAGGAAACCTAAATCTTAAAATAAATTGGATTACCAACAACTTCAAGTCTTCTTGTCTTTTGAATTTGAGTTAATCATCTCAACAAAAACAGTTTACTGGTCTATTGGAATCCGTCATTTTTGTAATGGTTTTAGTATACTAGAATCTATAACTAAAACTAATAGAAAATGTAAAATAATCAGAAAATAGTGAGTTGCTCTTTGTTGGATTGGGTTCTCAGTGTGTTTTAAAAACTGCCCAAACCCTGTACAAAAAAAAACAAAACAAAACAAAACTACCCGAACCACTTTAACTTATTTGAATCGTAGGTGATGGGTGGAGGCCCATAGAACTCCCCTCAGGGCCCAGAAGATGATGCCCCACTATTTGCATTTCTGGTCCATGAAAACGATGGGATGATCCGATTTTAACTTCTCTCATGAATTCTTTTAATTTTAGTTTTAGAGATAAAACCAAAAAAAATGTTATAAACTATATATATATTAATCTTTGTGCTTAAAGAAACGCATTATATTTTATGGATGGATGGATTACCTTTCACAATTTTAAAATCTGTATTAAGAAATATTGACACAAGGTTTTCATGTTTCTACCATTTCAAACTTTTGCTGCTTATTTTGAGAAAAAGTAAAACGTAAATAATTTACTAAACATGTTTTTTTTTATTTTCAAAAGGTTAAAAACATTTAAAGAGAGAAAGAAAGAGAGAAGCAGAAAGCAACAAGGGTTAACAAATGATCCCTGAAAATTAAAAAAAAATCACTTCTCAACAAAGACAGTCTACTAGTCTACTAGAATCAGTCATTATCTTTTTATGGTTTTAGTCTACCACTACTAAAAAAACCTATTTTTCCAACTGCTTTATTTCCAACGGTCTAACAATTGGAAATTTCCAATTGCCAAAACCGTTGGAATGAAGAAAATTTTTTTCCAACGGCTTAGCAGTTGGAAATTTTACGATATTAAATTTAGATAATAGTATATGATAATTCCAACGGCTTTAGCCGTTGGAAATTGGGGAAACTAAAGCCTTTTTTTGCAAATTTTATATATATAATAATTCCAACGACTTTAGCCGTTGGAAAATGGGTAAGAACACAATATTTCCAACGGCTTGAACCATTGGAAAATGGGTAAACTAATGGGTTTTTTACCACATTTTTTATATATAAGAGTTCCAACGGCTTAAGCCGTTGAAAAATATGTAGTTATAATTAATTTGTTTGTTTGGTCATCATGAGGATAATTTTCCAACGGCTTTAGCCGTTGGAAATTTTAAAAATTTATGCAAAATTTAGCTGAAAATGTTCCAACAGCTAAAACCGTTGGTATTTTTGCATGAAGGAAAAAAAAATTGTATCATTTCCAACGGCTTTAACCGTTGGAAGTCATTATTAGGTTTCTTTGCATTTAATTGTTCTATTTCCAATGGCTATAACCGTTGGAAAATATATATATATATACAATTTTCGTTTGCAAAGTTTCCAACGGCTGAAGCCGTTGGAAAATTAAATAGTACATAAATTTAGCTTCCAATGGCTTGAACAGTTGGAAATGCATTAAATGATACGGTGCGTTTTGAAATTTTTTTCCGTAATTTAAAATCACCCCCCTAGGAGCACGTCTTCTTCCCAGAGCGTTTCGTGTCTCTCTCTTCGTCTCTCTCCCTCTGCGACTTCCTTCCTCGCACATGCACACACAGCACATTCGTTTCTTCGATTAAGGGGCTAATCAAGTTCGTAGAGCTTATTTTGACGTGGATCTGGTATAGTTTTGCTTGATCTGTAGTTACTTTGGATTTATTTTGAATTTTTTCGGCCGTTTTTTCGCAGATTTGTGTAGTGATTTCTTTGTTGATAATGTGTTTTGTTTTTGCTTGTTGTAGCTAATTTGAAGCTATTTGGAGGGATTTGAAGGAAGTTTAAGGTCGGATTTGAGGTTAGTTCGTTACATACGTTTTTTAATTTTTTTTCAATTATTATAGTTAAAATCCGAATTAATTTCATGGTAATTTGGTTTGAAATATGTAAAATGTATGTGATTTGTAGTTGTTGATTGTTGGATGTGAAGTATTTGGGTTACCCATTATAATTTAACATTTATATCCATTTTTTGGCTTTTTTTCTTAATTTTGGGATTAATTAAAAAGTAGAAAATAATTAGTTTTAAGTAAATTTTTTAGGTAGTATATTTATGTGTCAAATTAGTTAGTATAATTAAACATATTTAATTATTAGTTTTAACTGAATTGTTTAGGTAGTATATTTATGTGTAAAATTAGTTAGTATAATTAAAAATAGTTAGTAATAGTTTTAAGTAATTAAAAATAATTAGTTTTAAATAAATTACTGAGTTAGTATATTTATGTGTCAAATTAGTTATATATTTAAAAATAATAATTAATTAGTTTTATGTAAATTATTTAGGTAGTATATTTTGGTGTGAAATTAGTTAGTATCTTTAAGAATAGAAAATAATTAGTTTTAAGTTAATTGTTTACGTAGTATATTTGTTTGTGAAATTAGTTAGTATATTTATAAATTAATAAACTTACTGTTTTAAGTACATAGTTTAGGTAGTATATTTATGTGTGAAAGTAGTTAGTATGTTTAAAAATACCAAATCTTTAGTTTGAAGTCAATTGTTTAGGTAATACATATTGTTAGTATGGGTAATGTTTAATTTGATTTATTCTTACAATTTTTTCAAAATTGGAATTAATATAAACGTACAAAATATTTCTATTTAAATAAGTTTAGTTGATTAAGTTTGACCTTGAATAATAATATATGTCAATAATAATAATAATAGTAATAATATATAATACTTCAAAGAATAATTATTATTGTAAGAGTCGTAGTAAAGTGACAGTAAGAATAATAATAATAATAATAATAAATAAGAAGAATAAGAATAATAATAATAATAATAATAAGAATAAAAAGGAGGATTATTATTATTATTATTATTATTATTATTATTATTATTATTATTGATTAATTAAATACAACTAATAATAATTAATCCAATAATTATTATTATTATATTATTATTATTATTATTATTATATATTATTATTTTATTATTATTATTATTATTATATAACAATATTAGTAGTAGTAGTACTAGTAATAGTAATAATAATAGTTATTATTATTATAATTATAGTAAGAATTAATCCAATAAGAGTAATAATAATTAGAATAATGAATATTATAATAAAAATAAATACTAATAATATATTATAATTGAAAGAATAAATATTATTCTAAGAGTAGTAGTAAAGTTATAGAAATAATAATAATAATATTATTATTATTATTATACTAATAATAAATCCAATAAGACTAATTATAATAATAATATTAATTATTATTATTTTATATTATAATAGTAAAAATATATAATAATTGAAAGAGTAAATATTATTGTTTAGCTTAGTAGTAAAGTAATAGTTATAATAATAATGATAATTATTATTATTATACCAATAATAAATCCAATAAGAGTCATCATTATTCTAATACAAATAATGAAAATATATAATAATTGAAAGAATAAATGTTATTTTGAAGAGTAGTAGTAAAGTAATAGTAATAATAAGAGTAGTAGTAATAGTAATTATATGGATAAAATATTTATATGTAATAGTAATACCTGCGATTCGTGGATTTAATTGTTTATATGATTTAATTTACGAAATTAATTTTATGTGTTCATGCTTTCGTAAATGTCATAAAGGTAAATATATAATTTCCATTGGTAGGCCTCCATGGATCAAGAACGTAGTTGGATGTATAATAGTCGTTATTTACCTGGTCGAGTTGGGTACAAAGAGGAGTGGGAGACAGGGATTGAGCAGTTCATAACATTTGCCTGTAGTAACCCAGGTCATATGGATGGAAACAAAATACGTTGCCCGTGTAGGAGATGTAAAAATTTGAGGTTTAAGGATTGTGATGACGTTAGAGTTCATCTATATAAATGGGGTTTCATGCCTTATTACACCAACTGGACAGCTCATGGGGAGCCATTTAATGAGCCTCCGCATCAGCCGTTTGATAATTGTGATTGGTATGAGCATGCTGAGTTCAGTTCAAATGTGAACCCATTTGCTCGAATGATATTTGATGCAGCGGGACCAAGTACCCATCAGAATTTCACTGAAGTGGATGAAGAACCTAATGAAGGTTTTAGAAGGTTTTCTGATTTACTTCACTCCGCTACTACACCTCCTTGGGATGGATGTGATAAGCATTCTGAGCTTTCTGCTGCAGTTCATTTGTTAAACCTTAAAGCAGAATATCACATATCAAGAGGGTGTTATGATGGTATCGCGGCCTTGATGAAAGAGACATAGCCGTGTGACAGCAAGATGCCATCCAATTGGTATGAGAAGAAGAAATCAGTTTCACAACTTGCCCTTGCCCATCTTAAAATTGATGCTTGTGTTAACGACTGCATGTTGTTTTGGAATAATGATGAAGATGGTTCACAATGCAAGCTTTGTGGTGAATCTCGGTTTAAGCCGAGGAAAGCTGGGTGGGGTAAGGATAGAGCAAGAAAGACTATGCACTATTTACCACTCACTTCTCGCCTTCAGTGACTATATGCTTCACTTTCAACTGCTAAGCACATGAGGTGGCACTGTGAGCATCGTTCCGACCCAAATGTTTTAAAACATCCTTCAGATGGGGAAGCATGGAAACATTTTGATTCCACGTACCGGTGGTTTGCAGCGGATGCCCGAAATGTTCGTCTTGGAGTTTGTTTTAATGGCTTTGTGCCTTTTGGAAACTCTGGTAAACAGTACTCATGTTGGCCTGTCATTGTTACTCCGTATAATTTGCCTCCGTGGATGTGTATGAAGAAACCATATATGTTTTTAACCGCATTGATACCTGGCCCTCGAAGTCCATGTCAAAATATTGATGTGTATTTATAACCTCTTATTCATGAATTGAAGCAGCTATGGGAGGATGGGGTCGAAACATGGGATGTTTCACTTAAACAAAATTTTCAGCTCCGAGCTTCGGTTTTGTGGACCATAAATGACTTCCCGGCGTATGGGATGTTGTCAGGATGAATGACTCATGGGAGGTTATCTTGCCCTATTTGCATGGATGCTAGTAAAGCATTCCAACTTGAGCACGGGAGGAAGACTTCATTCTTTGATTGTCATCGGCAATTTCTCGAGTTGGATCACCCATATAGAAGAAACAGAGTCGCCTTTAAGAAAGGAAAAGTTGAGAAATCATTGCCTTCTAAGCGTCTACCACCTAAAACAATATATGATCGTATTTCACATTTGCCTTCTGTAGTTCACAATGGACAGGTTGTAACCATACCAGGTTATGGCAGAACTCATAATTGGACAAAACGCAGTATTTTCTAGGAGTTGCCGTATTGGTAGAGTAATTTAATCCGCCATAATTTGGATGTTATGCATATCGAGAAGAATGTTTTTGACAATATATGGAATACAGTGATGGATGTGTCCAATAAAACTAAGGACAACGTGAAGACTCGTAAGGACCTTGAAATTCTGTGCAGTCGATCAGAGCTAAATTTAATTCCTCAAGGCGACGGTCGAGCATTTAAACCCAAAGCCACGTTTGCACTAAACAAACATCAGAGATCTAATGTGCTGAATTGGGTTAAACACTAAGACTCCCAGACGGATATGCATCCAACCTTGGGAGGTGTGTTGACAGTAATGTAAGTCAGATGTCTGGTATGAAAAGCCATGATTGTCATTTAATGATGCAGAGGCTCCTCCCAATTGCATTTGAAGCAATTCCTGAAAATATTTGGAAACTGTTGACCGAGTTAAGTCAATTCTTCCGAGATTTATGCGCTCCAGAGTTAGATGTGAATCACATGGTCGATTTGGAAGCCAATATTCCTGTCATACTTTATAAGTTGGAAAGAATTTTTCCACCGGGTTTTTTTGATTCAATGGAACATTTACCGGTGCACCTACCTTACGAAGCAAGGGTTAGAGGCCCCGTTCAATATAGGTGGATGTACAAATTTGAGCGTTGTATGCATGACCTGAAAATGAAAGTATCAAATAAGGCTCATGTTGAGGGTTCAATTTATGAAGCATATCTAATTGAGGAGACCTCTATATTTTGCTTTCACTACTTTGAATCCCATATTCCACATATGGGAACTAGAGTACCTCGTAATGATGATGGTGGACAAGGACCATATGATGAATCGGTGTGGTCTATCTTTAGATACCCGGGTCGTCCATATGGTGTATCAAGATATCGATATCTTGATGACAATGAATTGAGGGTCGCTGCTGCATATGTGTTACTGAATTGTAAGGAGGTGAAGCCGTACCTCGAGTAAGTGAAATAACACCTATTTTCTTTATAAACTCTATCAAATAATAGTATTTTTCTTGTTTAATACTAAACTTATGAAGTTTATGCTCCATCAACCCCTTTCTATATCTTGTAGTTTGTTTGTTGATGAAGTGCGTATGCATGAACCCAATATACAGATGTCAGACTTGGATGTCTACATTGAGAATAACTTTGAGACATGGCTAATAAACTATGTAAGTTTTCTACACTTAAATTTAGCCCATATTTTGCATTTGAAGGGTGACACATATTCATAGTATCACTATGTGAAACTAGGTGAATGATGTGCGTAACACTATCACAGACCGCTTCTTATGGGATGTTGCATGCGGGCCATCCCGTCGTGTTGAGAGTTGGCCTGTTTACTTCATAAATGGCTACAAGTTCCACATTAGCGACTGGGGTCGCGACAAAGCAACATATAACAGTGGAGTATGTATAAGGACTTCAGGATCAAGTGAGGTTGAATGTGATTTTTATGGGGTGTTAGAAGAAATCATTCAACTTGAATATCCTGGCTGGCCACACAAAAAAGTTGTATTGTTTCGGTGTGCTTGGTTTGACCCTACTCCAGATCGTGGCACTCGGGTTCATAAACAATATGGTATAGTTGAGGTTTGTGATGGGCGCCGATATGGGAAATTTGACCTGTTCATTCTTGCCTCCCAAGCAGATCAAGTGTACTACACCCCGTACCCAACAAAGTCACGTGAAAAAATGGGTTGGTTAGCGGTTTTGAAAATAAAACCTAGACGGATCGTTCATAATAATGTAAATGATGTTGAAGAAGCATTTCAGGAAGAATTATTGGCCGGTGTGAACACGTCTCCCATTATTATGGATGATCCAATCGAGAATTTAGCTGAAACAGGAGTATGGGAAGCAGTACAGGAAGACATGCCAATCATAGAAGAAACTTTGCTACATGATGATGAATCTGACAATGAGGAGTCCCTGGAAGGGAGTGATGAAGAAAATGAATTTGAATTTGGGGATACTGATAGTGGCGAATCAGAGACAGAAACTGAGGACGATGTAGTCCATTGACAATAATGTAAACGTTTTAACTTATTCCATGTAGTGTGAACATGGAATAACTTTTAATATATATGTAAATACTAACTTAGACTTCAAAGTGGTGCGGGCAATATTAATTAGCAAGCTTTTTTTCAATTATGTATGTTAGTTTTGACAACTGTTGTATGGGTTTTTAAAATAATGCAGATGCCATCAAAAGGAGATGCGACGTATACACGTCGGCCAGGGAAAGGCCTATTACAGCAGATGAAAGAAGTATTAGCAGAACCAATTGCTCGACATAAAATGGCAGGCCAATCGCATTCCCATTATTCAGATGCACAGCCCTCAGCAGAACCAACAAATGTTCCAGATACTCACCCTGGCACAAGTGATATTCGCGGTACTTCAGTCGGCCGTAGTGCTAGTCGACATACTCCGGCCCCTGTAGTTTCACCCAATGGTGAGAATTCCATTGGTCAGTCAGCGGTATCCCAAGGCCCGATTTAGGCGCGCTTACGGATAAGACCTCACGGAAACACGTAAGTATTGCACCATTTTGAACCATAATAGTTTAAATCACATCGAGTATGTGAAGTCGTAGTAAAATAATAATATGTATTGTCTCAAAACAAGCACTTAATGTAGCTTCCTTCCATCAAGAGCAACACAGTTGGTGACTAGATGCTTCACCACACACTTCAAGGGACATCATGACTGGACGAGCGCAAGCATGGCAGATATTCAAGCGTGGTGGCGCGTATTTGAGGTTTGCACTTTCTTCGCACTATTTCAACTTTATAAACCATGTTGTCAACTATGCGTTCAATATATATTTTATTATAACGTGTAGGGATTATGTGAATGGGATCCAGCTGACCATAATAAGGTCTATCGCGTTTGGCATATGATGGCGGCGAGTCATTACCGATTCACACTGGGTGACATCCGACGGGAGAAAAATCCGGAAAAACAGTGAGCAAGGGCATCTTTTATGACCAACGCACAGTATGCAGAAATGGAGGAATAATGGGCTTCAATGGAGTTTAACGACCGATCGGCAAGGGGGAAGACAATGTGAGCTTCATCATTGCAGTCATCTAACTCAACAGGTGCAGCAAGTGCTACTTATGCAGGAGGTTCGGTTTCAATAACTGAACACCGAGAACAAATGGTAAAATTATTATAATCTGTTAATTCAAATTCAACTTATTTACTTTGTAAAAAGATTAATTTTAGTACGTTTCCAATGTAGGGTGAAAAAGATTCGGAGAAAATGGACCCTGGCTTGTTCAAGGTGATGCAGCAAACTCATAAGAAAAAAAAAAGGGAATACGTTAACAGACGCACTGAAGAAGTTGCGTTAATTATCATGCTATAGAATTACAGCCTTAATTTCTGATCTTCATACTAATAACTTATCGTTACTCTTTATGTATGCAATAATAACTGCTGAGATTGATGAAGCAACGCAGCAGGCGAATGACGAAGGCGGCGCACCTGACATTGATGAGGTTGTGATTATGAGTGCAGCTGTGGGGGGCAGGAAAAAAGACCGTGTATTTGGACTTGGATTATAACAACATGTTGTGCCTGGACGACGACGACCAGCGCTTACTCATACAGTACATATTGATGTCACACAAACTCCGGAGTTCACTGAACAAGTATAACGAGTCGTAGCGGAGTAAACTGCACAACAAGCATCACAGTATGAGCGGAAGCTAGAGCGTCTAAAGAGGAGATAACGAGCTGAGCTCAAGTAGCTCGAGTACATATGTCAGTCAATTGGCATTCCACCGCCCGCGTCTCCTGCAGATGATGATGATGACTCGGGATCGGATTAAGAAGCTATCAAGTATATCATGCTACTATGTGTGTTTATTAACAAACAAACATTTAGTTGGAGAATGAAACCATGTAATTTCTACTATAAATGCTTATGTGTGGATTTATAAGTACATTTATATCATGACGTAGTAATTTGAATTGTGTATGTTCAGTTTTATGTCGTTTTATATATATTGTTATGTAATTTTAGTACAAAATTTGACTACAAACGATATAATTATCTAGAATATAATAGGTTAAAGTTTAAAGCAAACAATCAATTCGAATGAACAGTGCAATAAATGAAAAATAATTCGGCACGGAAAGTAAATATGGCCAAATTTTCAACTGCTCTTTTCAACTGCCCAGGCTCATTTCCAACTGCCTCAGCCGTTGGAATACAAAAAAATAAAAAAAAATTATTACAGCGGTTGGAAATTCTCCAACTGCTTATTTTCCAACAGCTGACAGTTGGAAATTCCAACTGCTAAAACATGGACCGTTGGAAGTAAAACTTCCAATGAATGGATTTCCAGCTGTTCCATTTCCAACTACCAGCCGTTGGAAACATAAAATTTCCAACGGCCAGAAGTTGGAAATGGCAGTTGGAAATCCTGATATTTTTAGTAGTGTACTAGAATCGATGACTAAAACTACTAGAAAATGTAAAATAATCAGAAAACAATGAGTTGCATTTTGTTGGATTGGGTTTTCAGCGTATTTAAAAACTGTCGGTATCGCTTGAACTTATTTGAACCGTAGGTGGTGGATGGAGGCCCCTAAAACTCCCCATAAGGGCCCAGAAGATAAAGCCCTACTGTTTGCATTTTCAGTCCAAGAATGCAATAGGACAGTCCGATTTTAACTTCTCTAGTGAATAAGAACAACGATCCTTTGAGCCGGTCCTGTTTCTCCTTCGTCGTCCTCTTTTTCTTTTTCTTTTTTATAATGTTTTGCTTTTGTTTTAAATCTCCAAAGTTCAAACCCTAGTTATTTAAGAATCTTTATTGGTATAGCCGCTTGTTTGCTGCTTCGATGCACTCTAAGCCAAATTATCGAGACCATTTTCATATTTGATAGTGAAAGAGTAATTAATAGTAATAATATTCAGTTTTGACGATCCCCTGATTGGGATATATGTAACATAACAAAAGAAAACTATTAGGATAATATGTCAATTGGTCAAATGCTTGAACCACAAGTGACTTCAATTCCAAATCTTCTAGCTCTACTTTAAATGTTGGAGCCCCTAAGACATTCAAAATCTGTTCACTCAATGCCTCAATACTAACAGGAGCCTTCTTGGGCCTTAAGTAATCTTAGCCTATAGATAAGTGTATAGCTGTTGTGGTTGGAATGAACCTCCTGTAAATTGTCTCATATAAGCGGCTGTTGATGTAAACTCAAATCAATGAAGTATTGAAAGCAATACTTCTTTACACTTCCGATTCAATGAGATAACCGCGAGTACCTCTTATAAACACTATTTTTCTACTTCAAGAAATAGCATAACGGGTTTCAATACTTTTGTGTGAAAACCGTCATTTTTATTGGGTTATGCTAACTTGTAATTAATTTCAAAAATCAGAGTCATTACAAAAATTATCGGCTGGGATAACGTCAACCATGATGAAGATAAATTTGATGCGGAAGTTGGGAAATGGGAAGGCCCAAAACTGGAATGTCTTTTCGAGGGCTGATCCCAATGTGAAGCAAGTCCAAGAATCAGGCCAGGCCCCCCTACTAATTCCAGTAGCCGAAGCTCACAGCTTTTCATTTTTCTCGCATCGATCCCAAAGTTCTTGGATCACGTGACCAGAATCCCCTCCTTTGCTTCTACTGCACGTGCCCAATCCCTTTGCAAGCTACCTACGCTTATTATTCAGATGTGTTGTGGCTGTGGAGTGACTTATAATTGTAATTTGTAAAGGCCCTCCAGTCCCGACTCCAGGAAGAAGCAATCTCATGTGCTTCACTTTCTACTCTTCATTTGCAAGCCTGCCTTCTTTTCCCCACTTCTTCTGACCTTTCACTTTTCCGGATTCCAGCTAAGGTTGATAGCTCCTCTACTCAATTCCATTATCCTCAAAATCACTCTCAGATACCAATAACTTTTGTGCATTGAGGATTTTTTGTTTTAAAACTGAACATTGAATAATAAAATCTTACTAAGAAAAATTGACATGACATAATATATACAACTACATACACTAAGAAAACCAACAATCTGAGGAAGGAAGATATGCAAAACTAAGTCCCAAGACTATGATCAATGTTACACTTTGATCCTCAAACTATGCATGTCCTATAATTAATGCTAAATTGCATGTAATGTTGTTAGTTGATGCATTAAAATCTCTAATTATTTGTTCTCTTTTTCTTCTTCTTTTGTTTTGTTTTTTTTTTTTTGTTTGGGTACATGCGAGAGAGGCGAAGAGAGAACGGCCCATTAAACTTGGATCCTCCCAATAATAATGATAGGCCTTTACCATTAAATCAAGGTTTTTGTTAAAATTTTCAATTTATTAGAAATGGAAACATAGCAGAGCGTTCCAACGTAACAGTTTGGCAGAAAATGGAGAATAATTACAAGGGGACGTGAAATCACTTGCCAACTTCTTACTCAAATCATATTTGGGCAATACAAATACTGATACAATGTTCAACCTTTTCGACTATCCAAAAAAAAAATTGAATTCATTTACAATTCTAAGTTATTCCTCAGCAGCGTACTATAGTAATATGGCTTGGGTTGTGTCTTCTTGGTATCATCCACTTCTTGCGCCAAATTTTCATGTTAGATATAGTAGCGGATCCAGATATTTTACAAATGGGAGTCTGTGTGTATAATAAACAATAACATCATAAAATAAAGTTTATAAATTTTCATATATAACATAATGATTGTAAAAAAAAAAATAGAGGAAGATCTAAAAATGTTTTAATTTAGCATTTATTTTTTCTGCCTTTAGTTGACTTGTTTCAATAAAATATGGAGAATGTGAATTAGATGCTCATGTTGTACAAAATGTTCGAAACAAATATTTCCTTTTACCCAGTAAACTTTAACATTCCTTCTCACTTGGCTCATTTAACTGTATCAAGTGTCAAATTAGCTTCTTAATTTTTTTATGTGTTTGAAAAGAAAAGAGAGTAGCAAAAAAATTTTAAATCCTAGGTAGGAAAATATATGAAAGTTTAAGGACCAATATAGGACTTCTAGCATTGTAATTATTAATAAAGAGAAGAGACTAGCCTATTCTTTTATTTTTATTAAGGTAAATGGGGCATAGTTTTTTATTCTATTATATGTTATAAAAATTATTGGGGTCCATTAAAAAATTAAAGGGCTCTAATTACTAAATTATCTATCACTTATTGACAATTTTCTAGAAAAGGGAGGTCATATTATATATATGGGTACGCCACTGGTTAGATGTTTTTATGTGTACAATTTTAGCACAAGATAAATATTTCAGCATTTCATATAGTTAATTATGATAAATAATGTAACATTTGTTAGTTTGAAGATGAAATTGTGACATGATACATAGTTTTGGAACTCTCCATACAAGTTTAATTTTCCTATGGATAATTTAGCCCTCCACGACTCAATGACAGACACATGATCCCTTGCTTGTTCTTCCTATAGGCTAAGTGCAGTGCCCTTGTAGGAGCTATTCAACCGGATCACCATTTGGATCTTCAATTTGTCAATTTTTTAATAGATTCTTGATATAGTTCAGGGTGCAGTTACTCTTAGTCCTATCATGGTAGACTTAGCTTAACAAATCGTCATTTAGTTAGAGAAATTCTATTACAGCTTGGTGGTTATGGTACCTTGGGAATGAGTCTCCTGAGCGCTTAATTTTGCTACTTTTCTTTTCCCTTAACTCTCATTTCTTTGTATGCTTCTAAGTTCTGACTATAAAAATAAAAAAAAACTATGACTTGGGATTTCTTTTGACTCATACCTCACATAAGACTTGGGGTTAAGGTGTTGCTTTAGTGCTAACCTCTGTGCCTAAACCTCCTTGAATTTTACATTATTAATCTTAACACATATGGGTGAATTCTTTTTGTTAGAAAAAAGGAAATGACTTGAAAATCAACGTATATACTAAACCAAATGGCTTAGAAAGAGGGAATCGTATTAATCTGAAATTCATATAACTCTTTTGGTCCAAAGCGACATGATATCAACCTTGCATATTCCGTTTTGTTCTTGAAAGAAATTTGGTTTCAGGCTTTAAAAAAATGTTGGTCAATTCCGCTGAAAAATAAACATATTAGACGTTTTGCTGGCCGCTAGACAAGGTTAAATAAATACTTGCGCTCACTAATTTTTATACTCATTTTTTAGATGAAATGCTAGAGGTTTTATAGTATTTTGGTTGATAGGGGTTTTTCATTAAAAGACTTGTTATGCGGTATTTCCTCCATCCTAGGTTTTCTGCTCTATTTATGTTTGGTGAGTAGTTTAAGAAATGATGAAAATATGTATATTTGGGCAACTGTACCCCTACTCCTTTTTTTTTTTTCCTTCCCCGCCTCCACCACAAGTTCGGCCCCTCGTCATCTCCTCTCCGGCCTAGTCTTGTTGCCTACTTTCTCCTTCCGCCTCCTTGATCCATCACTCCATCTATCAGTCTCACTGCCTCCTTCTCATTCAATAACCTCATTTGTGTCTAATTTCTCCTTCGCATTTGATCTCTCCTCGCTGTTTGATCACCTCCTTCACGTTTGATCTCTCCTTCACATCCAATTAGCTCATTCGCATATGTTCGCCTCCTTTACGTCCTATCTCTCCACATTTGTCGCCCATCGTCTTGGCTGGCACGACAATAAGGAGATAGGTTTGCAATTTCGATGACAACGAATAGATGGGTTTGTAATTCCAGCAACAACAAGGAAATGGGTTCGTGACTCCAACAACAACTAGGAGATGAGTTTGCAATTCCGGCAACAATACGGAGATGGGTTCGTGATTCCGGCAACAATGAGGACATGGGTTTGCGATTCTGGCGACAATAAGGAGATGAGTTTGTGATTCCGGCAACAACAAACAGATAGTGTCGTGACGATGCTGGCAGCGGCCACCAAAGATCAAAGAAGCAATGAACAAAATAGAGCAAAACAAAACAATTTGTATCTACTGAATAAAAGTGTAGAATGGGAGCGGTATAAGTGTAAAGTTGATTGGTACAATTTAGGGATGTCAAAAAATATGCTACCCGCCCCTACCCTTCCCAAACCCGGCTACCCAAACCTGAACCCGACCCTACCCTCAAAGCCATGGAGAGAGTGTGAATTTAACTTATCATACACGACCCTACCTACACCCCTCTTAAATTCATATATTTATATTCAAAATATTTTATTTCAAAGATAAAATTATAATTTAACATAAATTACCTTATATTACTTTAGTTTATGATTTTTTAAGTATTAATTAATTTTGAATATACACATTCTTTGAAAAAATATATGTAAATATATAAAAAGAAAGTCTAAGAAAATCAAACATATGCCTTAAAATGAGTTGGTAGGTAATACCTATCTACCGCGAGACGGATACTATCCAAATCCAGTTATTTGAGGGAAGAGTTTAGGATTAGTTATACCTGTCCTATTAACATATCTAATAAAACTTACTAAAAGGAAAATTGTACAAAGAATTTGAGAGAGTATAAAATGGCAAATAGAACAGAAAATTTGGGACAAAGAGGGTAATACTATTAATTATATCGAAAAATGAAAATCAAGGATGACATGAACAAAAAATAAATAAATGATTTCTCTGTTCTTTTGATTGTGTACAGTATACTCTTTGTTTGGAAAATGAAAATTCGTTTTTGTGTTTTTGGCGTAATTAAACGTACTTGTTCAGACGGTAGGATACATGTTTCTTGCTAGAATCAATATATATATGTTTCCCCTGTAACTGAACCTCTGCTGCTTTCATTTCGTTTTAGACTTTTAGTATATATATTGTTTCTACCGTTCAAAAAAAAAAAATTGTTCAGAAGGTAGACGGCAGTGGTTACCCCACGCGGCTGGGTGGCAGCCACTCATCAAGTTAATTATTCCTAAACTTTGTTCAATTAATTAGAGTCGATACTAAACTTAAACTGGCTGGATCTGTTTGAAGATTCTTTGGTAGTGTAGTGTCGCATAAGTTTTGTCGAGGAGGCACCTAGCTAAAGCTAATCATTGTGCTTGCTTATATATATTAAGAGGTCTTAATTATCCCAGCTGCTTTTAATCTCTTGCCTTCCTGTTGCTTGAAATGGTCAATTAATTTGGATTTTGAAACTTCCACATGTGGCTTTTATTTCGATTGCGCTCTGGACAAGTTTTCTCTGTTCCTGTTCATGAACATTCATCAACCAGAGGATATTCAGATATTTCAACTTTCTTTGCTTCATTAATTTCGCTTTAGTGCGACTTTACATGGCTAGATATGTTGTTGAATAAAAAATTTTGCTCCCCCACCAGCATCCCAGCTCATTGAGTCAAATTAATTTTGTATTTCAACTTCGAACTTCAATTTTCCAGCAAGAAAAAGAATTGAACGTGCAAAACAGATGCAGTCTATTAATTACTACTTGAGAGGAAAGGCATGAATCGAATTCAGCTGCTATATTTGACCAGCTTTTGAGCGCTTGTGGGACAAACCAAAGTTCTCTTGATTTTGTAATTTCTGCCACCTTCCTTCTAAACCAAACCCCCCCCCCCTCCCTCTCTCTCTCTCTCTCTAAAATCTGTGTTACATAAAATAAATGACCACAGATTGATAATTAAAATTGTCTTCCGTCAGGAGATAATACCTGTAAGATAAACACATGCATGGTGCTTAAATTGATGATCATTGTGCCTCTAATTCGCTTTTTTGTCTTCATCAAAATCAAGTAATATTTACTTTTAGTTAATCCGTGTAATGTGAAATTTCAGTTACGATCAGTAGATAATATTTGGGCTTTGAGGAATTAGGAGAATCAGGGGATGTTTGGTAGCCGGCACCGACAGTAGTACATTCGTGTTGTGTAGCCTTCGACGTGGACATGAACATGAACAAATAGTCTTCGTCTTATCTGTTTCTTATTTATGCCCCATGTTTAACTTTAACACACGTTAATGTCAACCCCAAACGGCAACGTCGTCCACCAACTCCCTGGAAAGGAAATTTTCTGTCACCCAAATTCCCAAAATCGACTACCCAACACAGCACCATTATGTATGAAATGATCATTATTTTTTAAATGCAAATCATCAAACTCAAACAGTTGGTCGCGGGTATACTTATGTATTCTGTGCAGTTTTTCTATGTAATATATCATAGCAGAGACACTATGAATAATATAAATTGAGCCCATTATCTCTATATAATTTAACATTGTATCTTATTTGTGGATGTTATATAATTTACATTTAATAGAAAAGAACTTTCATAAAAAAAAAAAGAAAAAAAGAACTCAGATGGTTGGTAAAGTTTTGGTTGACAAAGATATTTGTTATTTGTTAGATTTAATTTTTTTCCCCCAAAGAAAGGTGGGCTCTTAATTTTTTTTCCATTTTTAATTAAAACAAAACAATTTGAATCCCGCCTAACAAAATATTCTTTTTGTTCGTGTCATCAGGGCAAAGAATTTTGAGAATTATTAAGAAATCTATCCTGATGTGACCCAGTGTTTCCACTAGTCATCCGCTAAATTGGATGAATACAAAAGGCATAAAGTTGGTTTCTTGGAAGCCACTCTTTCATAACATAACTTGTAAATTTTTCTATAAATTCTTCCTCCACTGGCATTCCTGTTTCATTGAATCCTTCTCCTTCAAGCCATTTCTTCACAATCTCCTGTACTTCACATCTTTCTTCAATTTTTCATGCTCAGGAAGTCCTTGGTTCCCCCCACCACCGCTTTTAATTTGAGATTTTTTAAAATAAGCAAGTTAATTTCTTGAGAAAATCATGGCAGAGGTAAGCAAGCGCCCCGTGGAGCATGAACCGGGCTGTGGAATAATGGGAGGAATTTTCAGAAGCAAGAATCTCTTGCTGAAGAAAACCATTTCGCTTCCTGCAAAAACCAGAAATGTTGATAAAAGCCTTCAGGTCCAACTTGATGAGAAGAAGCACCCGACCGGCATCTTGAAGACTGGGCGCAGCACTTCTGCCGATTCTGCTGTTTTGCAGTCCTTGTCCAAGCAAGAACAAAAACCAAACAGGAAGCCAGAGTTACTGCCACCCAGGAACTCATATTCTCACACGAAAGCTCTTGTTGCGAGACCTTCGGATACTGCAAGAAGCTCAACCTCGTCCTCCTCAAGTTCAAGCCAGAGAACTCGTGATTCGTGCGAGAGAAAGGTGCAGATTAGTGGCGCTGATCAGTTAAAGTTGAGTGATGAAAAAGCTCTGGTTCGAGCTTATTCGAACACTATAACGTTAGCAGGTCGATTGGGTAATCCGAGGCAGCGTGGAAATGAGAGTATGTTAGGTAACAATAGTCCTAAAGCTGTGAGCACCAAGCCAATGACAAAGTCTGGCCTTGGGGGTGTTAGTGTTATGGGTAACATTGTGAGGCAGCCTAGTAACGATCTTAAAAGATATCAGGAAACAGTGAGCAGATCGGATCCTGTTGCAGTGAAGAATATGGGAAATGAGGCATACAAACAAGGAAACTTTGAGGAGGCTTTGAGGTTCTATGAGAAAGCAGTTTCTCTAGATCCTAGAAAGGCCATATACTGGTGCAACAAGAGTGCTGCCCTTGTGGGTTTGGGCCGGCATGTAGAGGCTTTTGTTGAGTGCAAGGAAGCTGTTCGTCTAGATCCTAATTATCAACGGGCTCATCATCGTTTAGCAACAATTTGCCACAGGTAATAGGGAGACAATTCTTGCTTTGTAAGAAAGTGGAAACCCAAATGTTCATCACTGGTTTGATGTACTTTGCTGTTTCATGAACTGTTATGCAGATTGGGGGAAGCACAACAGGCTATCGATCACTACAGCCAGGCGGGTGAACATGCTAATTCCAAAGAAATCAGCCAAGCTCAGGCTCTAGCTGAACACATGAACAGAAGCATTAATGCTCGGAAATCAAAAGAGTGGAACCTTTTGCTTAAGGAGACCCAATCTGCTGTAAGCTCTGGAGCCAATGCTGCACCTCTGGTTAGCAACGTTTTCTTGTTCTTTATTCCAAGCATGATACGCTCATATGGTTACTATTGTGTTCAATCTCGTAATCTTGTTCTCATTTATGTTGCTGGAAGGTTTATGCACTACAAGTAGAAGCTTTGATAAAGCTGCAAAGACACGAAGAGGCATATGCAGCCCACAGAAAAGTGCCAAATTTCGCCATTGAATCCTGCATCAATTTCTTCGGTCTGTCTGCTAGTGCTTACCTCTTAATGATCAGGGCAGGGATCTTTTTGGTTTCTGGGCGGTGAGTTTAAGGACTCATTTAGTAGTCACTCGATCTTGAAACGTATTGTTAATTTATTGTTGACGTGATTTTAAGGTTATATTGTACAAGAGCATAATGGCTTTATGTTTGACAAAAAATGAAAATGAGATGACCAAAGTGTACTAACGGTACACAGGTTCGAAGATGGCACTGCAGCCGCTCAACACGCAGCTAGACTAGATCCAGGGAACAAAGAAGTGGCTTTCGTGCTAAGGAAGACTAGACTAGTGTCTTCAGCTAGACTCAGCGGAAACTTGCTCTTCAAGGCATCAAACTTTTTTGATGCTTGTGCTGTGTACACTGACGGACTAGAGCACGATCCACATAACTCAGTTTTGCTTTGCAACCGGGCAGCCTGTCGATCCAAGCTTGGTCAATTTGAGAAAGCCATAGAAGATTGCACAAGTGCCCTAAAGGTTCAGCCTTCATATAGCAAAGCCAGACTAAGAAGAGCTGATTGTTACTCTAAGGTAGAATTAGTGTCCAATAATGGTTTACTTGGGAATTTTAAAGGTCAGTCGTTTGTTAATTTACTAATTTCTTCCCTCCCCTTAACGTGAGCAGCTTGAAAATTGGGAAGCTGCAATTCAAGACTATGAGACAGTGATAAAGGAAACTATTGGAGATGAAGAGGTTGCTAGAGCCCTGCTTGAGGCACGAAACCAGCTTGAGAAGCAACAAGGCGATGAAGTTAAGGACATGAAATTTGGTGCAAATGTGGTTTTGATATCTGGAAATGAACACTTCAGGAAGTTTGTAAGCTTAGCTGGTTAGTGGAAAAGAAATGAAATGTTTTGTCCAGCTTTTCATTACTTAAGCCTTTATACAACAATCTCATCTTTAGTTTCAAATCTTATCTCTCATTCTGAGTTTTAGATAATCAACAAATTTCTTTTACTTTACAGGGACAACGGTAGGTCTCTTCTGTAACAAGGCTAAAAACAAGCGAGTTTTGCAGGTTATGGACCGAATGAGCAAGAGATACACTTCTGTCAACTTCCTCAAGGTACTTCCTTTCTTGTTCAGTTTTTCACTTTTGCTCTACCATGATGGATCTAATTTTGCTCCTCTCTAAGCAATATTTGGTGCACCAAAGGCCTGATAATTCAAATATGGTGCAGGTTGACGTAGAAGACAATACCAACTTGACAAAATCAGAGGGGCTGAGCTCGGTTCCTGTTTTCACCATTTACAAGAACGGGTCCAGGGTCAAAGAAGTTCCGGCCAACAACCTTGAATTGTTAGAAAAATCAGTCAAACATTATGCAGCAACTGATGAAGAGAATTAGACAAAAGCTAGAAACAAAAGGGAAAAGAGATGTACTATAAATATATATCGATGAAGGAAGGGACAGAAAACTAGAGGAAGGAAATGAAAGATATCAAAAGTTTTTTTCTGCCCTTGGCATACCGGGTTTTACTACTTATTATCTAAAAAAGGTTCCCCGATTTGGACAGAATTCTGGCATTCTCGGATGTGTATAACAATGAAAGCCATTGTGATTTGTACATAGCAGAGAGATTATGCGTGTATTGATGATACAAGGAGGTGGATTTAGTGTTGTTGCAGGCCCGTTGCCAGGGCTTTAATAACAATCAAAAACCCATTTCCATATTTGGATTTTTTTAATAAGACTTGATGACAGAAGTTATCTTCAATTCGGGATGTGGTGTGACGCGATACTTGTATGGGTGAAATTCAACTAGCTGCACTAGTATAGTATGTGAATAATGTATAGTACAGATTGTCTTCCAGTGGCCACATCTAATTTTTCTGGTGGGGGCCTGGAGAGAAAATTAATCACAAGCTACTTTCTTAGGTGACAAACGAAAACATAAGCCTTTAATTGTGGACAGCAAGGGCAGAAGCTTTACCAGCAAAAAGAAAAGGAATAAAGTAATGAACTACCGAAAGAGAAGTGAAAAAGTGTGTGAAAGCCAAATTTATAGCAACATTGCAATCATCAATGCTCACTTGGGCCTTGCCTTGCCTCAGGGGCACGTTACTACCATCTGTTTTCAACCATCGTGATCGCTGATTCAACAAGACGAACCAAAGAACTTGTTTTTCGATCCAAGTTTTCAACTTGCAAATAAAAATTGATCTGCTTCAACTAGTCTTGCTACACTACTGCATGAAAGCCGAGTCATTGACAAGTAAATGTCACATTGATTGATCAAATAATAAGCATTTACCTGATCATTGGAATTCAATAATGATGGAACCACTTTGTCTAATTGTGGTTCTTATTCTTGAAATTTGAAGATTTGATTCGTTCATAAATCAATCATATCTAGTTAATTGAAAACAACGGAAAAAAGAAGGGATTTATCGTTTCTGGTGCAACATAAAGCAAAGTAAAGCTGTACAAGATCATTCCCAAATCCCAATCCCCAAGCAACTCTTGTGGGTAAAAATATGTAAAACCAGCACAATAGAACTTTAAAAAAAAAAAATCTGAAAATGAAGAAAAGTAAAATGTTGAAGAGTCTTCAGAATGATCAATCATCGCCTCCAGCTCCTACTCCTCGATAACGGATCCTTCGTCCCTCCAACAAGCCATGTTTCCTTGGAAACATCGGTCGAAATCTTGCAATATCCGGCGTCGTATCTCATCACCATCAACTTCTCTTCCACGTTTTCCTTCTCTTCGTCCAACAACGACCTCAAGTTCCTTGACCGCCTCTCTCTGCATCCCTCTTCTTTCACTTCTTCTTCGTCGTTTTCTTGCTCATCTTTCTCCTCCACCCAACTCTTCGCCGGAGCAGAACGACATCGCATTAGCAACAAGGCATTCGGCGGCGGAACGGCCGGGCCAATTTCACAGCTCCCCTGTTTCTCTCTGCTCTGTTCTTTGAAATATGCACCGTTTTGATCTTCTTGCAGAACCATGAACCATTTCGAGAAAACCGCTCGCGACGACTCGTCGTTCTGGCCGACGGTATTATTTTGTTCAAACAGTTCTTCCTCCTCTTCTCCGACCTCCTCGTCATCCGTTCCGATATCGGACTGAGGGAACGCCCCAAAACATCTGAAGTCGAACCGGATGCTCCGCAAGCAAGCAAGGAACTGCAAGATATCTTTTTTGAAGCCGAGCGATTCGATCCAGCTGGGTTTCTTCTTGGTCTTGTTATGGATCCTCTCGATTTCTTCCATTACTGACTGCCAGCTCTTGCAGTCTCCGGGTCTGGGTCGGACTTTGATCTGGCCGGCGCAAGTGACTTTTGGAGACGTCGGTTCGGCGATCTCGGAGTCCATTTGCTTGGTTTTGGCCCACAGAAGAGGGCTGGCTTGGCCGCCCCCGCCGCCTCGCCGGGTGGCGACTTTCTTTAGGTGGTGGTGACGAGGACGGCGCTTCGCGGGCTCCGACGGTCTTGCCGGGCTGCATATGGGCTTTGGCATGAGGGCTAGATGGGCCCGAGGTGGGAAACAAACTAGGAGATCAGCTGAAGGAGCAGATTTTGCTTCTCTTGCTTTCATTGTTGTAACTGTTTGGTGTTTCTGAGTTTCTCTGGGTCTGTGCTTTTAAAAGAAACGGAGAGAGTGAGAGATTGGTTCTGGTTATTGACAGCTTTTCTTTGCTTTTGGAGCCTTTTTAATTTGTGTCTGGTGGTTTATCCTTTTTTCTTCTATAGCAAAAGCACAAACCTGAAACTACCTTTTCCCTTCTTTGAAAACTGGCTCACAAGTGAGCTAGCTAATGAGCTTGTTTCTGTGCCTTTGCCTTTTTCTCTCTTCTCGCTTTCTGATTTGCCAATTGGAGACTAAAGTGCTGGTCACTGAAGTTTGAGTATATTTTCAATTGTTCACATATGTTTTCTTTTTTTTTTTTGTAATTATATGGCTAAATTCCAGTGGTCTAGTTCTTCATCTTCCATGGAACACCATACGATGTAAACACAAAACACTTTGGATTTTGTAATCTTCATTGGATTAAGCTAAATGTCTGATTTTGAAGGCATCAACTTTGCAAGTTAACAATAAAAATGAAGAAACTTGAGGGGTTCAAAGAATCAAGTTAGATGAACAGTCGGATTTTTCTATAACACTTCTAAGGGACAAAATAAGATGGGTGATGCAGTTATGGAAATCAACAAAGCTTCTCTGGTCTATTTGGAAAGTTGAATTCAGTTCAATGTACATTTATCCTCAAGTATTTTTAAATGATTAAAAGTGTTTATTTTTATACATTCCTATTTTTTCAGAACTTTTGAACTAATTGACAAATAACACTTTAAAATATCCGGATAACATTTATTTTTTTATATTTTCAAAAGCATGAATTTTTAGCTTTTCATTATTTACATTGGAAGAAGTGAAAATTTATAGAAACAATTGTTTCTCAAAGAAAATATTCAATTGATAATTGGGAGGATAAAATATTAACTTCAAAACAGTAGAATTAAAAGAAAAACAGTAAAAATGAAATATTTTCTTTTTTAAATACACGAATGGAGTGATGCAATTGGAAGAAATTGAATATTAATGGCCAATGGCAGTGTCGCATTAACATAAGTGGTTAATAATGCACTTTAACCTCCCAATTGAAAAGCCGAAGCCCACGAGCCGTGTTTCATGATCCAATCACACGTTCCACTCGTGACCCGAGCCCATGCCAGTTGTGCCCTCTTGCCCATGAGAAAAAGCATTGGCCTTGGCCATGGTGATGGTGGAGGATCTTTTTCTTTTCTTTCAAATTTGACATCGGTTGATTAGATCAACGCCATTTTATTATGAAGGTGCTACTTAGTTTTAGCTGCTACAAAAATATGGATCTTCAAACCTTAGTTTACATATTCACTTGATTTTGTCATGTGGTCTTAAGACATCGTATTTTTTAATCGTTTGCAGGAATAAGAAATGGTAAATAATATAAAGGCTTAAATGTGCATTTGGTCCCCTACATTTGCTGACTCTAGTGAGCTAATCCTCAAAGTTTGACTCATTAATACTTAGTCCCTCAACTTTAGAAATTGTAGCGAGCTAGTCCTTAGATGGATGGGAACATGGATGGTATTAGTTTTTGTGCTGATGTGGAGTTCGGCTCGGTGCACTGCTTTCTCCCCCAGACTTCGCCGCCACCGCTACCTCCCTATTTCCCAAATTGCCTTCTTTGACCACCAACATCATGAAACCTATGGCACCGAAATTGTCACTAACATCATGAAACCTGACCCCCTTTGCACTAACGTCATGAAACCTATGGCACCAAAGTTGTCACCGAAAATTAGCTCAAAGGTGGCAAGTCGCTAGGGACACCACTGTCGTTTGGCGATCAGCCTTGATTGTCACCAGAAATCAACCTGGACGTGGCAAGTCACCAGGGACCTACCGCCATCTATATTGTGTTGGTCACTGCTTCGCTACCATAAAACACTTCATCGCTAAATTGGAAAACTTTGATCAGATGATGAAAACAGGCTTTACTTAATGTGTTTTATCGGGTAATTCCTTGGGCTCAATTCCCGAATTCATCGATCACCAAGATTTTTCGGCTTGGGGGTTTTGATGCCCAAAAGCTTTTTCCTCAGCTGATTGATGAGGTCTTCATCGGTCAATTGGAAATGGAATCTTGGAGTCGGCAGTTTATGTAGTTCATGCTAGAAAATTGATGAGTCGATGAACTGACAGGTGGAGAGGAATTGAGAAGGGGCTGTCTGCGTTTTCCAGAATAGAAACAAAAAGGCTATTAGTAGTTGGCAACCACTTCTCTCTAACAGCGTCACGGTCATGTGACCATCTAAGCACTAAGTCACACACACTTCCAAACTTTAACTAAGTTGTATATTTATCTGACTTAGAGGACTAAGTTCCAATGACCCAATCTTTAATGACTAACTCCTGCAAGTGTGCAAACTTGAGGAATCAAATGCGCATTAAAGCCTATTTGACACAATTTATAATGCTATCTTTTTTACAAACAAATTAAAACAAATATAAATTTCTAAACCTACCTGAAAAAGTTAAAAGATTAAACAATTAAGAAGGGATGAATGAGTATTAAAATTTAGAATCTATAGTCTCGAGTAAATTAAAGAGAGGAAAATGGCTTAGAGATGGTGAGATGAGAGATTTACATTAAGTTCATTTTAACTTAAGTCAATTAACTTCAAAATAATTTATTCTTACATTTTTTTTATCCATAACTAATTTTAATTAAAAATCAATATTATGTAGTTGCAACGATCCATTGAAAATATAATTTTTGTAATCTTACTAAATTTTTATAAATTTTTTTAGTTTAAGGTATTAAAAAGGAAAAAAATCATAAAAATTTAACAATATCATGAAAATTTACTTTCAAATGGATTATTGCATCTACATAATATTAGCTTTCAAATAAAATTGGTTTCAAGTAAAAAAGATATAAAAGTAAAAATAAGTCAGTTGACTTAAGTTAAAACGAATTAACGCTTACCTTCTATATGTTTTAAAAGAGCTCATTGAGTTGCTTAAGTCAACTCTCGCAAGAAGAAAAGAAAAAAAGAGCAATGATTTATATTTACTTTTGTAAATTTTTTTTAGAGCCAATATCATTTAAAAGCTAGTGCTATATATACATAAGTTTTGATAATCGGTTGAATAGTAATTTTTTTTATAATGTGATATCAAATTTTTATTACTTTGTTTATAGGTTGAGTAAGTAACAATTCATAAAAATTTTAATTACATTATAAAAAAAATTATTTAATGGGTTATTATCCGTTTGACGTTGGTTCTGCATAAAAATTCTGTAGAAACCAATGGGACATAATTTATTACAAAAATCCCATTGATCACTTGACACACTATCAAATAGTTTTCTGTCAGATAGCTAGGTTTCTTAACAAATGCAGTAGTATTAGAGGATCGTGATGCATAAACATTAAATATTATAATAGACTTATTTATTTTTCATGGCAACAAAATCATTATCTTCTCAATTTCAAAGTTTCTCTCATCCGGCGTTTGTTGGCCAGGTGACAACAACACAAAATAGACATAGCTCTTCCACCCCAAACTTGGTTTTGAGCCTCTCCTTCTTCATTTTCCACAGCTGTTAGCATCATTTACTTGTAAATATATGGTTTTGTGTAACAAAAAAAAAACCTCTGGCGGATCAACCACACTCTTCCCTCATATTAAAAGCATTTGTGCCAACCTATGTTTTTGTGAAAATGAAATGTTGAAGGGTAAAAAGCACCCGTCGTCTTTAAACTGAGACCCATATTTCAAATTCATCCCAGAACTACAAAATGTTATACTATTTATCCTTTAACTATGAAAATGTTACATAAGTCGTCTTGCTGTTAATTGTAACCGTTAAAATGGATGGAAAAAATGTAAAAAACTAGTTTAAACCCCTGAAAACCTTCCATTTGTCATAGAAATCTCAAAACTTTTGACTTCTTACAATAAAACCACCTTCTCCTAACTGCCCCTCTTCCTCCATGAGTGCCGCCATCCTTTTCTTCACCCATTCAATTCTCATGTCTTTTGTCGTTGATTCGAAGCTGACCTCCCCATTTGTGAGCCAACCTTCCCTTTTTTTCCTACCAGATTATCAGTGGTTGTCTTCCTCTGGCAGTGCACAATCATCTTCATCCGGTGAAGCACGATTATAAATTATCATATTCCTTTAGTAGTGCTCAATCAAAGAGAAACGACGATGTTGGAGTGTGATTGAAAGGAGATGTCTAAGTGGGATCGAAGTGAAATGACAATAGAGGACAATGATGGGCAAGATCGGAGTGTGACGGGAGAGCACTGTGGAAAAGAACGTTGAATCAATAGGAGAGTCGACGAGCAAGGTATTAAATATTGTTACTGTTAAGTATACTGCACATTATATTTTTAAGGTATACCATACTGCATATCATCACTTTTTTGCAAAAAAAATAAATAAATGTTAGAATATTATTTTAAGATGAAAGAAATTAATTAAAATTTTTTGCACATCTTTATATGTATTCTAATTTTTCTTATCATAATTTGTCAAATATAAATAAAATATATATGATAACAGATATTTGTTATACAAAAAACATAAAAAATATTATATAGAGAGCAAAATAAATATTACTTAGCAAAAAGAAACTAATTTATTGATACAAGAGAAAAAAAATAATACTTTAATAATAATAATATATTTTCTAATAACAAAAAAAAAAAGTAAAAGTAAAAGTAACCAAAAAATAAAAGTAAATATTTATGTTAAAATCTGTGTATTAATTGTATTTTACTATTTTATATATTTATATATGATATTTTGACTTAAAATGATAAAAAAAATATCTCATACATGTCCGCAAAAAATAGAATACTACGGTATATACCTCACGGTATTGTAGTACACTACGGTTTTTAGACAAAATATACATAAAAAGTTACCAGTATGCAAAATATCTTGAAATACCATAGTATACCATGTATTTCGTGTGAAAAAAATAATAAAATGTGAAAACATTTTGTACTACGTATTGTTTACGCATGGTAAGCGGCATACCATGATATTTAATTCCATAGCAACGAAATGGCGATAGAAGATAACGACAATTGATGAGGAAAAATGTCATATTAGCCTTTTGTTCTCTTTTATCCCATGATTAATCATCAGTGGTAGCTATGACGTGGGATGTTAGCAGCAGGATAAAGACGTGATGGTGGCAGATCAACGCCGACCATAGCAAAGGTGAAGGTCATAAAGGGGGGAGGAGCGAAGGTGAAAGTCATGACAGGACGATAGTTTTACTATAAGATATAAAAATTTTGAAGTTTTTATGACAAATGAAATGTTTTTTAGGGTTAAAACTAGTTTTTCACTTTTTTTTCCGTCCATTTTAATGGTTGCAATTAACAATAGAACGATTGGTGTAACATTTTCATAGTTAAAAGATAAATAGTGTAATGTTTTGTAGTTCAAGAATGAATATGAAACATGGGTCTTAGTTTAAGGATGACGGGTGCTATTTATCCAAATGTTGAACTTCACATAGCTATTATGATGTCATCATACAGCACTTCACCTCTTAACTATTGATTTTTGGTTAGATATTGAAGATCTCTGGCACACTAATTAGAAAACTTTCAAGAATAAATTCAAAGGAAAAGGCAAAAGAAAAGTGTTTGGATTGAGTTGGAGTCAAGAATTGTAATGATACTTGAGGAACCTATGGTAGGTGGAATAATTTTTATTATAAGGGAGGGAAGTTGTGGTTAACTAAAAAGGAAGGAGGCATAATGAGGGCAGTAATGCAATTGAAAGCATAAGGATGAATGGAGCCCCCATTTATCCATTACATATTTTAAAACTTACACTTATTATTATTATTATTATTATTATTATTATTGTGGTATTTCAAACTTAATTAGGCAACTTTTTCCAGTACTCAATTGTAGTGCACTTCATCTTTAAAAAAAAAAATGATTTGTGGCCATGATTATCATCATGAGATTGGGGGGTTGCACGAATATGATTTATTCCTTTAACATATTAGTAACCCATAATTTGGCTATTTTTATCTATGATTAAAGAACTTTGCATCCCATCCCATTTTGGAATGTCTGTCTCAGTGCTTGTGTTTATTGTGAATCTTAAAAAAAAAGTTAAAAATGCAGATAGTGTGCATTGGAAGCAATCATCTCATTAGTAATCAAACTTAACTTTCTTATTCTCCAACAAAAAAGTGGGAACTCGAGATTCTTTTATAGCCGCTATTTGACAGGCAAATTGATAAACAAAACACTTGTAATCATGATTCAATGAGATAAATATATTTAATCTCGAAAATTCTAAGTATATATATTTCATCAAGTTTCCTCTTAAGCGTTCAACTTTTTATTCACTTTTTTTGTAAATATTGTACTGTGATGTTATACTGAAAGGCCTAAATTCAAGAATCAACATTGAACTTCCGTTACTATTTCCATCAGCACATTAATACTCTTTTTGTGTCCATCAAAATTTGAAAATTGTGCATATTAGGCGCATTGAGTGTCTTAATTAAAAAAAATGCGAAATTACAAGCCGATAATTTCTCCAAATCTACTAACTCATAAAAGGATACAAACTGATACTAAAATTTTGCTCAGTTAAAGCATTCATTAATATAATGAACATAGTTTTAAATTTTTGATAGGCGGATGGACATGAGAAAAAGTTTAATTGGAAAAACGAACGCATTTGTAAAAGTTTAGTTATCATTTTGGAGCCTACTGTAAATAATAGGAGAAAGCACACTCTGAGCCCTAATTTATTTTTATTTTACCAAATTAGTCCTAAAAACTCTTGATTTACCAAAGAAGTTTTAAAACTTATAATTCACATTTTGCCAAGTCAGTTCTAAGTGTTTTACTTTTAACAAAAAAATAATTAAGTGTTTTACTTTTAACAAAAAATAATAACAGGCCAAGTGGCTCCATTATCTCCAATAACCAAATTGACTGTTGTAAAACAACATTTTAAAACTCTTATCATTCACAAGTGTGTGGTGAAGTTGTGTGTGTGGTGAGTAATGGGTTAATCCCACACAGAAAGTGTATTTGACAGTGATTGATTACCAAGCTCTTAGTTGAACCTTGGTTAAGCTAGCAACCTTGAGAAGAAAGCAAACAAGAAATGCAAATGGAGTGAACTAAACTAAACTACAAAGCTGATTACGAAAGGTTTTTATTATCGATGCAAACTTTTTTTTCTAAAATTTCAATACTTGATGGGCCAATTATGTTTATTGAGTTTGTTTACCCAATTTTTGCATTGGAACCTTACTCTTCCAATGTAGACACCCTCACGGCCTCACCCCTGAAACTAATTAATTAAACTCTCAAATTAATCAAGTAGTTTATAGGTGGAATAATTTCTGAACTCTCTCTATTTGTTGGAGTAGGGATTATTTCTTGGAGTGCTACTCTTACAAGTGAGACTTACTTGCCCCCCCTAAACTACCTATTAAGTATCTCACTTATTGTGTGATTTATAGGTGAATTAATCTTTAATACCCTTTAATTATACTTACTTAGGACCTTTAGCTAGTTTATTAAATAAACTCTAAACTCTTACCCCTTTCTCTAGATCCAACAAAACCAAGCTCTTTCAAATTGTAATTAGATCTAAAAATAAGCTTGGTAATTATGGACAAATCAACACTTTATCCAAGAAAAAGAGGAAACAAATCAACTATATATATATATCTCCAAGAGAGAGAGATAAAGAGAAAGAGTTTTGAAAAATACCACAACAATTAAACAAAAATAGTTTAATACAAAGTAGCTACATCCTAGAAAGTAGATGATATCTACTACACACAACTTTCTAGATCACTGGATTAATCTAATTATGCAATGCATGATGACAGTGTCTTATTTAGTCTTAGTGAATGAAAGTACTATTGAGTGGTTTAATCCTAAATGCGGTTTGTGGCAAAGGAATCCACTTTCTTAATATCTATTTATTTTATGCAGTGAAGCATTTTTGAGTTATTTGAGTCATTAGTAGAAAACTAATTGTATTTTGGGGATAAAAGCTGACATTTCTGGTCCTTCTGTTAATAACTTATTCTTTTTTTATGACTGTTTTATCTTCTTCAAACCAGACTTGGATATAGTTAATCATCTTAAGGAGGCCCTCCACCTTTACCATATGGCAGCCAGACAGAAAGTTAATTTACAAAAATTTGGCTGGACTTTTAGTAAGAATATCCACAATAACTTTGTCTATTTATTTAGAAGGATTTTACCATTTACTATTAATAAGGCCATCATTAAATATTTGGGGATTCCTTTTGATTATGATTTCAGCAAAACCACATCCTATGATTTTTTTACCTCCAAGATTGAGGCGCAGTTAGCTTCCAAAAAGTGGAAGCCCTTTAATCATGCTGGGAGATTGACACTAATTCAATATTCACCATCCTCCATACCAGTGTATATGATATCATTGTTCCATCTATTAGTTATGATTGGTGACAACTTATCCAAAATGTGTGTGAAAATTTGGTTGAAGGGAGCAGATCAGGAGAAGGGCATGCAATTTAGAAATTGCTTTACTCTTTCCTTTCCTAAAAAGCAAGGAGGACTAGGGATTTTGGACATAAAGTTATTTAATCATGTTTTACTAACGTATACCTTTTGGTGTTTGATACACAAAGATCCCAACTCTCTCTTCATTCATGTTCTCCAGACTAAATATAGGTGATCCACATCCTTGTAGAAAGCCGATAAGGGTTCAAACCCTACTTCTATTTGGAAAAGCCTTATCTTTAATCAAGATCTGCTTATCTATAACCTATGTTGGACAATTGATAATGGTAGATCAATAGACATTTGGAATGATTATTGGATCTCGGGATACTCACCATCCACTTTTTGTGAGCACACAACCTCCTCAATTGCCTCCTCTATGTTCACAACTGTGTTAGATCTTTGGGGCATGATACAACAGCTTGGAATATTCCTAGGTTATCATGCCTTTTTGCAAGTGAAGTTGTTCAGGCTATTTTTCCCCGGATAAGTAGAAGTTCATTCGGACTAGATTGGCCTATTTGGGATTATGCCAAAGATGGGGTAGATTCAATGGCCGGGGTTCATCTTCTACACCAACCATTACAAAATTACCATAAACAATTATGGGCAGAAAAATTTCCTGATAAGTTCAAGATCTTCATGTGGAGGTGTATTCACAATGCTCTTCCTACCATAGTGGAACTGAAGAAAATGGTTGTGGTTGATTCGCCCTAGTGCCCCCCGTTGCACTAGAGCTAATGAAGACTCAAAGTATCTTTTCTTGTTTTATCCAAAATCTGTAGTTGTTTGAAATTTAACTAAACTCTCATAAAGGAGCTAATTCTATAATTACTCGAGGTGGCTGTAATTGTGCATGATATCATGATGACCTCAAAATTCAAGGCAAAGGCTTTTACCTTAGCCCAACCGACTCTGCCACCATGCATTACCAGTTGGGATATTCCCAATTTAAACTCCCTGCCTACTCTTTCCTATATCTATAGGGCATGGAACCCAGTTATTAAAGTTGGTGTAGTGGCATGGGTGGCAAAATTTTTCCCTCTAAGATCTTGGGATTCTAATGGCCGAATCCTAGGAAGCTATCATTCTCCTTTAGCTGCAGAAGTTTAGGCTATCTTAGATGTTCTTGAATATACAACCAGCAATAGTTTGATCAACATTACTATCCTTACAAATTGTTCCCAAGTTGTAGCTTTAATCTCAAGCAAAGGCTTCTGTTTTCTTGGAAGTTGCAGAGCCGGTTACTAGCATATGTTTATTGGTAGAAATTTTTAACCGCTTATCCTTTTTGGTGGTGAAGATGAGCGTAGTTAGCAGTGCACATAAGATTGCTACTTACTCTCTTAAGTCTCATTTAAGTTCTAGTTCTTAATTTCATTTATGAGTACCAAAAAAAATTAATACACTAAATTTAATTTAAGAATTACACTTTGACCTTATAGATTTCAAAATATACTCTTATGCCTATCTTTTACAGAAACATATAAAGGAAAAAAAATTACCTATATTTACAAAAAAGAAAAATATGATAGTTTAAAATGTAATTGTTATAAAAAAATGTTAGACGTGTTAAATTTACTAAAAGACTAATACTAAGTTAAACTTAAAATTTTAAAAGTTGATATTGCATAATAAAGAAAAGAGATGGGGGCAAAAGTGTGTTTTCAAACATAGGGTGCAAAATTGTAATTTGCTAAATATCAGGAAGTGTAATTAACTCAAAATAAAATCAACCAAGCAAAGTAGTGGAGTAAACTACGTGATTCAGACACAATTTATTGCAGCAACTTGTTGTTTGGGAGGCTGATGCAAGAAAGTAAAGTTTGGAGACCAAGAAGACAAAGAACAATAATTTAACGACATAAATTTTGTAAATTGGAAGGTCAAATGACAGACAATGAAGTTTGAGTACCAGTAAAGAAAAATTCCAGAACTGAGGGACCTTTCCATAATTTACCCTTTTTTTGTTTCTGGATGATTTCTTTGGTTAGGTCGACACTGTTCACTTTCAGCGCAACACTTTATGTAGTTTTCATCTATAGTATTTTCTAATTCTTACTTAGTACATACGAGCCTTATTTTGGCCCAAAACTTTGGAATCCAAAACGCTTAGTCTAAACATTTTAACACCAACCAATTGACACTATTCAATAAATAATAAGAAAATGTTCAACTTTAGAAATACAGTGTAATATAATGTATAATTGGGGGAGGGTGGGAGCGTTCCATTTGAGTTTAGGACTTGGGAGGCCTGATCCTAGCCCAAGCCCAAGATTAATACTACTCCAACTCCGATTAGGCTTAGGGTAAGCGATTGTTGCCCCCAAATCTTTTGACTGTCTTGGACTTGGAGATTGCCGGTAGGTCTCGCCCGAGCTAGCATCTGATGATTCACCGTACGAAGGCGAGCCGAAGTTAGAGGCAAGTCTCTAATTTTCTGAAACAAATTTAGATTTTTAATCGCTCTTATGATAGTTGGTAATGAAGGCTAAAGCCTTCGCAAAACCCCAGAATAATGACGCCTCATCTCCGCAAAACCCTTTGCTCGCTTTCTCTCGGTTACCCTTCACGCCCCCAGAAATCCCCTGTCGCTTGTTCCATTTCGTTCGTCTTATTTTCTTCCTCTGCAACCAGTGATTCGAAGTCTGGTGTTGTCTTGGCCGATTATTTGATTCACAGGCATCAATTTTCCCCAGAAGTTGCCCGTCAAGCCTCTTCGTGGAGAAAGTATTTGAAAAGGCCTAACAATTGCGATTCTATACTGTTCTTTCTAAAGGAGTTTGGTTTCTCGAAATCCCAGCTGCAGGACATTGTCCAGAAGAGACCCAGTATTCTTTCGGCTAATGTCGAGGTCAGCATCAAGCCCAAAATAAAGATTTTGCAGCAACATGGATTTGGCTTGGATGAAATAGCTGACATTATTTTTGTTAATCCATGGATGTTTAGAAGGAGCGGGGAGAAGCATCTCGAACCAACAATTTCTGTGTTGAAGAGTCTTCTAGGATCGAATGATGCTGTCTTAAAGGTTTTGAAATGGAATAATTGGTTCCTGCAAACTGATTTGAAGAAGACTATGTTGCCTAATGTGAATTTCCTGAAGCGTTGTGGGATCAGTGATGAGCAAATTTTTAAGTTTGTTCATAGTTTTCCTCGGCTTTTCTTGCTCTCGCCAGAGCGCTTGGAGGGGTATGTTAGGAAGGTTGATGAAATCGGATTCAATAGGAAGTCGAAGCAGTTTCTGTCAGCTGTTCGGACATTAAGTTCAATGAGCGAAGAAACCTGGCAACAAAAATTGGAGCTTTTTAGGAGCTTGGGGTTTTCGGAGAATGACATCATTTGGTTGTTTAAGAGGCAGCCTCAGGTGTTTGCTGTTTCTGTGAGGAAGATAAAGGAGGTGACAGGGATGTTAGTTAGCCGAAAGGATGTTGATCGTTTGTTTATAGTCAAGCACCCAGAATTGCTCATATACAGTGTAGAACGACGACTCAAACCCCGTCTGCTAATTTTTGATATTCTGGAAGGTCAGAATTTGCTACCGAAAAAAATTAGCTTGACTCAATTTTTCAAGATCACTGAAAATGACTTTCTGGTGAAGTGTATTCTGCCTTACAGAAATGAGCTGAAGGGACTGCAGAACATTTTGCCTAATGCAGCGATGTTGAAGCAAGTTGTTCCCAAGTCAAATTTTTAACAGCAATGTTGTGCCGCTACATGAAATATGTCTTGTTAGCTTCATAGGATTAAGATTTGATCGGCATCATCTTTTACTCTTGTTTTGTTGACTTGAGCTTTGCTAGTATATCATTCAGTAATGTTATGTTTCCTGTACTTCTCAGTGATTTTCAACAGCATGTTAAAGTAGCATCATTGGTTATTTCTTTATGGGGACATCTTCTTTGTCTATTCAGCTATATTATGCAGTTTCATAATTGTATTAGCATTTCTGTTCTAGGGTGACAACACCAACTCTAATGCCACATTTAGGCCTTGTTTAGCATTAGCGTCAACGATTAGCGTTAGAGTTTTGAAAAAACTATCCAAGTGTAGCTTTTGGTTTTTAACTTCAGTGTTTTCATCTTAACCATTAAATAAATTATCTAAAACTCTAATGCTAATAACAAAAGTTGTTCTCAAACAGGGCTTTAGCTTACACATCATGTGATAATGTTAAACAAAAAAGGAAAAAATATCATTTGGTACTTTAGTTATTTATTTCATTTTGTTTGACTATTAAGGGATCTGCATTATGAAATAATAAAATAAATACTCTGAAATCTACTTGCATTGCAAAAATTGGATTAACATGAAGAAAGGTTTTCAATACTTAAGAGTGTTGCAAGATGAAGAGGGCTTCTATTCAGGAAGGTGACTGGCCCTGAACCTTTCAGTGTGATAACTTTGTACATATGCAATAAGGTTTTTGCTTTGTTTGACAAAGCAAACTTTTGAACTCTGCCAAATTGACAGCAAAACTCGGATGAAAAGAACTCTTGGTTTTGGCCCACAGCAAAACTCTTCAACTAGCATTCATTTCCTTTGAGGAATTACTGTGCAGAATGGGTCTCTGTAGGCCTTTCGACGTGTGCCTGTTATGGTACTATAATTGCACTATGACAGTGTTGTTATAGTGTCATGACTCTTGCTCTAAGTTGCAGGTGCTTATCAGAAACTGGAGTGTTGTTTTGTTGATTCTGTAATAGCTTAACATGGAGGAAGGGCTCACAGCACTATCACATGGAGGTCAAGTTTCAGCAGAGCGTTATAAGGAGGGCTTCTTATGGTGATTAGCTCTGTATCTTTCAGTGTCATAACTTTGCACTTAGGGCTTATCTTTTCTTCTGCTTTGCAGTAAAAGAATTTTGAGGAGTTATTGTTGCCATTTCTGCATATAGGACCAATGCTAGCTCTCTGTGGTCAAGTCCTCTATAATTCTATCCACAAACCTGTACATTTATGTTTTCCAGCTCCAACTGTCCTGCTAAAGGCTCATCAAAATATTTGAAACCAAAGCTGCAGAGTGGACAACTCCAACTCCAACTCCAACTCTGGCACACAGAACCACAACCAGCGACAAGGCGCTGGAATGCTGCTGTGAGATCATGTAAGGCATTTTGAGTTCAATTATGCACCTTATTCCCCCCTGAATCTGCTCGTACAGCCTCTTCAGAAGTATCTTAAAAGGCCTCATATTTGTTATTCTATGCTGCTGTATCGCAAATACTTTGGTTGATTATATTTTCTAGAAGAAATCAAGTATATTTTTTTTGCCGGTTAATATTGACGGCATCAAGCTCAAGATCAAGATTTTCCAGGACCATGGATTTGGACTGGATGATATTGCTGTTTTAGTTTGTCTGTATCCATGAATGTTTAAAACAAGCACTGAAACTTATCTTGAACCAAGCATTTCCGTGTTGAAGAGCATAGCTTTTAACTGCACTTTGCCAGATTACTGATGAAGAATTTATGGTCTGATGTGTTCAATCAGCTGAAGGGGCTACAGAATGTTTTTCCTATCACAGCCGTATTGGATTTCCATCCAGGGATTTTGTTGCATTTGGCTTTAGTATGTGGAAGATGTCCAAACTAGGGCCCCTGAATTTTCTGGTGCGTTGCTGTTACTTAAGTTCATTGGATGTATGGTTTTGTTTCATGACTGATAGCTCTGCTTGAAATTGTATTCGATTGTTCTCCATGGTTATTGGACTGTGGTTTCCCCTTTATACCTTTCTCTTCTCCTAGCACACATTTGGTCACCCCCAGTGGCGAAGCCAGGTTTTTAGGCTTGGGGGGTTTGGCGGATGCAAGACCAGCAATGGCTAAAACCTAGAAAAAAAAATTATTTAAAAAATTATTTATAAAATTAACTTTTATAAAAAAAATATTTAAATAATTATTTAAAACGTTTACTTTTTGTTGTAAATTCATCTCTAAGTTCTCAACTGTTATATATTTGTTTTAATTTAGTTACTAACAACATTAACTGTTGGTGAAATGGTGAATTTGTAATGTCAGACAATGATTTTGGATGAATATGCAATAATTAAGAGGTTGAGGACACAACTTGCAATGACAAGTAAAGATTTATAACTGTTGGCGCAATTTACCCTTTTAATATTCTTCACCAGTTCAGGGGGGAAAATTTCGCACTTGGTCCTTAACTCCTCACAAAATAACTAAATTAGTATCTAACATTTATAGACTTCCAAAATTCTTGGGGGCAGCAGCACCCCCCGGCCATATGCCTCCGCCACTGGTCACCCCCCTCCCCACTTAAACATCACATGAATGTTTTCATTGGTTGAAACTATAAAGGCATGAGTCAAAGAATATAAGGCAGCATAACCGTTTCCTAGTATACATAAAATGAGCAACTCGTGAATTAACATTTAAGAGCAATGCTCACTGAAACCCTGCAATTATATCCTGTTAGCGGCTTCATCCTGGAGAACAACTGTTTTTGCTCTTTCTTTCAGATATGCACTCTTAAGCGGGCTACTTGGACTTGTCTCATTAGTCATGCAGCAATTTCTGTTTCCTCGACATTGTACGTAAGGTTGTATCGCTGATAGTTTAGTTTCTTTTCTGTTTGTAATGTCTTTTCAGCTGTATTATACTTATCCCAGAGCTCATTTTGAGACATTGTTTAGATTAGTGATCCTTGCCCTAAATTCTCTAAATTCTAGCTTCATTGCGGACACGAGATTACGGTTTGATGGTGCTGTAACTGCTTATGATGGAGGAAGGCTTGCAAGAGTTTCGCTCTCCAAAGATAAATATGAGAAGGTGACTACCCCTGTACCTTTTAGTGTCACACATGACACATCTGCACACACCCATGGGGATAAAGCCCTTCATGGAATTGTTGCATGCTATGTTGCACTTGGCCTGGTGCATCACCAGATCAATCCTGCAGAATGTATAACAAGGGAACTGCTATATGCCACGAAAAAACAGCAACATTTTTTATTTGCCTTGGAAATACTGCAAAAATCTTCAGGTACTTTCATTATATCAACCATAGGATAGGACTACCATCTCAAGAAGTAGCAGTTCGTTTCTAACTATCTTTGACCAATGCAAACTCTGCAGTCGAGAGTGGGACCATTTGAGCCGTAGGCCTCAACATCTGTTTTCTGCTTAACCCATCTTTACTCCAGTGGCCAAATACCGGTTATTGAAAACACCAGATCATCTTATCTAGGTCTAGATCAAAAGAGCAACATCTAGCCCATCATCTAATGATTTTGACGATATAGATTTCAAAGGCGGCTGGGCTGGGGCATTAATTCTAAACAATCTATATGATCAAAATCAATATTGTTTCTGAGAAGGAATTAGGAAGAAGAATTGCCAATGCCTGAGCATTGAGTCACCAGAGAGTCTGTCATTCATTCTACAAGGATCTCACATATACAGAAACCTGAAGCATATGAAAGTAGTATATACAATCTGCAAAACCCAAAATTTAACGCCCGGAAGAACCAAAATTCAAAAGGAGTTCATTTCCAGCATGTAGCTCTGACGCTTCACCAATTCCCTCACCATCTCCCCGTATACGCCTTCCCCAAACGTCTCCATCGCCAAAGCAGCATCCTCCCCATCCCCACCGCCGCCGTCTCCCACCGCCCTGACCACCACAAGCGTCCCCCCCATCCCTGTGTCGTGCCTCATCCTCATTGTGACGCAGGGCACCACCGTCCGACCCATTTCCTCGCTCCCACTCACCTGCCCGGCGCGCGACCTCCACTCCCTCAGCCCCTCCGTCTCCATCACCACCACCCCTTCCCCTTCCCGATCTTCAAGCACCAGCCTTTCCATCTCCTCATGCTCCACAACTACGTCGTGCAGGAGAAAATGCCTGACAGAAGCCGCGATTAACGCGCTTATCGTCCACAGCACCCTAGTCTTCAATCCCTCCGCGAAATCTGACGATTCTGAGGGGGTGCGAAGGCCGAGAATCACACAGGTCCTCAGGGTTTCGCCAAATTCAGCCCTCCATCTGACGGTGGTGCCCTTCTCCAAGCTCAGATCGCCGGAAGGAAGCTCGATTCGTAGCTCCCGGATGCAGAGGAATTGGGAGAGGATCTGCGCGGGTGACGTCTGGGACAATTGCCTGGCTCCGGCGGCGGGCTTGGGAAAGACGAGACCGAGGAGGGATTTGAGGAAGGACAGAAGGAGGGATTCGGAGTCGGCGTCAGATTCGGGGGAGATGACTCGGTCAATGCGGAGGAGGAGCGAGTCGGTCTCGGGGACAAGAGAGTTGAAACGCCTGGAGAGGGAGCGGCAGCGAATGAGGGCCTTGACGTCGGAAACGGCGTTGAAAATTTGGAGGACGAGAGAGTCCGGCAGCCGATCAAATGCGTCCATTACGCCACCCTGAATCCTGATTACCCTCGCTTGGCTAAGATTACGTAAATACCTGGTTCCGGGTTTTACGAGGAATACTGGGTAAGAATACGTTAGAATCCGGATGCCGATTGCATAAATTTGGGTTTAAATTGGTAAAATCGATAAAGGAAAGGTATGAATTATGTTTATTTTTTGCTGCCCTGAACAGGTTAAATCGTTTTTTTTTTAATGTTTTTAACAGTTAATTTACTTTATTTTTATTACTTAAATTTTCAATGTACAAAATTTATATTTTTTTAATTCTTATTAAACTCCCACTATACAAAATTTAAGTTATGTTTTTACCAATTTTAGTTTTGTAGGTAAAAATGAGAAAAAAAAACCACACTTTAATTTTCATGAGCATAAAATTGTTTTATCTCGTGATAGAGGAAGTATATTAAAGGGAAGGGCACCGAAAAATGACAAGGGTTTGAGTTGAATTGTTTAGGAAAACCACAAAAAACCCCTAATGTTTGGTTTAACTTACATTTTTATTAGGTTGAAAACAAGTTGAGTTAAGCTGAATAATAGGCTAGTCATGTTTGGTTTGAAATATCTATTGAGCTTAATATTTTGTTCATATTTAGATTAAAAATAATACAAATAAAGGGCAAATTTCACCGGTCATCCCTAAGCTATATTTAATCTCACTTATTCATTCATAAACTATCAAATGTTGCTTAATCATACTTAAATTATATCTAATGTTGCTTAATTGTCCTACCGTCTATCATACTGTGAAAAATAAATGAAAAAGTGATGTTACATCAGTAATCACGTCATTTTTCTATGTCACATCAACAGCCATATTATTTTTCTGTTCATCCTCAACGATTGTGATAGACGACATAACGATTCAACAATACCAGATATAGTTTAGGGACGATTAAGCAAGACTTGATAGTTTAAGGAAGAATAAGCAACATTGATTCTAGTTTAGGGACGCCCGATGGAGTTTACCTTATACAAGATAAGAGCAATTTTTTAACTAATCAAGCTCGAGTCAAGTCGAGCTATCCATGTAAACTAAGTAAAAAATTTAAAACCAAGCGTGCTAAGTTGAGTAATAAGTAAATCAAGTTTTTTTTTTTTAAAAAAAAATTGTGTATCGATTTGAAATTTTGTTCAAGTTTACTTATTAAAAGTTTGAACAAGCCATGAAGAAGCTATAAATCGAGCTAAACTTGAGCTGTTGGTCATTTCTCACTTTTAACTTTCCCTCACCTTAATTTTAAGAACATGCACTTTTCCCCAAATTATAACGTCCACCACTCCATTTATTAAGATGGTGTACTCTAATGCTTGTACTATATTGTGCATATCAACTGTAATGTTCATCTCAAGCTGCCTCCAAGCCAGTTATTGCTAAATATATTTCTAATTTTCATAATTTATGTTATGATTAACGTTAATATTATAACTTCTTACAAAATCCTCTATCAATAGGCATTCGGGTGTAAGAACAAGCGCCCCTTGATTCTTCAAACCTAAACCCTAAACAACCATCGTCACCCTCAATTTCACTAACTAATGGCCAAATACTACCCAAAGTAGACCATTCCTTTGCTCATATCTGCAAATCAAACCCTTAATCTTCCACTTTCGGTGCCAATTGAGCTCAATGCATAGGTTTCTAAAGCATATCTAGCCATTGCCCCTAATTCTTTCTTTCCTGGTTCATTTTTCCTGGATGCCCTATTCAACGTTTCCTAGTTGTCTTTTGGTCTAGCTTTTCTTATCATCATCTCTCTGCTTGTCCCCTATCATCTTGGTAGAAACATTCTTTAGCACCTTTTAGTTCTGCTTTGTGAACAATTTGTTCACTGCCCGTTCATCCCATCTATTTGCTCTATTTTAAAACCCATATTACTGTCATGAAGTACACCATTCTAGCACTACATTCTCAAAACCATAACCACTCAAAAATTCCCACAATGGGTGCCTTTCCCTAAAGAGTCCTTATACCATCACAGACTATTATAGTCTGTGATGAATCTGAGCCGTTGGATTTGTGGGGCCCATTATGAGTCTCATAAATCTGACAGCTAGATCCATGACAGACCATAACAATCTATGATGGTGACATTTTCCTTCCCCAAAAGCATGTGCCCCAAAAAGGTCTAGCCTTCTTACTTGACAGTGATATCCTCAATGCTACTAGCAACTACCTACAACTTTCATTGTTAATCATGATCGTTGACTGTTGTTGGTTTACTCCCCAGTATCTTTAATCCTACAAATCATATGCTTAGCAACTTGAAGGTTCAGTTAAAAATGGTAGCTCAGTTGGCCAAAACAAATTCATCATTCGTTTCCAAAACCTTCAAGACTTGTAGACAATCTGTCGAACATGGATGGAGCGATCATTGTGCTCCAAAGGGGTGCAACCATTGCTCTGTCAAAAGGAACCATGTATTTTACTCAATCTCGGTGTGGCTTCAAGTCCATCACATTCCACTCATATACATCAACCATTATGTAGGTCATGACATAGTAGAAAGTCTTGGATAGGGTGCTAGATATAAATCTTAGCGCCTTGCTCATTCCTGGCTTCTATTTGTGAAACAATAATGGTGAAGACATGTGGATCCAATTCTAGTATGAAAAGATCTTCAAAATATGCAAAAAGTGTGGTTGCATCAGACATTCCTGTGCCCACTGCCCAATGCCAATTTCTAAGGCATTTTCACATATTGCAACCGTTTATTGTGGATACAGCTCTCAGACATGGAGAACGTCCAAAAAAGTACTCACGACCACTATTCAACAACTCATTTCAAGCCTTCGATCCTCTAGACTGAAGCACGATGCACCACAATAAACACCAGGCATACGCTTATCATCGATGTTTAAACGAGTTGAAAAGGGTAGCCTTACATTACCAATCATTATCTGATGAGAAAATCAACCAAATGATTATAGAAACAGCTACGGCTCTTGTCAACCTGATCCATACTGACCTAATCCAAAATAAAGACCCTCACAACAATGTCAAAAATTGTTGCGTGTATGCAAATGGCTTTAAAACTACACTCTACTTACAAGTGCATGAAACATTTTGTAGCAAGGGAGAGTGGGTGTTGATTCTATGATGATTGTTAGTTGAATTGAACAATTACCACTATTATCACAATTCACCTTAGTTAAAACCACTAATAAATAAAAAACTCTACTCAACTCGGTAAATTTACTTCAATTAAATAACCTAAATTTCTAAGACCAAACAAACACTTAACGATTAATCAAAGACAATAGCTCTTACTACCTAAAAGGTTTTCTTGACATTAAAGATAAGCACACTTCCTAAGGTGTTCATTACTTGACTAGATTAAGTTGGTGAATTAATTCTAGAGTTTAGATTCTTCTATTTGTTCTCCCAAGCTAAGAAATTCTCTCTTCTATCAAGGCTAGTAAGGACTTCCATCACTCATACTAACCTAGAAAGATGCATTAACAAGACCCTTTGTACTCATTTTCTTTTGTAGGATTTACTTTATTTGTGCTCTATGAGGTATTTGTTGTTAGTGTTGTGCCCAAAAAGCCAATCATGAGATGATTGTATTTTTGCACATTGAGTCATGATATTTTATTGAGACATTAATCCAGCAATTTTGTTTGTTGTTTTGTTTCTGCGTAACGTAATAAACATAATTGTAACCCTAGAATAATGATATTCTTAAACATCCATAGTCTAGTATTATTGTGGAGCGGGTTGCAATAATACATAATGACTAGCATATGTGGAGACTAATATGAGATATGTAGTCTACATATGGGTACAAGTTGGAAAACTTGTGTACTGGACCGACCCACCATGAGAACACTTCATGGATCGTTATATGAGTGTCATAAGTGATTCTCATAGTGATCATGGTATATGTAGTCCTTCGACCTAAGATCATCAAGATTCCCTACATGTGAGTCACATACTTTGATACTTTCCTTTGTTGCTCGTAACTAAGTGAACTTGAAGGAGGTCATTGGATATGTCACATATCATGCGGAGGGATTTGTATGATCAAGATGGGATTTGTCCCTCCTATGTAACGGGACTGATATCTTCGGGCCCCTTGATAGAGTGAGACTTAGAAAATGCATGGTCATGCTCCGATGAGTTGATATACGATATCAATGTCATCAGTTTAAGTTGGTCTACTCGGTAATCAAGAAACCAAAGATTGAGCTATACGAGAGTGACACATTCCATGTCTCGTGCTTAGTCTTGATATCTTGGACAAAGGGACAATGGCATATATCGATGATGATCATAAAGGTTTAGTCGATTCACCGACAATCTTGTCACTTGGGTAGCAATGATGTGTTGCTAGACACCGCTCATTGCTTATGATCATAAATGTGATTTATGATCATTGCCAACATGGCAAGAGCCTATTGGGTCACACACATAGAGCTATTTGGATCATTAGAGTGCATGGGCTAATTATTTGGGTTATGGTTTCACTTTAATTTCATATTAATAATGGGTCAAAGAGTTGAGCCATTATTAAGCCCGAAATTAAATCCTAATTGGATTAGGGCTTTGAAACCCATTAGGCCTGGAAGTTGAGTCTCACTATAAATACAACTTTTAAGTGAGAAATTCACAGGTCTCCTTGCCCTAGCCTCCCAAAAGGACAGCCGCACTCTTCTCTTCAAATTCCTTGGAGGACGCAAGCTAGCACTGCGAGCGCAAGAGAAACGCATCTGCCGGGACGTGGTGGAAGCATGGTGATCCCGAGAGGCTCGTGTGGATACCATAGAGAGCCTGAACACATCAACTGTTCAGGTTTTGTGATTCGACTCTACAGTTGAGTGACAGATCTCAACCGAAAATTAGGTATGAAATTTTCGAACACCTGGTTTACCCCGTTTTCACTTGGATCCTTGAGGGTTTCGGTTAAATTCTACTACGCTGTTTGGCTCCTGAAACCCAACATTTGTATAGCATAAATCATTGTTACCTCTTTCAATATCCATGCGTTCACTCCAATATCCACTTCTTAAAATTGTATAGGGCATAAAATTTTTCAAAGTGTGACACATTCTTATTTTGTGTGGTAACTCTTTTTCACTTTTTAAGTATGCATTTAACTTGGCAAAAATTCTTTTTATTCTAAATATTAGATAAAATCTAATACTACTACTTAACTAATAGCAAAAACAGAGTTAAATTTACTAAAATGCTTGGAATATATATTTTTTGAAAAAGAAAAGAAAAAAAATATTCCCTCCGTCCCGAATTGTTTGAAACATTTCAATTTGGCACAAAGTTTAAGGCAGCCCCACTTTTTACCATTATTCGAAGTTTTGCCCTTTGTTTTCTCTGCTGTTTTGAGCCTTCACTTTTGGCCAGACCTATCTCAATCTCTGTTTCGGTTTTAGTTCCTGTCCTTGTCCCTGTCACAACATGAATCGGTCGATCGGAGCAACCAGAGGCGGGGGAGGAGAACATTCGCCTCGATCTGCTATTGCCTCGTTGCCTCCATCCGTTGCCTAGTTACCTCCGTCCATTGCCTATCTTCGCCATCAAATCGCCGTCCATTGGCTCGTTGCCTATCGCTGTCGAATCGCCTCACCCATCGAATCGCCTTTTATCACCTCGTCACCTATCTCTGCCATCAAATTGCCGTCAGATTGTCTTCGCCCGCCATTGAAATCTCCGCTAGAATCACAACCAGATGAAAGAAAAAGTGAGCAGAGATGAAATGGCGAAGAGAGAGAGAGAGAGAAAAAGAGAGATGAGTAAAAATGAAGGTATAATAATAAGTGAGATGAAAAAAGTTTATTAAATAAGAAAATATTTCAAAGAATTTAGGATGACCAAAAAAAGAAAATATTGCAAAGAATGCATACAAAAGGAGTAATAAGTTAACTATATTTCCAATCAATTTAGCTTAAGCTTCAATACTTCTCAATAACGTCAGAAATTTGAATTCTCATAAGTCATAAGTTTTTACGTCCAATTAACATCACGTCATATCAACATTTTACTAGTTTGAAAAATTTTGGAAAAACAATTAATTTGTTTTCTTGTATTTTTTTTTATAGTCAGAATAAAGGAGGAAGACAAACTAAGGAAAGATGAGTAAATTGTATTAATGGTCCCTAACATTTTGTTATTGTTTCGTTTTAGTCTTTAATTTATTGATGTTTTGTTTTGGTCCTAAATGTATTAAAAATGTTTCATTTTAGTAGATATTATATTATAGACATAGGAGCCCAATACTATTCACTGCCGCCCAAGCCCACGACCCGGCCTACTTCGAAACTGAAATTACAATTTTACCCACGCTTGAAAACTGTTTCGTAAAACTCTGCGAATTCAAACTACACACTTCCCGTAACTCGTCTCCTGCAACTGTTCACTTCTCTCCTCCACAATTGAAAACGCCATGGCTGATAATCGAAAGCTCGTCGCGCTTCCCGTTACAGAAGACGACTACTACGGCGAGTTCACCGAGAAACAGCAAGAAAGGTAGACCTTCGTACATTTCACCGCCGTTCTCTAGCTTTTTATTGTACGTTTTCAGTTCCGGCAACTCGCCGGCGTTCTCTAGCTTTTTATAGTGCGTTTTAAGTTCCGGCAACACGTCGGAACGCCGGCCACGCACCGGATAGCCTTTTCTACTTCTCTACCTTTCCTCTTTGAACCTCATTATCGATTCATGTCTGACAATTTTACTTAATCAAAACCTAACCTATAATTTGACAATTTCAGGCGAGATAAAGAGAAACCGGCGACAAGCAAGCAAAAGCAACATCCAACACATGCTTCTGAAACTGAACCAAAACACAAGAGGTAAAACACAAATATTACTGTAGAATCTGAAATTTCTTCTGAGTATTCTCGTTCTCTGTGCAGACAAAAAATAAAACTCACCGTGAAACCGCCACCGTTCTTGAACAGGAGTCGAAACTCCCCTTCGTAAGCAACCTAAATATACTCTTCTATCATATAGACACTATGGCTTCTTGTAGTAGACATATTATGTAGCGCATAATAGACACTATTACTTATTGATGTAGACACGTTGTGTAGCTAGTGCACACACTTTTCATGCATATAATGAAATCAGCTTACAAAACTACTGAACACAGTTGCATGTGTTGCAATATTGGAGGATGAATTACTAGCTTGTCAGAACTCATTACATCTTTGCTGTTTGTTTGTATATGAGCAATGATACCGGCATAGTTTGGAGCAACACATTAGAGCTACTAATATTGTGGTTTCTTGGTTAAGCGTGATACAGCACAGGAGGCTTTTTGAAACTTCAGTTATGTTGCTTTTGCTTTCAGTAACAAATTGGGACAGTATATTTTTTTTGATACTCGGAATAGTGTTTTCAAACATAATAGATATGGGAAACCTCTTCATTGCCCTATTTTAATCTCAGTTAAGTTACCTACTTTGTTTTCTTTTAACATGAAAAGTCTAATGTGTATCTTATCCCTTATGTTTATGTATATTTATATTTGAATACTACCCTTCATATCATAAAGTTTCATATAGACACTTTTGTTTCTTGTAGTAGATACATTATGTAGCGCATGAAAACATTTTGTTTTTGGTTGTTTACACAGACAAAACACGAGGCAACAGACATCAACTCGAGAATAGCCAAGTCCAGCAAAGCTTATCATTTACAGAAGAAGACAAGACACTGCACAAGCTAAAGACACTGCTCAATCTAAGCAGAATGATGCCGCAAAGCACAAGAAACAGCATCACACAGGCTCTGCAAAGAAACCTAACCCCCCAGCAAAGAAAGCACAAAAGGAAGAGCCAAGCCCTGTAAAGAAACCTAACCCCCAGCAAGAAAAAAAGGCAAACAGAATGCCAGCCCTTCAACCTCAAAGCGGTATATACTATTCACAATGCATTTTCACATTATGCTTATTTTTTTAATGCAAAAAGTGTGCACTGCTTCTGTATACTCTGTCTATTGATTCTCTATATACTCTTTATACTGGTTATTTCTTTACTGGTTGATTTCTTTTCTAGAAAAGTGTGTACCGTTTCTCAATAATCTGTCCATTATTTCTCTATTAAGTGTTTACTGGAAAAGTATATTCTATTTCATAATTTTTATGGTCATTTATTTACTGCAAAATTGTGAACTGGTTTATTCCCTTACTGGAAAATGTGTCTACTTGTTATACATAATATGTTTGTTGGCACTCTATCAAATGTCTATTGGTTCTTTGTGAACTCTTTTTAGAAAAGCGTCTACTGGTTCATTTCTTTTTCTGAAAAAGTGTTTACTGTTTCTCAATAATGTGTCTATTATTTATCTATCAAGTGTTTACTTGAAAACTGCCTCATATTACATTACTTTTCTGGTCATTTATTTTCGGAAAAATTGTTCACTGGTTCATTCCCTTACTGGAAAATGTGTCTACTTGTTATACATAATATGTCTGTTGGCACTCTATCAAATGTCTATTGGTTCTCTGTGAACTCTTTCTAAAAAAGTGTCTACTGGTTCATTTCTTTTCTGAAAAAGTGTCTACTGTTTCTCAATAATGTGTCTACTTGTTATACATAATATGTCCATTGCCTCACTAACAAATGTCTATCATTACTGTATTAAAATTTTTTAACTACTGAAACGTAACATTTCATTGTAGCATAATGTATAGAACACGGTGCAACCCTGGACAGGTTAGGCAGACAATGGATTTACTCTCCATTAGCACAGAGCATGTTAATGCAATCAAAGAGCTTGGATTTGGATCTCTATTCAACATAACATGCACCAGGCTTTTCCTAAACCTAGTACAGTGGCTAGTGGAACATTTTAATCCAGATGACACAACCTTGCGCATATCCAAACATTCAACCATCAAGATAACTGCTGAAGATGTGCATAATGTGTTAGGGATTCCCATTGGTCCAAGGGTGGTTGATGAGCACCCTTATTCTCGTGCAAATGACCTGGAACTTCGACAGTGGAGAATGCAGCATGGGAAGGAAAATGGACCATTGACAAGTCAAATTTCAAGCATAGTGACTAACTCGTCAAATGCAGATCAAGATTTCAAGCTTCACTTTGTCATCTACATAGTCACAAAGCTGCTTGTACCATCTAATAAATCCAGCTGCAATTGGAGGGTTCATAAAGCATTGAAGGATCTTTCTACATGCCATCAGCTGAACTTCTGTGCCTACACCTTGAACACACTTGCTACCCAAATTAGCAAGTACAAAGAGGACCCTGTCAACAACCAATGCATTGGTGCATGCCTCTACTTCCTACAAGTAAATGTTTCATGTTTATGTGTCATCAACTTTCATACTAACAACTTTCATGCTAACTAGTCTTAAATGTGTAGATGTTTTATCTTGATCGGGTAATGTTCAGGGGGAAAACTCTTGTCACTAGAGTTTTCCCATCAATCACAGGTTGGACAAATGATATTGTCCTCAGAATATTAAATGAAGAGAGAAGTCAAGGTGGATTTGGCAGAGGACAAATATTATCAGCCAATCTTCCTTCTGTTGATACTCGAAAAACTGATGCTCCAAAAGTACCAAAGAAGTCTGATCACCCTGAGCAGCTAGAGAAGAAGGCTGACCAGACTGTTGCAGAAACTCAAGAAAAACAGCCTGAAGAGCCTCAAAGCAAAGAGCAACCAGCAGAAGGTAAGCCTGAAAGCAAGGAGCAACAACAGCCTGCTGACTTTGACAACTCATTCACAGCAAGAATGAAGCAGTTAAATAATAAGGTTCAAGAGGCAGCTCTTGCAATGAAAAGAATGGAAGAAGAAATTGCAAGAATCTGTGAGCTGTTCCCTCTTGTTACAACTCCACTTGCAAAGCTGATACAGAGGTCGCATGAGCTCAATCCTGGCACTGCTGAAAGCAGCCCATGGGATGAGAAATTCATTCTCCAAGTTGAGCAAATGATGGATGCAATGGAGAAAGCAAAGCTGGCACAGATTGCACTGCAATATAAAAATGTCTATTGCACACCTGATGAGCAAAATGATAATGATCAGGAGCTTGAAGACCTTGCTCAACCATTTGTGCTTGACTTGCCAGATGATGAAGGTCCAATACCAACAGTTCTAGACTTTGATCTATAAACTGGACCTTCTTTCAATTTGGGAATAGATGGAAGTCAGGAGAAAGTTGATAAGCCAGCTAGAGCAAAGAAGAAATCAGTTTTCTTGAAATCCCCATATCTCTGACGGTTCAAGAAAACACTCCCTTTATACCTCACAAGCACAGAGTCTATTGTTGTAGACTATGCATGGAGCACGAAAGAATCACTCAAGTAAGTGTCGCAGCAAAAAAAATTTATTAGCCAATGATCATTTATTTCAATTACTGCAAATTTACTAAGAACTGTCTACTGCTTATATTTCAATTGCAGTGAGCTGCTGGCAAAATTCACACAAGGTGTTTTCAACTTTAGGAATGAATTCCACAGTTTAAGACCCGAAAAATTGGTTTTTGACTCTATAATAACCGCCTATGCTTATACTTTGAATCAAAAAGAGTTGAACAAAGAGTTTCCAGAACGTTGCTTCCTCCCTAGCCATGCATCTGTAAGTAAAACTCTGTCTGTAACATCTTAAAAACTCACTTTGTTTAAGTCTAACATCTATTTAATAATCTTTGTTATAGGCCTGCATTTTCCACATAATTGTCAACAATAAGTTTGATCCTGAAGTTGTCAAGAAGAATGCTAATAAGGAGAACAACATATGCCAAATGCTCAACTTGTGGCTCCAATACAACCACATCACGAAAGAAATGTTGCTTGGTTGCAAACTTGTAAGTGCACACTTATTATGAAAAACTTGTTGCATGGTTGCACATGTACTACACAATTATTCATGGTGTGCCAGCCCCTAAAATAGGTTTTTATGAAACAACTATTCTTCATATGTCCTAAAGATGTCCACTTCAACGTGTTTTGCATTAACACTAAAAGCAAGAAGATAGAGGTCATGGACAACAGGGATGAGAAGATGGGAAAATATGAACAGTTTTCCTTTCTTCTGGTAATCATTCAAAGTGTCTATTATTTCAATTCAAAGTGTCCATTATTTAAATACAAAGTGTCCATTATTTCAATACAAAGTGTCTATTATTTTAATTCAAAGTGTAATTTTTTCAATTCAAAGTGTCTTATCCAAAGTGTCTATTATTTTTATTGAAAGTGTTTATTATTTCAATTCAAAGTGTATATTATTTCAATTCAAAGTGTCTATCATTTCAATTAGAAGTGTCTTATGAAAACATAGCACCGTTTACTTTTAACAGAGACAAATCATCAGCAAATGGCTTGACTCCTGGGAACATCCCCTTGCATCTGAAATTGGAAGATACCAACCCACATTTGTTTCTTTGCCGTGGAAAAAGACCTCCAGGCAGTACATGAGGAATGCAAAAGATTGTGCCATTTTTGCAATGAAACATATGGAATTATATCATGGCCAACCGTTTGTTTCTGACCTGGGACCGGTAACAACTATAACATCTATAATGTCTTCTTCATGCACTATCAAATTACTACTTATACATTTATTGTTTTTGACTTTGCAGAAAGAAATCATGAATAAGTACAGAATGCAAATTGCAGCTACTTTAATGTTGCATCCGCACAACCAGGTGAAAGATACTGTTTTGACAAATGCAAATAGACTACAAAATGCAACAGCTGCTTAACTTGACTTACAGATAACATGTAGTTAACATGTGACAGTTGCTTACAAGTTAGATTGCTAGCATGCACAAAATAGTTGTCTTCTTATATGTCTAGGAAGTAGTTTCATAGCTTGTGATATGTCTTCTTATAGGACAAAGTAGTTGTTAATCGTATTGTTTCTTACTGTTAGTGTCTGAAACAGTTGCTTTATATATAGTACGAATTTTGCAAAAGTGTCTTCTATAGATTAACAAAGTGTGTACTAACAGTAATTAAAGTGTTTAAACACTCATAATATGTAACTTGGTTGAGTGCATAAATTGTTAGTCATATTAAAAACATAACAGTATAATCTTGGATCACTACATAAATTATTACTCGATAAAAACATAATCAATTAAATATCTAATCCTTAATTATACGATTGGTTGAGTACATGAATTCTTAGTTGTATTAAAAACATAATTGTATAATCTTGGATCACTACATAAATTATTACTCGATAAAAATATAATCAATTAAATATCTAATCCTTAATTATACGAAAAGGCGCCCAAGGACCAAAGCAGCACATATGTTCGCAAAATGAAACAATCTGACGTCTCTTCGTAATACACAATATAACCGACCAAACACCTGTTCATCACCTATAAAATGTGCAACCATAACCACAAGTTTTCAACACCTTTTCAACACCTTTTCATCCTACACACTTGTTTAAAAAATGGACAACTTGAAACCGAGCAAGAAAATCTCCAGGCATACCCTCCAAAAAACAATTCAATCATTACCACATGATATGCTTACTGAGATACTCTCAAATGTTGGTGCTTCATCCATCAATGACCTTAGCAACGCTGCACAATCTTGCAAGGTCTTTCACAAGGCTGCAGATGATAAGTTGGTGTACCAAAGGTTGAACATAAATGATTTATCTTTCAGACCATTTCGCCCAAAAGAGTGTTATATCCACCAACGGTGCATGGAAGTTGAAAATACAGATGCCTTGACAGAAGAAGGCATCGTATGGAATAATAGCAATATTTTATAAAAGACTGCAAATGAAATCGAAGGGCTCAAACTCCTCAAAAGAGCAGCCGAAAAGGGCAATAGTAAGGCCCAATACTTGTATGGAATAATAGCAATCATATCACCATTTCAGGAACATGAAAAGACCAAAGCAATGGAATTATTGTCTCTTATCATCGAGGGACGAAATGGAAGGCAAAGGGCCTAATGGAAGATTGCTGAATGTCTCTTATCAAGGGAAAAAATGCTTTGCTGAATAAGGTTTGACAAACATTTACTCGCTTATGGGCGTTTAACAAAAGGCTTGTTGCCATCGGACACAATCTTAAAGATTGTCAATCACCACATGATAGGCCAAATCTCCCTGACACAGGAGCATACATATCAAGCCCAATTTTCTATAAGCCTTGCATGTGGAGATGCGAAGCAAAACTATTTTGTAAGTTCTTAAAAAGGACAGCTCCAAACATATAAATATTATATTGTCTTTGAAATATATTTTATTTTATTTGAAATATGTATTATTCTACACACATTGTAAATTAAGAACTAGTATTGTAAATAAAAAGAATTAATTGATATTGTAGAAACCATAGTCCTTATCATTCCCATATCCACTTAATTCTCTAGACAATTCCACTATCACACTACATTTTTTATGTGTACTGTAAACAAATAACCTGTAGACATTTCAATAAACTTCAGCTGTAACTGTGAATTTAACTCTGTAGACATTTCAACAATGGTTTATAGACACTTTGACTATTCCTATCGAACACTATACTGGACCACCCCTGCCCCTACCACTGCCCTTACCACTGCCCCTGCCCCTGCCCCTGCATCCACGGCCACGGTTGAAATCCACTCTACTCTTCTTCCACTTTGATCCAAATATATTAGATGTCACAAACGCAGGATTCAAAACATCCACTTCACAACAAGACCCAGCACTGCTAATTGTCTGACACTCTTTGCTGGCACTGGCAGTTCCAGCCTTCATCTTCAAAATATGCTTCTGCATTGACAGCAGTCCTTGCTCACACACATACCTACATTCCTGATCTTTTTGACACTCAATCACCAATGATAAAAAGCCCCTCATCATGTTAGTACGCCAAGCAATTGTAGAAAATGCATCACCACACAAATATTTCCCATCCTGATCCACAACAATCCTTGCTTCCTTGGTCCAACGGTGAAGTATATACTGCTTAGGAATTTCATGCACATTATTCACATTCAACACACGCAATGAATGGCAACAAAGCAAGCCCCTCTCCTCAAACAACATACATGAACAAGACACAGACAATGAAGCAGCATCATACTTAACATTAAATTTCCTCCAATCTTGATTCCCAACCAAAACCTCATATTCAATGACACCACCAACCTCAGAAACAGCCTTTGACTCAGCAAAAACACCAACAAATAATTCCTTTTCAAACTCTTTCAAGATAGTACGAGTGTATACCTTAGAAGCATCAACCAATATCTTTGAGTGTTCAGCCCTCACATTCACCACTCCAATATTTTGAAAATCTTCTTCAAGTGCTCTATTTCTCCAGTCTTTCAACATGTTCTCAACAGCAGTGAAAACAGCAAACAAACCCATTTGCTTATTTGCAAGCGATGTCAGAACACTATTTGTGCTTTCACTACGTTGTGATGATCGAAGCCCTACAGTCAAAACGTACACAAAGTGTCTGATAATATCAAACAAATTGCCTAAGCATTATATTCAAAATCTCCATTAATCATGCATAAATTATACAGTGAAATTACCTGCAGATAAAACGTGCTTGCATAGTGCTGGGCACCACTTAAACCTTGCTGCATACAAGTTCTTCAACCATCCCACATTACAACAGTTGAAACTCCCAAGCATCTTTGACCATGCATCATAAAACTCACTAGCAGTAGCACAGTGATACAAACATCTATAAAACATTTTGGAAAAACTTTCAATGCACATCAAGCCCTTGATGTTCTTCTTGGCATTCTCACAAATATGCCACAGACATAATCTGTGCTGAACACCATAGAAAACATGGTCAACTGCAGATCCAATTGCACCATCCTGATCTGTCATAATTGTCTGAGGAAGCTTTCCACCCATGCCCCTCTTAAAACACTCAAAACACCAAACAAAGTGCTCCCTCTTCTGACCCACAAGAAAAGCAACAGCAAAAACAACATTCTGTTTGTGATTGTTTAATTGAATAAACGGAACACAAAACATATTGTACCGATTGGTTCGAAATGTAGTATCAAACACAACGACGTCACCAAATGTTGTATAATCAGCCTTCATCACTTCATCAATTCAAATAAAACTACTTAATCTGTTTTCACTATCAACTAGCACCTCATAGAAGAAATCAACATCTTCTGATGCCCTACGCTTAAAAGTATCAAGCAGCAGCGAAGCATCCCCAATATCCAATTCAGATGCACGCTCAGCAAATAAGTAATTGTAAAACATTTGTTTAGTCAAGCCAAGTGACTCAAGCCCACCGACTTCATTTGATATAACCCTAATATCATCTGCAGGTCTAATCCCATTCCCCATCAAATCTACAACAGCTGTGAAAATATCTTTATTCAAAAATTTAGCTGACCGCAACAAATATCGCTGCCTAACAGCAACAAATGAATGATTATACTGTCCTAAATGAGCATGACATACCCACAATCCATCATCGCTCAACTTAACATGTATCACCGCATGACAATTACTACACTTATCAACTCTACGACGTTCAGCAGCCTCTTTCTTAACACTATCAGACTTTAAACCAGCATAGGAACAGAGGAACTCCTTGTGGTAAAGTGCATCATCCTTTCTACCACCCCTATATCCACTCCTTGCACAACGTATACTATAACCTTTAGAAATAGCATACTCTTAAAAAAAAACTCAGCCTCATCTACAGAATCAAAGGTTGCTCTAACCCAGGTAACATCATCAGCAGAATTTACAAAATTAGAACCAACAGATAATGTGACATCACCAACTGCACTAACTGCCATACAAAACAAAAACAAACCATGAAATAAACAAAACACATATGAGACAAACAGGAAATCTTCAAAAAAATCCAAAATCCTACCTGATTCAATTTCATAGAACCGTCCACTACCTGCACAGGTAAGTGTCTAAAAATAAGTCCAAATGTGTCCAAACAGTATACATAAAGTGTCTAGTAAAAAACCAATATCACAACCTGAGTCTACTTCAACACTTGTAGATCGAAGTCCTTCACTCCCAGACAAAAGATGTCCACATCCTACAGCAAAGAGTGTCAAAGCATTATTCCCAAAACGTCTAAGCATTACAACCAAAATGTACGAACAAAATCTACACAAGCAACCAAATAATACCTGAATCAACTTCCACACTCATAGACTAACATCCATCACAACCAGACGAAACATGTCCAGATACTGAACCATAAATTGTCTAAAACAATATGAAAAAATGTCCACAAAGAATGCTGGATACTTAAATACAACAAGTAAAAAAACCTGTATGCTCGCCAATTTCTTTATCACAGAAATCACCTTCGCCGCCATTGCCTTCACCACCATTGCCTTCAGTTCCATAATCACAGAACCAATCAGCGACATCCTCATCAGAAAAAGAAATCAACGACTCAATATCCAAAGGCTCGCCGTCTCCAACAACAACAAAACCCGCACTTCCATCCGAATTCATAGTGTAAAAAACTTCGAAAACATTCGGATATAAGTGTCTCCTAGCCTGACCGCTCGCGGCGCTTGGCCTCACCCCTGGCTGCTCTTTCATATCTTCATTGACTCGAGCATTGTCACGGGCTGCCGTTGGCGTCGAGCATGGAGATCGGAAAGGACGAAGGTTCTGGAACTCTCAGATCTCACGAGCTGACCTGTGGGATATGGCAGTAATTAGATACAATAACTAGGGGTAAATGTGTCATTTACTTGCCTATGTGCAAATGAACATATGCGCATGGTATCCGTAGTTTCATTTTAGTCCTAAATTTGTTAAAATGTTTTATTTTGATCTTTATTGAATGAAATTTGATAACTCAAAGTATTTGTTCAATAATAACTTTTCTGATCATAATTTAAACTATACAAAAACTGTCTTACAATAACTTTAATTTGTATAATAATTTTTTAGGTAAAATCCACGAGAGATCACCTAACTTATTTTTGTGTCCTAATTGGGTATTTGACCTTAGGATTATTGTAGTAAATTACCTTTCTTTCTTATTACGCATCCCAATTAGAAACATTTTTTTAATTTGAGCCTTAAATTATATGAATATTGCTTATGTAGCATAAAAAATATTAAAATAATCTAAAAAAAACACTTCGAAAACTAAATTTTTAGGATTAAATTTCTCACTCTGTTGTTTGTACCCTCTCCATCAAATTTATTCCAATCTACACGATTTTGGCGGCCTAATTTTTCCCAGTTCTTTGTCCCCGAACTTTGCTGCATATTGACGACGCGGCCCAATTGTTCGACCTTTTGCTTGCTTATTGATTGAAACCGCCGCCCAATTGACACCATCGCCTGATTGACGCCTCTTTCACCTCCACCGGATGAGGCCACACGATCTCTATCACAATAGGCACAGGCCTGCCACGAGATCTCTACCACAGCCTCTTGCAGCCACGAGCGACACACAATCCTGGTCCTGCTGCTCCATGCCTTACTCTGTCTCGTGCCACCATAGTGTCGTCTAATAACCGTTGAACAAGAATTAGAGATCGATGACGGCACTTTTCTGCTGTCACTGCGAATTTCTCTCTCTCTCTCTCTCTCTCTCTCTCTCTCTTTCTCTTTCTCTCTCTCTCTCTCGGTATGGCAGATGCAGCATGGGGATGATCGACGGCGACTAGAGGCAATGAATTGGGAGGGCGCAAAAGATCGACAGCTGGAGGTCGGTCAGCTGTGGCTAGAGGCAGTGACCTGGGAGGGTGGTTGGTGATCAATGACAGTAAGGCCGTCGGAGATCGACGGCTGAAGGCGGTTAATAGTGGTAGTTTTTAACGGCAGCAGGGATAAGAGGTTTGGGTTTTAGGGGTTGGGATTGGGTGAGGGACAGTAAAATTGATTTTATTGGAAGTTTAAGGATTAGAATTAGTGATCAAAACAGTTTAATGAGTAAAGTTGTTATTTTAAATTTATTTTATTATCATTTAATGTTATATTAGCATTTTTCATCTGATTTAATAATAAACTTGACGGAAAGAACTTGAGTGAGACGCGTAATAAAAAGAAGGGTAAATATTTTCAGCTGTCCCTAAACTATGCTCATGTTGCTTAATCATCTTCAAACTATCATATGTTATACCACTCGTTCTGAAACTATTTAATTATTACTATTTCATCCTGTCGTTAACTAAACCGTTAAATATTAACAGAAAAATAACGTGGCCACTGATATGACATAAAAAAATGATGTGGCACCACTTTTCCGTTCATATTTAACGGTTTAGTTAATGACAAGACAAAATAGCAACAATTAAATAGTTTTAGGACGAGTGGTACAACACATGATAGTTTGAAGATGATTAAGCAACATGGTCGTAGTTTAGGGACAACTGAAGGTATTTACCCTAAAAAGAAAGGTAGCTTGCTGGGATAATCTTAAGGTTAGATACTTAATTAGGACAAGAAAATAAGTTAGGTGACTCATTGTGCACAATCACTTTTTTCCTTCTTTTCTGTAAATTGAACTTATTTCATTCAAAACTAAAAAACTAGTAGTCTAAATAGTTTATTTATTGTCAAAAATAAGAAACTGTTTAAATATTACTAGAAAACAGTTATCAAATATTTAAATTATATTTTCAAAATTTTATGCCAAACATTTATCCTAAGTTAATGAATTTCATTTGGTGAGGAACCAAATGAAACAATTTTAATAGCTTTAGGACCAAAATATAATATTTAATATATCAAAGACTAAAGTGACATAATAATTAAATGTTAGAGGCAATTTATACAATTTACTCAAGGAAAGAGAGATGAAGCCAAATCGTGAGTAAGATGAACCTTTGCTTCTGGGAACAACCACAATACATAAATATCCTATAGTAGCAACGAGGCATAAAATGGTTGTTACGATTCATTGTTTGTCGGTGCCAACTGTGTCAGTTAATGTAATCCTTTTCGAAACAAGAAAATCTTTATTTAACATAGAAACAAAAAGTACAAGAAGACAACCAAAGGAAGAACGTACAGGACAACAAGGAAAAGAACAGCCACAACAAACAGCCTGCAAAACAACCAAACTCGCCATTAGAGACACAAAACAAAACAGCCGAAACAAAGACACAATCATAATGACAAGTGGCCTGTTTGGGATATTTTTAAAAGATAAATGGTTTATTTGGCCTAAACAAAACATGAATGGCCGATTCGTGTTACCATAGAAAAAATGAGTGGTTTTTCAGTTATTTTTGCCAATTAACAAATTCTGATAACCCGAGAACTATCAAATTGTCAGTGGAATACATTGTGCGTGATGCTGTTTAATCTCATCGAGTGATGTCGCCCGGATTGCTTGAATAATGTTGTTTGACAGTTGGAGAGATGTAGGGTTTCGGCATGGTTGAAATATGGCGCATGTTGCATTAAATAATTACCAATATACCTAATGTTTGCCCCTAATTCAAGGATTTATCTAATGATTGAGGGTAAACTTCATGGTTGATATTGGATAGTTAAGGTTTGTGAGCATGTCTAATGATTGTAGTGATAGATTCACGGTTGATATGGCATTAAATGATCACGGTTTGGAGGTGTGAATATAAGTTTATTACAATCATTACGATCTAATTTTGTATGGATAAATATTATAACTATCGAAGCCGTGGATTATTGCTGTTTATGGAAATGGAAGGTGGTCTTGCTCTATGCATGTATGTACGTATGAAACTTAAAAAGTAAGATGGTTGCTCATATCCCTTACAAGGCGTTTGCTGCTGCCACAAACAATTCTAGTATGTAATGCCTTTTGTATATAAAATGTATTTTAAAAGGCATAATTATCCCACATTGGACAAAACCTTGAGAATGTTTCTTTATTCCACATTGCTTAGAAAAATCATGTCTCTCCATTCACTTAGTATACATTGTTTATCCCACATTGCTTACAAAGTGTGTCACCCTCTCTTCACTTCCTATAAATACATGTACTCATTTCATTAGTTTTTTGTACACAACTTGAGCTTTCTCTTTTCCCTCAAAACACTTTTGCTCTTAGTCATTGCTGGTTTTTCTGCTGATTCCTTGAGTATCCCAGTTATGAGTACCATTGGGAAATTTTCACAGACCTGAGCTTTTACACATTTTGGAGAGTTATGAACTATAATCCTTAAGGATAATGTTTACACTCCTCAGGTTTACATCCTTGTGGTTCATGGTGTTTCAGCATCAATATTTTTCCAACAATCTTAAGGATTATAGTATGGATCCGAGGTGCCATGAACCTGTTGATACTGAGGCTGCTGCTACTTTATGATGAAGCTGCTGCTGACACCAAGTTCTACATGAGAGCTGCTATTGTTGCAAAAAAAAAATGATGTCATTATGCTGATGTTGTCATCACCGACACTAGCCAAGCTATTCCTCGACATCTTACAAAAGGATTAGTACAACTCCATATGAAATATGAAATGATTATCCTCCAAAGTTAAAGTTTTTGAATGTTTGAGGATGTCCTGCAAAGGTTATGCTTCCTGAAACAAAAAATCATAAAATAGGATCAGAGACATCCGATTGCATGTTTGTTGGATATGCAGAGCATAGTGTTGTATATAGATCTTTGGTATTGAAAAGTGATGTGTTGGACTACAACACCAAAATTGAAACTGAGAATGCTGAGTTTTTCAAGCATATCTTTCCTTTATGAAAAGAAGAAATTTCTTGTGCTCCATTATTAGAGATGTCTTTGAACATCAAAAGAAAAAAAAAGAGTAAAAGGTAAAGGAAAAAGAATTCCTTTGACATCTATCTTGTAGAAGATCCCCAATTTTTTGCACAAGCAAATTCT